>VYXB01004923.1:0-81734 GCA_013397135.1 Pachyramphus minor
ATCCACATTCCCCAATACAGGGGGAAAGCAGCGATGGGCTACAGGCCAGGGAGAAAGAAGGGAGAGGGAACCAGAATGAACAAGATGGATACAAAGAATAGCAACGGGCCAAAGGGCAGAGAGGGAGGGATTTTAAAACGAGGACAGTGAAATGAACAGAGATTGACTGAGAAACACCACAAAACCCTCAATGAGCTAAAGGGGACAGGAATTAAATTATGGGGAGAGGAAGACAGACAGAGAATGGTGACGAGAAAAATGGGCTGTGGGACAGAGAGGGAAGAAATGAAAACATAGGGACAGGGACCTAGAATGAGAGAATCTAAGAAAGAAAAAGTATACTTAGAATACAGAACAGAGAAAGAGAGGAAATAAAAATGGGGGGGAAGTCATGAAGGGCTAGAGGGCATATAGGGAGAAGTTAAAAAAATTGGAAGACAGCTAAATGGAGAAAGACAAAAATAGTGATGTGTTGCATGACAGAGAGAAGGAAAACAAGAGGGGCAGGGAACAGGACAGAAGTGGAGAAAGAAGAACAAAACTCAGAGGTAGAACAACAGAGAAAGAGGAGGAGGGTTTGGAGAACGAAAGAGGGAGAGGTGCAGGGAAGTAAATACCATTACATTAGCAGAAGAAAGGTGGGGTGGTAGGGATGGGATGCAGAGGAGGGGTGACACAGACCAATGGGTCCAGGAGTAACCACAGCTCCTGCTCTCAGAGCTGCTGGGAGAATTTGACAGTTAGATGTGTCTCTGTCTGTTTCTCTCCCTCCCTGACCTTTATTGTGTAGCTCCAGTTGCTTCGCTGTCATCCACCTAAGGCACTGAATTAATGTCTTACAGCTTTTACAGTATGAGGCTTCACAAATATACAGCCTCACACGTGCACATGCTACATGGCCATGTTGTGCTTCTGGTTACACATACAGGCCTTACCATGAAACTCAGTGTAGGACTACAGTAAGACGAATCCTTCCTCACCCAGACAGGCAGAGGAGATCTCAACACCTTTCCAACAAGAATGACATGTTTTTCCCCTGAAATTTGGGGGGTCATGACTCAGACTTTGTCCCTGGCATTTCACAGTCAAATGAGCACTCCTCGGAAAGCACCGCTGCCAGAACATCGACACTGCAGTGACCCACGGCCTCGGGGCCGGAAGAACCCCCGCCCTCAGCAGTCTGCGGGCTGCACGGGCCGGGTGGAAGCGCTGGGGTCGCGTGGCCCCGCCCGGAGCGAGTGCGGAGGGGTGGGGCCGGCGCCAGGGAAGTGAAGTCACGCAGGATGGCGGCTGGGCGTCCGCCGCGCTGAAGGGCTGCTCGCTCGGGTAATCCGCGTCCATCCTGCTCGGGAGCTGCGGTGGCAGTGCCGCCAGTATCGAGCGGCGAGACCAGAGCCGCGATGGCATCCGGAGCCGCACAACTGTGAAGCACCAGAGCGCGAGCCGACGGGCCGGGCAGAGCAACAGAACCGGGTCGTGGACGAGCCGAGCTGCCGCCATGGAGCTGAGGGTTGGGAACCGGTACCGGTTGGGCCGGAAGATCGGGAGCGGTTCCTTCGGGGACATCTATCTGGGTAAGGAGGGTTGGCTCGCCGGGGGCTGACCTGGCGGCTCTGTAGCGCTGTGGAGAATACCGGGAGGTGAACCGGGTCGGGCGCTGGGCGCTGCTCTTTGCCCGGCCCGCGCACAGTCCCCGGCGAGATTGGCCAGGGGGGCAACCCCCGGAACCTCATTCACCCCCTTTGCAGCTCAGGCTGCGCTGCTGAACAACAAATGCCCATTGATGTGAAGTACCTTGCTAGGGGCACAGCAGTAGCAATGTAATATTTCGTTGATATCATGTCCTAATTTGGACAGTGCGGAAATCGGGAATTCTGGCTGCCTCTTCCCATTGTCTGGTGACCTTGGGCCCGGTTCGCATCTGTAAAATGGGGAGAAAGGTAAAAATCGCCTAATTTAAAAAGATAAAAGCAAGCCACATATGCCCCAGAAAACCCACAACCCACTACGTTGAGAAAAATATTTTGAGAAATAAACATGTGTACCAGAGTTAAATATCCCCGCTGTGGACTAGGAAAAATTGCTGTCACGGGGATGTTTGTTTCACCTGTGAGGCCTAAAAAAAAATTCGTCAGCTACAGGTGATTAGGTTGCAGTTCAAAAAAACCTTAAATCCTTCAAACAATCCTCATAGTTTGGCTAATCTTGTTGCTTGACTGTCATCCTAATCATGATTGACGTGAAATTGTAGAATGTACAGAATTGGAATTGGCTTTGCCTATCCATTTCTATAGCTATCTAGCATAACAGCTTACTGCTTATGATTATGACAAGCAGAAGTGGTGGGTACATGAAGTTTTGAAAGCTGGTGTTTTTAAAATGCTTAATATATTATGCAAACTCTCAAGCCGTATGAAATGGGTTAAATCCAAAGAAATAGGGATTTTATGTCTTGTCCCATAGAAACAAGTACTCTGCTTTTGAAAATCGTGTTAACTTTGAAAAGCAAATCAAGAAGCAAGGGGAAGGTAGAACTTGCAGGGGCTAAGGTATATTTACTGCATATTTGTGGAATGTAAAAGCAATGTCACTTGATAATGTATGTGGTATGTCTGGCAGTGCATGCAGTATGAGTGGTGGTGGGGATTTTTTCTAGACAGCAGTGCTTCGTGTTGCAGTGCACAGCTGGTGTTCCAAAAAAATGCGTTAGCTAAAGCTGCTTGTTTACAGATAGTGAAATACTGGTTATCCATAATACAGATCATATGCCTGATGGAAAATTTGCATTTCTGACTTATGATATGTGGTTCTCTAGAGATAGAGAACGTGATTCTTCTTCTCTGCAATGCTTACATAGAACGTTGAAGACTTGTAAGAAGGATTGTGGTAACTTTGTGCAAAAATCCTTCTTATTTACTGTTGGGATTTTGGGTGGCGATTAGGACAGCAGTTAAAATCTGAAAATTCTTAGATGATTTGAAAAACTCCTAACATTTGATTACTGTTCAGTTAAATCAGTCTATATTGTAGTATAAACTTAAAGTGCAAGGAAAATAAACTTTTTTTTTTTGTTTGTCATTTTTTATGCATGCAGCTCACACCAGTAGAGTTGTACAGAAAGTAGTAGTTCATTGTATATTAGTATTAATGCCATGCTGCATTTTGCACAATAAATCCTCCAGTTTTTACATTTTATTTCTAAATACTGTGATGAATTTACATTTAGGGGTTTTTTGCAAATGTCAAGCCTGAGCCAGTAATTAGCACAGAAGTATGTGAGTGGAAGATCCAGCTGGTGGCATAGGTTTATTTTCTCATGGGAAATTACTTTCTCTCAAGAACTGAAGCCTTTTGTAGACCCCCATTTGGTTTGCCTATCATTATCGTGTAGAACAGACATTTGAAAACTGTGCTTTTTGTGATAATGAGATGTGGTTGGGTTTTTTAAAAATCAAATTTTTGCTCAGTGTTGTTCATACTGTACAGCAGACATAAGCATCTTAAAAAAACTTTTAAAGGTTTTTCAGAAATCATAAATTATTTTTAAGTACATGTGCCTTCTGATAGCCCTCAGTGAATTTTAGATTACTTCAGTATATTTCCACCTTGGTTTTATGCTTTGAAACAGAAAACTTGATTATTTTTGCCTGTTTCCAGTTTTTGTTTTAAATGCAGCTACAAGGGTGTTGAAGACATTCCAGAATAGAGGGGGGGGACTTCCTTTTCCCAACCCTTCCCTCTTCCCCTTCTTCGGAACAAGCAGCCAGCACCACTGTTGGTATCATAGTCCTTCCATATTTTTTCCTATTGTCCCTCATGCCTCAAAATTTGCCTTGTGGAATTTGGAATGAGGGTCTGTGGGACAGGATTTTGAAATGTAAGGCACTGTTGTGAGTAAAGGAGTATGGATAACTTGAAGAAAAGAAAATTTAGGAATTTAGCTAAGTTCCTTTTCAGAGAAAGATATGAAAGAAATAGATTCCTAGATATTCTAACTAGTATGAAACATGGACAAGAGTGAGGGGATCAGAGTAGGCATTTGTTCTGTTGCCCAGACCATGAGGTCAAGTAGATATGAGTCACAAAGACATTGCAGTCACTGTGTTTTCATGGTTTCTTGCATTATGTGTGTATTTTTCTTAATAAGGTTTGGGTTATAAACTAATTAAAATAATGTCCAAAGCCTTTCTTACAGTAGAGGACTTTGTAATACCAAGTAAATTGGAATTTTGGAGTTTAAAAGAAAATACATTGACAACTCTATACTTGCTTTTTCACTTACAAATGGTGACTTCTCATTATACTTCTTTTCATGATCTGTCTTAATTGGTTTGTGTAACTCCTCAAAACGGCATTATGGAACTAGCAAAGATACAGATAAGGGAAATGGGAAATAATATGCAGTAATTAAAAAAATTACTTATAGAAAGAATGACAAGAATTTGAGAAGAGTTACAGGGAAGT
Organism: Pachyramphus minor; assembly: GCA_013397135.1. NCBI lineage: Eukaryota > Metazoa > Chordata > Aves > Passeriformes > Tyrannidae > Pachyramphus > Pachyramphus minor. Next base: position 4,465 of record VYXB01004923.1, read on the forward strand.
GCAGCAGCGTAAAAGTGTGCAATCTTAGACATGGCAAAAGTGAGTACAAAAAGATTGTTCACTGTTTCCTTTAAAAAAAACTAGAGGACCTCAAGTCAGGCTTTTAAAAGTGGGGATGAGATCAAACAGGTGATGTGTTTCACGTGATCCTTGACCATGAGGTAATGCAGAAAAGAGAAAGTCAGATTCTGAAAGTAGAGACTTAGCAAAATGTCTGAAAAGTGTCACACATTTTCTTTTGCCATTTCCTGTTTCCCTGTAGTTCCTAAGTTGCTTGGCTGTAAGAGTATGTATTTTCTTGACTTTTTCTTTTTAAGAATGTCAGTTTTTCCCTACATACATTTAATCTTAAAAGATGAACAGGTAAGCCAGTTTTTTCAGTCACTTGATTCCTGAGACAAGAATTTAATGAGATTTAAAGTTTTCTGAGAGTACAAATTTTTGATTCTAGATGGCCTGCCTTTGAATCAGATAAAATCATAAGGTGTCAGGATATATCTGAAATATGTTGAGATTTACAGAAGTTATAGTCTCTATTTCCAAGGCATAAGAGGAGGTGATTTGAATACCTAGCATTTCTTGGGTTGGCAGGGATACATGCCAGATGTGTAAATATTCATTCTGAGCACTTACACCACATACTGGAAGTGGAAAGACACCCTTGAGAAGACGCACTAATTTATTTTTTTTTTTTTTTTTAATGGGATAGCAATTTTGGCTTCTTGTGTTACAGTGTCTAATAGTTGTCTTTTTAAATACTGGTCTGTCAGAAAGTATCTGTAAGGTTTCAGAAGAATTTTTATATAATCGTGGCCAAAAGTACTTAATAATCTGTGGGTGTTTGCTGTTGAGAAATAATTTGTCAATATTTGTTTTGTTTCAGTCTTGACAAAGGAAATCCATCTCAAAAATAATTTGACCAATGTTTTAAATTCTTGTGGTTTTAGGAACTGATATTGCTGCCGGAGAAGAGGTTGCAATTAAGTTGGAATGTGTGAAAACCAAACATCCTCAGCTTCACATCGAGAGTAAAATCTACAAAATGATGCAGGGTGGAGGCAAGCAAATTATTTTCTGTCTTCAAAGATTTAACTGGTTTTACATCTCTGCATCTGCCACCTGAAAGTGTTTAATGTCCAAGATCTCTTTTGACAAATAAGGAGAGGGTGGGAAAGGTAGCAGGGTAGGTGAAGAGCAGCATCTCAGTTCTTCCTTAAGGGATGTAGAGTAGCAGTTCCGAATCCATGGCTACCAAACGTCATGATAACCACTACATCCTCTGATGTTGCTCATGGTCCCATGATGTTAAAAGACCTTGTGCAATGTAAAACAAAGTTTGGTCCCATCTAGCAATAAACTGTTTTACTTATGATTCTCATGGGTCAGTGAAAGATTGTAGTCACTGTTTTGGACCATTTCATCTAACCTGCTTATAGTAATAGCACAATTCTGAATGTTTTAAATTGAGGTTAATTTTTGTTGCATATGTTAGTATTTTTATTTTCTGAGTTAAAAATATTCCTTGCTATGAGAAATCAAACACAAAATGGCATTAGTAGTGGAGAACAGGAGTGAAGCAACTTCATAGCTCCTGCAAGTATTCTGCTATGATAACTCCCTTATATATTTTGGAATCCTGGAAAAGTAGGATTCCTGTGCAGTTCTGGGACATGAACCTGGTGTAGTTAAGTTTTGCTTTTGTTTCATAGTCCCTGGAATTTTTCCAAATTGAGGCTATATTTTGCACAAAGATTACATTCCACACTGTATCTTAAGTGCAAAGTACAGTAGTAAGATGTCTAGATAATAATTTGTCTTTGCATGTAGGTATTTCTTAATTCCTGCCTCATTCAGTTGCCAGCTGTGTGCAACCGGAATAGCTTTCATAGGGTAAAATGCTTCCCTTATGGCCTTACTAAGGCTGTGATGGTGGGTATTTTCTGAGGATGGATGCTGTGGAGCAGGTGGCAGAAGGTTAAGTTTCTAAAGGTTTCCCTGTGAAGATAATTCAGGATATATTAATGCGTATCAAGTAAAGGCAAGAGTTTAAATTCAGTAAATTACTGAATATGCATAGAATTAACTCAAAGTAAGACATTTGGAATACTGAATAAGGCTACCTACATACAGGTTTATTTCAAAATATTTGAGCATTTCTACAGCTTTGTGTGAAATAAGGTTCCTGAGTTTTTCGATGAATTTCAGCTAATTTTCATGCTCTCAAGCCAAATGTATAATGCATCTCCTAAACAGTGTTACTTTGGTAGAGATTCACCAAACAGCAAATACCGTGGAACTGAAGGAAAGGCAAGTATGAAGAAAGAGTGAAAATTCATTGCATATTGAAATGAAAGAGACAGTTATTTCATAGTGATCTTGCAGGCTTTGAAACTAAGTTGATTTCTAAGGCCTTCTTCAGTAGTAATATCTAGTGGTTTGGAATGCAAACATTCACAGTAATGACCCCCTTAGAGTTCACCTTAAGAGCCTTGAAGATGTGTGTGTATGAACTGTATAAATCAAATCGTTATACTGAATAAACTGTTTCCTTTTTTCTAGTGGGTATTCCCACAATTAAGTGGTGTGGAGCTGAAGGGGACTACAACGTTATGGTGATGGAGCTGTTGGGACCAAGTCTTGAAGATCTCTTCAATTTTTGTTCAAGGAAATTTAGTCTCAAGACAGTTCTGCTACTTGCTGACCAAATGGTAGGAAATTGTTCTGTTGTTCTTGATAGTGCAGCATGTTGGGCTATGAAAATTTTCTGAGAGGTCATAATAAGCTACATTTAATTTCTGTAACTTAGAGATGAATAGGCTGTGTCATTAGAGAAAAGACTCAAATTTAGTTCTGTTTCGTTAAATGCAAACTGTCCTATCCAAAGTGATCACCAAGGCTTAAGTGATTTTTAAAAACTGGACCTGCACTGTTTGCAAACCAGGTGTTGCACTGCTCAAAGACAAAGAAATTTCCCCCAAGAAAGTTTTTGGAAATAAATATAGAGTAGACACAGGGAAAGACCTGGAAAAAAGGTTTATCTGTTGTCTTCTAAATTATCTTCTTGTTAATGCCCTTAGAGTGTGCAGTAAAAAGGTTTTTTACCTCTTTTACTACTAAGACAGTATCGCTAGTGTTTTTGTAAGAAAAAGGTGTATGCCTAACTAGTCTCTCGACAATGGGGGTTTTTGTTGTCTATGTTTAGATTAGTCGAATTGAATACATTCACTCTAAGAACTTCATCCACCGAGATGTGAAACCGGATAACTTCCTAATGGGCCTGGGGAAGAAAGGCAATCTTGTCTACATAATAGACTTTGGACTAGCAAAGAAGTATCGAGATGCTCGAACTCACCAACATATTCCGTATCGTGAAAATAAAAACTTAACAGGAACTGCCCGTTACGCATCCATCAACACTCATCTTGGAATTGGTGAGCTGGGGAAAGCAATACATAGAAACTCCAAGTGTCGATGCACATAATTTTAGTGAAGGTGAATGTTGCTTTATGGAGGCATAGTAGACAGTCTCTGTTTTTGGTACTAACAGTGCATCATATGTAGTCTCGCATCTCTTGATTGGGTGGGATTCAGTCAGTTTGTAATGCTCAGGAATTAGCACATTTTTTAATAACCGTAAGGATAACAGGCTTTTCCTTGTACTGAATGAGTTTATCAGGGGCATAGTAACTCTCAGCTATTTGTTGTTTTTCTAAGGGATTCTATGACAGTCTTGTTGCACAGTCTTTTGTTTTTCCAGTAGAAAATGAAACCTAATGAGTTCACTTTTTTATGCTGTTGTAGAGCAATCTCGCAGAGATGACTTGGAGTCCTTGGGCTATGTACTGATGTATTTTAACCTGGGCTCCCTCCCCTGGCAGGGATTGAAAGCAGCAACAAAGAGGCAGAAATACGAACGTATCAGTGAAAAGAAAATGTCTACACCCATTGAGGTTTTGTGTAAAGGATATCCTTGTAAGTTACTCTTTTGTGACACTAGCCCTACATGTTCATGTTTTAGCAGTACTTTACAATAAATTCTACCAGTCTGTTTCACTTCTCTCGCTCTTCCCCTCCCCTACTTTCCCTCCCCTACCCCTTATGATTTGGCACATCTGTGATAAAATACTGTCCTGTCAGGACTAGGACCTTTGTGTTCATAAAGTATTTCCAATTATCCCATGTCTAAACTCTTGGTAAATAATAACTGTGGTGCCTTCAAGTTGAAGGGTAGCTCGGTACATCTGATTCGCACTGTTTTGTGTGCATGTGTTGGTTGGATAACTCATAACAGACAAACAGCTTTTCAGCAAACTACCCATTTCTCTAAGTGTGGGTACTGCTTCATGGATAAATTGGATGCATAGTCAGATGCATCACTTAACCTATTGCAGTTGCCACTTGTCATCCCAGGTTTGGCCTGTTGAAGGTTGGCATTTGAGAAAAACCCTCTTGTATCCTGGCATCATGCCTCAAAGCTGTTCTGTTTCTCAGTTTATTTACACCACAACAATAACAAGGCATTTTTGATTCCTGAAAAATGATACTTAAATCTGTTTGAAAACTTTTTAACACTAGCTGTCATCAGAGAATATTTTCATTTCATGAAGAGTTATGTGTCTTCTTTACCCCCTCTTGGCTTTGGCAACTAGTTACAATGACAAGAGCTACAGTTTTTGTTCGGGTTGTAGGAAAATTAATTGCCTTTGATATATTTCAAATGTTGCATCGTATATGTTCCTTTGCATTCATGAACTGTGTTTTTTCTCTGGGGTTAACAAGCAGAGAAGACTAATCAACTTGTACCATTTGTTAACATTTCTTCCTTAACGTAAACTTTTAGTATCTTATTTCATCTGGAAAGACTTAAATTCAAAAGCTAGACTTTTGATACTACTATTTTCTCCGGTGTGTTGAATTCACTACAATTTTCTTCTTTTTTTTCTGCTGTGTAACTAACATTTTGTTTGCTGTCTAAAAACAAGCTTTCAGACTATTACAAATTTAAAAATGTAGCATGACTTACTTGGAAAACTTGAGTCCCCTAGTTTTTATGTGTTTTGTGTGGTAGCAGAAGTGAATCTTTATATGACTTAACAAAGAGGTGCTATTCCATGTCCCACAAAAACTTGTGGTAAGTCTAAAGTTTTAAATGTCTCCTCCTCCGCCAACTGTTGCTTAAAAAACTGTACTAATGGGTCCTCTCTGCTGTTGGCAAGTGAGAGCTTTGCCTGCTCTGTTGATAGACTGTTTTTCAGTGTTGTCTTGATAGGTCGGTTATAGTGGTCCCTTTGGTAGATTTCTAGTATTAGATCATTATTCTTTTTCTTATGTTTTGGAGATGCCCCACTTTTTGGGTTCAGCGTGGTTTGGTTTTTTCTTTATTTAGAATTATAAAAAGCAAATGTGAAGCTGAAGAGAAAAAACAGGCTTTCTTTACTTACAGCGGAATTTGCCACATACTTGAATTTCTGCCGTTCTTTGCGTTTTGATGACAAACCGGACTATTCCTATCTAAGGCAATTATTCAGAAACCTCTTCCATCGACAAGGGTTCTCCTATGACTATGTATTTGACTGGAACATGCTGAAATTTGTGAGTAGCTGACATAGCTTTCTAAAACTTTTTAATGGTTTTGGTTGGGTTTTTAATTACATAGTCAGTTTTGGGTATCTTAACTGATACTGTGAGATTGTCTTCCCTTTTTTTTCCTGGCAGCTCTATTCTATAGAAAAATGATCGGGAAATGAGGAAAGGCAGGAGATACAGGATCCATGGTATAAGGGTTGAATAACGACTAAGTTGAAATTACAGGGGTTTCAATGTGTAAGACTTCTGAGACACTTCCATTAGGGCAGTCATTAGGTTAGGTTGTGGAATTATTATTTTGATCCCACCTTGATCTTCAGCATGGGTCATTTGCAACTGCTGGGGAGGTGTCCAGCTGCTATAGCAGTATGTGTGTACTTTAGCATTTTGAAGGTTATGCCACCAGTTGTATGAACAGAATTCATGGCAGTTCTAGAGAAATTTTACCAAAATAATAAATGCCGTATCAGACTTTAATTTACATGTTGTCCAGCCTTTCTTTTCAGTATTTTTGTCCAAACATGTAGTTGTAAGCTCAATAATCCCCAAGTTGTTCACTAGTCTTGACCCGCAGGGTGCAAGCAGAGCGGCTGAAGATGCTGAGCGTGAAAGGCGAGAACGAGAGGAAAGGTTAAGACATACACGAAGTCCAGCTGTGCGTGGATTACCCTCCACTGCATCTGGCAGGCTGAGAGGAACGCAAGATGTAACCCCTCCTACTCCCCTTACCCCAACTTCACATGCTGGTAAGTAACCAAGTACCTGGGTAGGTGCGCCTTGTAGACTAATTTGCAGTTTGTCTCTGGTCCGGGTTTGGGTTTTTTGTTTGTTTTTTATACCCTTTGCTTTTTAGTAGATTGAAGGTAATTATATACACTCATTACGTGCTAATTCATACTTAAATTTCTGTGAATGTAAAACAAAGGCCTTGATTTCTCTTGAAATTTTTATGTGTGAACAGCGAAAATGTATTTTTCCAGTGACCGTGTTAAAATTGCATTGCATGTTAAAATTGCATAACTCTCGTTAGAGTCTAATGCAGTTTTTCTCACAGCCAACACCTCTCCTCGGCCAGTATCTGGTATGGAACGAGAAAGGAAAGTGAGTATGAGATTGCATCGTGGAGCCCCGGTCAATATCTCCTCGTCTGACCTAACAGGCCGACAAGATACCTCTCGCATGTCAACTTCGCAGGTAAAAAAAAAACTCCTATGTACTGAAAAAATGAGGGTGGTTTGATAAAGTTCGTTTGCCGTAAGAACTTACCAACTAATTGATGTGATTTCATACTGATTTTGCAGATGATATTTATTCATATAAATACTTGACACTTAGCCTGAATGTGATGTGGCTGTAAAGAGTTTTTTTTTTACCTTGACAGCAATAAGCATAAAATACTCCAAGCAATAAAGTCATCGGTGTCTGAGATGATGCAGAATTGTCAAGAAACAGTATTTTTACCTACGATTATGAGATTTAGCTGCTTTACTCATTGAGTTCCTTGTGTCCGTTACCAGTGCAGAGGCAGAGTATGAGGCAGTTGTGAGTCATGTTTCCTGATCAATCGAGCGGAGAGTATTGGTGCAGAAAAGACAAGAAATAGTTGGTGAAGTATAGGGAGGTGTAATAATAGTGAAGAAATATAGAATCATAGAATCGATCGGGTTGGAAAAGACCTCAGAGATCATCAAGTCCAACCCTTGGTCCAACTCCAGTCTGTTTACTAGATCACTAAGTGACATGTCCAGTCTCAGTTGAAAAACCTCCAGGGATGGTGAATCCACCACCTCCCTGGGCAGGCCATTCCAATGCCTGACCACTCTCTCTGTAAAGAATTTCTTTCTAATATCCAGCCTAAATTTCCCCTGGCAGAGCTTAAGCCCATGCCCCCTTGTCCTATTGCTAACTGCCTGGGAGAAGAGACCAATCCCCACCTGGCTATAACTTCCCTTCAGGTAGTTACAGAGAGTGATGAGGTCACCTCTAAGCCTCCTCTTCTCCGGACTAAACAACCCCAGCTCCCTCAACCTTTCCCCATAGGTCTTGTGTTCCAGTCCCTTCCCCAGTCTTGTTGCTCTTCTCTGGACCTGCTCCAGCACTTCAATATCTTTCCTGAACTGAGGGGCCCGGAACTGAATACAATACTCCAGGTGTGGCCTCACCAATGCAGAGTACAGGGAAGGATATATAGTGTAGTGCTCTTAATTCAAAGCCAATAGGAGGCAACATACGTGGATGATAGATGGGTTGCAGAAGGCTCATTTGAAGAGAATGGCAGGAGGATGAAATGATAGTGATTCACAGTCAGCGCTGAAATCATCCGTATTGGTCGCAGTGACTTAACAAACAGACTTTAGGAATGTTTCTTTTTAAGACTGACAGTGTTTAAATGTGTTTTTAACTCTTTGCGCTAAAACATAAAAGTTTAGGCTGTAACATTCCTTTCTCAGCATATTCACACAGTCTTGTCCCAAGCAGTGTGTGGCGTGGCTTTGTACAATTTTCTTTCTGTCTTAGAGAATGGGAATCACCCATACTATAAACCTTTTGCAACATTACGGGGAAAGCGGTGTGTTAGGAGCACTGGTGCAGTGACTTGGGGGTTTTTCCATCATGTCTCAATGCTGCACTGGAGTTCTAACTGCGTAATTTTTGCCATGGACTCATTCCTTGTTGACAGGGAACATTGACAAACATTAACTTGGTTCCTTTTGGCTTCATCATTTAATTGGGGGAGTTCATTATCTGGGATAGTACATGTTCTTATATGTGAAATCATAGTGCTGGAAAGAAGGCTTTTTTAATTTAGATGGAGGCCGGGTGGATATTTCTAATGAAGACTGAGAGTGAATTGGGGTGGAAGAACAATTCTGCTGTAATAAAAGTGAAGTGGGATTTTTTTTGTTTTTAAGGTGAATGGGTTGTTTAACCATGTAGCTGCGCAGATATTTGTGCTTGCACAAGGGATGAACAATTCAGGAGCAGAAGTGACTGGACGAGAATAGGGGAGAGATGAGCTTTTCTGTATTCACTTTGGTGGGCAGTTTTGCCATCTTAAATTGTTCGCTGAACTACAATTCTTGCCACCAGAAATTCTCATGCTGAAATATTTTTATTTTAAAGAGTATGAAAACAAAGAGGGTAGACTTATGCATAGTTATGGATCTTGTAAATATGCATGAATTCCTGATAAAAGAATGTAAAGAAGGTGCAACTAGACTCTTTGCAGTGATATCCGGTGAATGGACAGTGGGCACAAATTGAAATATAAGAAATTCCATTTAAACATATGAATAAACTTTTTTACTATGGAAGTGGGCAAGGACTGTAACAGGTTGCCCTAAGAGGTTCTGGAATCTCCCTTTTCTGAATTGCTAGGAGCCCAATTGGACATTGTCCTGAGTGACCTGCTCTAGTTGACTGTGCTTTGTATAGTGGGATTAGACTACATGGTTTTCAGGGGCCCCTTTTGATCTTGAGTGTTCTGTGAGGCTGTGATGCAGAGTTCTCCCCGAACCTTTACTCAAATGTAAATATAGTTTCCTGGAGAAGTGTGTACGCCCAGGGTTTGTCTCTGGCATTCTGAGGAAATCTCAGATGCTTTGTCTCCGTTATCTGTCAGATAAATAAGTAATAGCAGTAACAGAAGTAAATACGGTGATGTCACTTGACTGTGTTAGGAGAGGGTATATCTTTTCTTTGCTGTGTTAATGACGTTACTCAGTGTGTAGGTGACACTTCTCTAAACTTTTGTGAGATATGAGTAAGACAGGTGGCCTTGCAGATATGTTTTGGTTCTGCCTAGCTTGTAAAATGGGAATACTCTGAGACTCTGTAAGGCTGTGTGGGTTTTTTCCAGTAGTCTTTGAACATCCAGATGTGTAATTTGTGATGTGGGCCAACAGTATGGTCTGTCTTACTGGCACATCTCCATACCTGCCTTTTTAAACACTCTGCTCCAAGTATGGACTCACTTGGTTGACTTCTTTACAATCCCAGTAGTGGCCTAGTTGGGATCTTCTCTGAGTTTGTTAGAACTAATCATTCATCATTTGTTGTCTTCATTTTAGTTCTTAATCACGACACTGAACCACTGCGGGTATCTACGTATGGTGACTGAATAGTAGAATCACAGAATCAGAGAATTTTCTGAGTTTGAATGAACCCGCAAGGACCATCGAGTTCAACTCTTAAGTGAATTGCCCATAGAGGGATCAAACCCACAACCTTGGTGTTATTAGCACCATGTTCTAACCAGCTGAGCTACTCTCAGGGTCATAATGTGTGACTACAGTGTAATGTAAACAAATTCCCATGGACCTGTTGTAATAGGAAGGCAAGAGAGATTTGCAGAGCGAATGGGCTGGGTTGGAAGGGACCTTAAGGATCATCTTGTCCCAACCCCGCTGCCATGGGCAGAGAACCTTTCACTAGGCCATGTTACTCAGAGCCCTGTTCAGCCTTGCCTTGAACATCTCCAGGGATGGGGCATCCACAACCTCACTGGGCAATCTGTTCCAATGCCTCACCACCTTTATAGTAAAGAATTTCTTCCTAGTATCTAAATCTACCCTCCTTCAGCTTAAGGCCAGTCACCTTGATCCTCTCCAGCCTTCTCGTAAGCCCACTTTAGGTATTGGAAGGCTGCTCTAAGTCTCCCTGGAGCCTTCCCTCCTCCAGGCTGAACAGCCCCAACTCTCACAGCGTGTCCTCATGGGAGAGGTGCTCCAGCCCTGTGATCAGCTTAATGGCTCTCCTCTGGACTCATTCTGACAGGTCAACATCATTCTTGTGTTGGGGGCCCCAGACCAGGACACAATACTCCAAGTGGGGTCTTGTAAAAGCAGAATGGAGCAGGAGAATCCCCTCCCTCTACCTGGTGGTCACTTTTCTTTTGATGCAGCCCAGGACAGGTTTGGCTTTCTGGGCTGCAAGAGCACATTGCCAAGTCATGTTGAACTTCTAATCCGTGAACACCCTGAAGACTTATTCTCCGGGGCTGCTCTCGATCCATTCTCCACCCAGCCTGTACTTATGCTTGAGACTGACCCAACCCAGGTGCAGGAGCTTGCACTTGACCTTGTTGAACTACATGAGGTTCACAGAGGCCCACTGCTCCAGCCTGTCAAGGTCCACCTGTCTGGCATCTCTTCCCTCCAGCGTGTTGACTGCATCACACAGTTTGGTATTGTCAGCAAACTTGTTGAGGGTGCACTCGATCCCCCTGTCTGTGTCACTGACAAAGATGTTAAGCAGTGCCGGTCCCAGTACTGACCTGTGAGTAACAAACACCATTTGTCACTGCTTTCCACATGGACATGAAGCCACTGACCACAACGCTTAGAAAGTGCGACCATGTGGCCAGTTCCCTATCCACTGAGTGGTCCATATGTCAAATCCATGTCTCTCCAGTTTAGAGAGAAAGATGTCTTGCGAGTCAGTGTCAGATGCTTTGCACAAGTCCAGGTGGGTGATGTCAGTTGCTCATCCCTTGTCGACCACTGCTTAACCCCATCATAGAAGGCCACCAAATTTGTCAGGCATGATTCACCTTTAGTGAAGCCATATTGGCTGTCACCTATTACCCCATTTTCCACGTGCCTTAGCATAGTTTCCAGGAGGATCTCCTACATGATTTTGCCAGACACTGAAGTGACACTGACTGACCTGAATTTCCCTGCATTTTATTTCCCTTTATAAAAATAGGGGTTTTGTTTCCCATTTTCCAGTCAGTGGGAACTATACTTCTCAGATATGACGGATAGTGGTGTAGACCCTTCCTCAGCCAGTTCTCTCAGGACCAATGGATGTATCTCATCAGGTCCCATGGATTGTGTGTTTACAGATTCCTTAAATGGTCTCAAACCCAGTCTTGTCCTACAGTGGGTGGTTCTTCATTCTCTCAGCCCTTCCCTTCACCTTTTGCAACTTGGTGCTGTGGCTGAAACACTTCACTTAAACCTTACCTTAAAATGCTTCCACTTGAGCTTGTCAGAAAAAATGTACTTTCATTTTTCCAGTCCTCGCTTACTCCCTAGCAGGCAAGATGGCTCAAGTTGCAGGTTTTCATGGCTTATGCTCTAACAGTTCTCATAATATTAAAGTAGTTCTTCAATAATCAAAATTTATCCTTAGATGTTAACTAGGTTACCAGTTAAAGCCATGGGTTTTCAATTATCTTCATACCTTGTTCTCAGTCAGGAAAACATTAACTATTCAAGTTATGTGACAGAGCCACTAAAGAGAGTTTTGATTGGCTAGATGTAAGAATATCGAAAGTCATCCATACAGCTTCTTATCAAGAGAACAGTAAAGAACAGCAACTATTTGCCCATGCCTGTTCCAAGTGTGTTAATTTCCTTAGCAAGTCCTAAGTAATTATGGAACCACTGTTCCTTTTTCAGGAAGTGCTTAAACCATACTCCTGCCAAAAAGCAACTTTCAGTTTGCCATACAGACCTGCAGATGTCTTCTGTTACAAACTACATTTATTAGAGTTCTTATTTATAACTTGATAGATTATTTTTGTTGTTTATTTGGATGCCTTAGTTTGGCAAGGCAGTGGTACATCTAGAGGAAGGGCTAGTCAAAGAAATAATGAAAGCTACTTGCCTCTAAGTAGACATTCTTAAAGATGACTCCATATTTTTATCTTTTTTCCAAATTGAGTTCTGATCCATTCAGACTGAAATTGAAAAACTAAGGCTGTGAATGTAGATAATAAGAACCAAAATTCCCTTATGTTCTCAGAGAAATTTAACACTCATGGAGAATGGTAATTGGTAGGCATAGCAAATTAGGTGTCATTGATTCCTCACATCCAAGATATTGTCCATGTAACACCTGAGTAATTCTTATTAAAAGGACTAGCACTTAGTTCCCTTAAGTAACAGGGCTTTATAATATATATATATAATGGCCAGACTTCGCGAACGAAGATCTGAGGAAGGTCTTTGTACGCCTTCCAGCCTGCGCATTGGATTTATTTTAGGTGGGACACAGTGCGCGCAGAACTGAGCCCACCCTTTAATCCTAAGGTTCGTCTGCCGGGGCCAAGCGAGCTTGGACAGTGGCAGCGAGGTCCTCAGGACGTAGGTGGATTGCCTTACAGGGCTAACGGGCTCCGCCTGCCCGGGGAGTGTCCCTGATCGGGAATCGAACCCGGGCCTCGGCAGTTACAGTGCCGTATCCTTAACCACTAGACCACCAGGGGCTCCCAACAGGGCTTTATTGGAGTAACAATTAGCATGTCTGTGAAAGCGTTCATAAAACTGAACTGTGTCCAAAGAAATTTTGTAAATTCTGTGGCACATGTTATTCAGTACTTTTCTTGATTGTATGAAGTGAATGTAACAGCAAAAAACCTACAAGTTGTGAGTTGACATTGAAAAACATAAAAAATAGTGAGAGTTGAGCAGTCAAGCAAAGCCTGCTCAAAAAAAATATGTATTCCAAATTCGGATTATGATGAGGGAGTGGAGGCCATTTTCTTCTATGTCAGAACTATATCTGTGGTAAGGAATGACTGAAGAGGCAGGTATAATGTTGGAGAGGTCAGTCAGTGTGTGTCATAATGACACGGTGCAATTTCATCCTTGAATCTGTGTATGATACAGTAATTAACAGAAGTGGAGAGGTTATTTTGTGTCATTAGTGAGATGGATTAGGAAAACAAATTATATAATGCAAGAGTCTTAAATCCATTTCTTTCTGAAAGGTAAGAGAACGTCTTGATTTAGTTGGTGTAGTATTTGAGAGACAATGATTTTAACAAGAACTAATATTTATGCAGAAAACATGTGAAGAACCTATTGTGTAAAATTAAAACCACATGTGAAGAGAACGACAACTTAGAGGTCTAAATGAAGGTAGCTAGCTACTAGCCACTAAGTAGATCATCTGTCCTCTTTGCCTTTGCATCAAAACTGGCTTCATTTCTCAGTTGTGTATTTGAGTCTAAGACAAGCCTAAATTACAGGTTTGTGTGCAGTGAAGGGTTGTGATCTGTATTGGACAGAAAATCATAATGGCTGTTAAAAGATTCATCTGCTCTTAAGCTCTGTGAGTGAATTGTTCCCTAAGTCTCCTTTATATTTAGTTTTTAAATGTCAAGAGATGTAGTAAAGGAGATAGCGAATATTCCACTAAACACTACCTTGAGTCAGTGCTGTTGGTCCACATTGCACAGGCTGTATCCTGAAAGCAGTGGTTATTTCAAGAGTCTAGTAATGAGTGAGTAGTCTTCATTTCCAAAAGGTTCAGTCTGACTGTTCATGGTGTACAGTAAGTTGTTTTAATTTTTTTCTTAAATGCAGATGTCCAGCACCCAACAGTCAAAGCTGTACCAAATTCCTACTCATAATAGAGGTATTCTCTCTATATTTGGAAAAAGAGATTGGAGTGCTGCACAAAGAAATATTTGATTAAATCTCTTTGAGAGGAGAAGTTTCCAGAAGACTGTAACCAACACTGGCATTGAACAACTTTGAGGCTGTGCCATGCTTCCAATGCCTCTGCATTTTCCATTTCCTCATCAGCAAATCTTTCTCCATATATCCATCTTAATAGGCATCATACATTGTGTTGTTCTTCTGACCCTGTCAGCTTTTCTTTGCGGATTAATGATTTGTTTCTTTTTCCATATTTCTTAATATGATGGAAGTGTCCTATAGAAGTCTGAAATCAGAACTCCTCAAAAGATAGAGTTGCTACTGCAAGTTCAAGTTGGATTTTTGTTAGACATCTTGAAATATTGGGGCAGTGGAACTGTTACAAACTGCTGTCTTTTCCCCTACCTCAGAATAGCATTCCTTTCGAACACCATGGCAAGTAGCTGCTCGTCTCCTTTCGTTGGAAGGCAGCACTGGGTGAGTGCTTCTCATTAGACACCAAAACTTTGGATGGGGTGGGAAAAAACTCTTTGGAAACATCGGACTTGGCTTCTTCTCCTCATGTGATCTCGTAATTTTATTTGTGCTTTCTGGTCAGGTGCTTGATAAAGCACTGATTTTTCTCTGACTTAAAAATAAATGTTCTTCCAAAAGTTGCATTATTACTGCTGTTTCACTTGGTCTCCGAAGCAGAATTGACAAAAATAGTGACTTAAAAAGTCCCTAAAATTTGTTCAAGTATCATCAATAAAATAAAATAAGTCTAAATTTTAGCTGTTTGAGAATTACATGTCTTTCCAGGGATGTTGGGGCGGCAGTATGTCATCCATTCAAAACCAGGTCTGCTTCAGAATCATAAAAGCAAAATACTTGTATGAAGACTCAATTGACAATATTACTCAAATGAGGCTCTGTCTTGTCACAGAGTGTCTAGAATGGAATGTTCTACTACAGCCTTATCCATTTTTCACTGTTTTATATTCTTCTGCATGCCCTATGAGCTCTCACTTTAAAAGTACACCGATCTATTCAGATGTACATTTAAAAAATATTCACATACTAATAAGGATCATTTGAACGTGAGCATCTCGGAGGTAGACAGGCTTGGGTTTGGGTATTTAGAACTCTTTTCCTCTGTTCATTGTAGTAGAAGTTTCTGCCTTTCTGTGTGCAGCTTTTGACCTTTTAGTCTGTTCTGCTTTTGGCAATAGCAGGTTTCATCGAGAAAATAACAAGTTTCAGTTGGAATCTGAACCTTAATGGGTGAAGATTGCTTTTCTTAAGTATTTCAGGAGCTTCTTTGCTTTGCTTATTATTAAAAAAAGGCTGTGAGACTTTTCTGTTCCTTAATAAATTCTGTCGTATAGCTCTGTCTGCTGTCTCACTTTCTCTGTAAAGCCTACGCTTGCACTAGTCCTGTATCTCTAGTTGGTAAAGAATTCTGCTGTTCCTCTTCTGTTTTCTCCTTCTGCTTTGTGTGCTTGCCTGACTGTGCACAAGCTGCTTTGTGAACAGTTTGTAACATTAAAAAGATTCAACTGTAAATGGAAGCTTAACACTGAAAAGGCCAATTATCAGACTTCTGTAAAAATAAAAAAATACATTAATAAATGCAAAAAAGCAAACCTTACGCTTTGCATTGAAAAGCCTGTGTGCTGGAGACATGCAGATTGGGGTCTGCTCAGAGTTCTGCCTGCATTGATTGGCCTTTATTGTATGCCTTAGTATTTATGGTACTGAATACTGATCCAGCTGCTTGGACATTTCTCACTTCTTAAATTGCCGAGATGTTTGGTTGTTTTTCACGGTGAAAGTGATATTTCAATAATGTTACACTCTTACTGCAGTAGGTCAGGCTATGGAAATAAGTGGAACATCTTTCAACACAATGACCCATGAAAAGCTGTTGAAAATAATTAATTTTTTTTAACCTTCCTAATGATACTTTTTCCAAAAAAACTTATTCCCCAAAAACTTAAGTGTTCTTTGAGTCTACTATTGTGCAATTGGTAGTGTTTTCACCTGGTTTGTTCTTTTCTCTGCGCTTGCTTATGCTCTGTTCACTTTTCTTCAAAATCCCCCTCTGGCTGGAAAGGTGAATTTTCCATGTTAACTTCTAATAAAAGAGGAAAATGATAGGGAACTTCGTGTAGCTACAGGTGGGTGTAAAACATTGTGTAGCTCATTGGATTTTATATTCACATACTTCAGTTTGGCAATGAATTGTTTAAAAGTACATTGAGAGACGCTTGTATGTTAACTGGAAGGATATGTGCTGATATTGTCTTGTTTTTTGGCTTTGGTAGATTCCTGCTCGGGTAACTACCAGTGTTCTCCAGTCTGCTGTGCACCGATGAAAATTATTTTGCCATGGAGGGCAGATAATGCATGGCTGATCTCCTGTTTTATCGATGGCTTTACTAGCAAAAATATGCTAAACTAGAGCGGACATTGGAGTTTTCTATGTTATCTAAAAGGCACTTGGAGGAACATGCACAGATTCCAGCAGCTGCCATTACAGGACGCTTTTGCCAGAAACCCAATGACCTTAAGAGAAACCCTGTGGTAACAGGGCTGGAAAAGAAGGATGGTTTACAGAGTTGACCGCCTGTTATTGGATGGCCATTTCAGTTTTCCCTCCACAGGCGGCAGACTTTACCCCCTTTTTATTATTCTACTGTAACTATAAATCTTTTACTTGGTTTAAGAAAGTTTTTTGTATCATTTTGCTAAAATTATTGGCTTAATTCTCTGTGAAGAACTCTTGCTTTTGTCTGATTTAAAAATGTAGAATATAAACAAACCTGAACTAAAGACAATGACTTGAAATTTCTTGTTTAAAAGATTAGTCTGCCAGGGAACATGTAAATTAATCAAAACCATCTGATGTTATTTAAACTGTTTACTTTCATGTATGGACCCATTCTGACTGAGTCGGTTTTCTCATGAAATTTTTAAAACTGTTAGTTTATTTTGCTGTTTGCTGTCTTCATTCACACTGGACATTTAGCTTTTTATGTAACACAAAGGAATTTTTAATACTCATTCTTTTTCATAAAAGAGGGAAGTAAATACCCTGCAGGAGAGTCTTAAGTATAGTAAAGATTGTACAGATGGATTTCTTCTTTTTTTGTAAAAAACATGAAGGACAAAGTGAAAGACTGGCATTTGAGAGATTTGGAATTAGACAACTTGTCCTATCTCTCTGCTTAGTTTGAGTAAATGGATAGTTTCAAACATTGTTTTTATTGGGAAGATTTTGTTTCCTCATCTCTGAGGCTGGTTAGCTTGGGGGCTATTGCAAGTGGAAAATAGATGTTGCTACTGAGTCCTCAGTGAATATGCATGTTTCGTTCAGCATTCACATGCTTATAAATAAATCAATTGATTTAGGCCTTTTGTGACATGCCAAGACTCAAAAAAAGGAATTATTAAAAAAAAACCAAACCAAAACAAACCAACAAAACCATCCCCAAACATAACCTATTCTTGCTGTGAAATCCTGAGAATGTTTACAATTCAGGTGCATACCACAGTAAATTCTTAACTATATTCAACTTGGGTATGCCCAGAATCATTAGCTAGGCATGAATGACTCAACATGCTCAGATTGTCCAAAAAACTGTTGTTAACACCTGTTGGTTATGGAATGTGGAAAATTCCTCATATTGTTTGTTACTGTAAATGATCCCATAAAAGCAGGTGTTCTGTCTTCACAGTACTTGGAACAGTATCAGAACTATTATGAATAAAATAGTGGAAAATTTGATGTTGGAAATTAAAGTCTCTACAGAGATTTTGTTTGAACAGTTAGGTATTTTGAGAAATTCTTCCCTGCTTGGAAACAATTTTTTAAACATGTATTGGTCTTCAAATTTTTATGGAGAGTAGTTTTTACTGTTTGGGTCTTTACAGATTCTTTTTTGCCCCTCTCAGAAGTCCACATACGAAATATTATCATTCTTTGTTGAATGTTTTCATAACATCAGCTATTTGCTTGTGTATACTTTGGGTCAGACTGGGGAGACGTGTTTGGGGAGAGTATACTGGAAAAGCTTAAGAAGTTGGTACACAGATAAGTTTGCATAAGGGAATGACTTCCTCGGTTACTATAAACTTTGGTATTTTAGGCATGTGTACTACCATTTGAACAGTTTTACACTTCACTGTGCTTTCCTTGTAAATATCTGTGGTTAATAATGTAATGTTTGAGGGATTTACAAAAGCAGCCTTTTTATTCTCTCTGTATCTGGACCATTAGATTGCTGTGCTATACTTAAAAGTTGACTGCAGACTTCTAGAATTGTACTCACTTCTGGGCAATTTTTGTCCTTCATAATGGTTAAATTCCATCATGCAGAAAATAGTTAGAATGTCTGTGTAAACCTATGTACTGAAAACTACTATCTTGAAGCACTCCATTTGTACTACCACTGTATTTGTGTACTTTAACAGTTGTGTAAATACATTCATGATAACTTCTTCTTTGGTGTAACTTACAATGAATCCTTAGCCTTTACTTGATGCAACGTCTTTCCTTTTTTAAAGGGGTTTCTGTACCTACAGAGAACATTGTCAGTTGCAAACATTTGAAGATATTGTCTTGGTACCAAAACTTGCTCTGAAGGATTTTGGTAGTTTGGTAGTTGTGATCAGAATGCAGCAGTTGGGGTATACAGGAAGAAAGAGAAAGCTTCCTTTGCTCACAGGAAGCATGTGTTTTGTCTCTTTAAAGGTAAATATTTCTGCTTGAATATCAAATCATTTCCAGAAGTTGGGTTTTTTTTTCAAATGCTTTTGCTTATCAAGTAATACATGGTACTGATAAAGATGTATGGTAAAAGAATTGAGAGTGGTTGCATTATAGGAGCTAAGATAAGAGCAAGAAAAACAGAGGTCTACCCACAATGCCTTGTATAATAAAATCCTGGTTTTTGCTGTGTTATTCTCAAAAGTCTTTATAATCTGAGGGCAGATGCAACTTCAAGAATCCTTTCAGTTTCTTATTAGCAAGCCTTTAAAAGTTGGAAGGATATTTTAATTTATTCTCATAGTGTTCATTTAGAACTGGCTATGTGCTTTTGTGTGGAAAATACCACCTGTGCTGCTGTTTTACATAATCTTGAATGGTTACAGAGGCCTTGAGTTCTTCATGATAGAAGTACTTTAAAAACAATTGAAAATAAATCCTATGCTTTAAAAGAAATATTAATTAAAAAACATTTGAGTCCATATATTCAGTGTTAACTTCACAGAAGTATTCAAAATATCCCTTGGATGAAGCCATGTAGAACTCATCCTTTATTCTCCAGTGGCGTAAAATGTCATATGCACAACTATTTGTTTCCCCATGTCCCAAACCCAAGTGTAGCACTGACCTCTGATTGTAGCATACATGTTCATTTCAAGAATATTTGTTTTCTCTTTGTAAAAGAATTGGAATAAAAAGGTCTGTATTTTATTCTTCAACTTCTGCTTTGCAAAAGCTGCACTTGGTGTGTACAAAATATCAAGTGAAAACAAACAATGCTGCTAATTTTTAAACAGTGCTAAACTATCCGGTCAGAAATCTAGATTTAATCTGATTGTGAGGAATTGTAATCCATGAACTTAATCCTACAGCAAAGTAGCTTTTAAAATTTCACTGGATGAGACAAGTTAATAATAAAATGGTTTTACTGTGAAAGAATGCAGTACTTTGTTATTAAAAACAGTACATTTCCCTCTGGTTCATTTGGGCAACAGTTATTGACTTTACATGTAAGTGTATAGGCTATGTGCATTTTTCAATACTTTTGTCCCAGGAGAGTGCTCAGAGGCCTGATCTTCCTTAAGAATCTGTTTCACAGCAAAATCCTACTAACTTTAGCAGCAGATATTTTCACGGGATTAAGACTTTATGACTTCTTCTCAGACAGTACTGGTTTTTTTCTTGCTTAATATTATTAAGACTAGTATGCATTGGGTCTTCTATCAAAACCACATGCTACAGGCAGAGGGACAACAGAAAATGGGATGAGATCTATACATACAGAATCTACAAAAATACAACAAACAAAAAATTTTAAGATCATGTTCTTTGTTAATCTCATTTTGGGAGAATTCTTGATTCAAAATGTGTAAGATCTAGGTCTGAGATACATATAAGCATAATGGACAAAGAGTAATGTGGAAAAAGGAGAAATTGTGTGGATCATCCTAAGGTATCGAGCACTAGTGTACTGTGTCTTTGCTGTGAGCAATCCAGGGTGCTTGGGATGGGACGTGGAAAAAAACAAGAATTCATTTGTACATTATGCCCTGGGAAGAAAATGTTTAGCCTTGTCCATAATAAGAAAAAATATTTTGTTTAATTACAGTCATCAGCTTGCTTCGGACCTGCAAGTGTTATAGGCATAGAGGCAATGCAGAGATTCTGGTATTGGCCACAATCCTTAAGGAAAGCATAAACCAGGGTAATTTGAGGTCATGCACAGAATTTTTTTCTGAGAAGACCCCAAACAGCAAATGTTTCTCTGCTCTCACTGCTAAGAAATTGTATTTAAAGTTTGACTGTCATTTTCAACAATTGATCTTATGGCATGTTTTTCAGCAAGACTGAAGAGCCTTTTGCAATTTAAGAATTTTAAATACTAAAACCTAGATATACTTCTTCATTAGATTCAGAGATTTACTCTGAAAGGGTTTAAACTGCTGAAAGAGCAGTAGATGAAGAGTGAGTAGAGCAAGAGGCGTCCTTAATGCTCTGAAGCATTCATCTGGGGTAGTGAGAAACATTTCCAGCTGGAATGTTGCTGAGATGATGAAGCAAGTATGGAGATCAGTCAAGGAACAAACAGTGTATAACCAGAGGTAAGTAGGTCTCTAACTTGCCATACTTTCTCAGACCAATACAGGACTCCTGATCTCACAGACTGTCACTAGCAAAGTGCTTTGAAGAGCCCTGACCTTTTAGTAGATGCACCTTTTTCCTACTGACACGAAGACAAGCTCTATTCCAGAAGCATTAGAAAGCTGCTAAAATAATACATTCCAAAGCCATGGTTTCTCATATGCAGTACTCTGGTATTGTCAGGGTTGTTTACTCTCCCAGTATTGGTGGATCATGTTCCTCCAACAGGTCCAGCAGCAGGGAGTAACAGGTGTGCAACTCACATTGTGCCCATTTTCCTCTACAGCAGATGGCCTTCTTACTTTCAGACTCAAGGAGTACCAGAGGTAAAGCTAAACTCTAGTTTTCTGTCACAAGGATGAGCTGCATGCTATTAAGTTCTCTCATTTCAGTGCACCCAATAACATTGAATACTGAAGCAGCATATCTACATCTTGATCTGGCCAGGGGGGTAGCAAATTGATTACACCTTAGGTCTCACCAATTTAACTTAGCTAGCATAAAAAAGGTAATCATATATTTATTCAAACATGGGCTTTTATGTAAACTAGACGTATGATCTTTTCAGTGTAAATATACAGTTGAAGATGACCTTAGAAAGATTTCTCAAAAATTTTTCACCAGATACTTAGAATTAAGCACAAGTATGTGTCAACCTTGTAGACAGCAAAAGGTAGGTCTTGTTACATTGAAGAGACTAATTTTAATTCTTTGGGTGTAGCCTTGAGACTATACCTTGAGGAGCCAGTCTTAGCTAGGGTATCATAAGATCCAAAAAAACCCCACCATAAATGTATTCTTACACATTTCTTAGGAACTTTCACGTTCTAAAGAGCAGCACTTGACAATAGACAGCTTCATGGGAGGTCACTAAGTATTTAGGGCTTTGTAAGTCATAGTAGTTTGTAAAAACATCACCTGCAAACGAAGCACTCCTCAGAGCACTCCTCAGAGGAGAACAGTAATTTTTACACAGAGCAGCACAAAATTAATAGCTCTTATTTTAAATTAGTTGATGCTTTAAAATAGTCTTCAGGATCATTTACAGCAAAAGGACATACCCATTTTGGAATTGGCCAAACTATGAGTCATGGCAAAAGCAGCCCCCTTGCCTACCTAAAATTCTGGCTGCCTGTCAGCTAACCGACACTTCTCTATAAACACACTGCCGTGAATAGCTGTTTGAGCGTGTACAAATAGAGCCCAATTTCCAAATCTGGGTGTTATTTTTTCTGAGCTTATTTTCTCAAACCCACAGTTTTTGACAACCAGATATTTATTCACTACATTTGCAACAGTTTACTAGAAAAGCATAAAAAAAAATCTAAGTATAAATGTACACATTGCATTAAAGTGCATTAACAAGAAACAAAATTTCATCTCGCACAAAATTGAGGTGTATTCCCATAATCCTAAAGACAGTGTGGCAGACACACATGTAAGTGAGTACGCACCCTTGTAACATGGAAGAATTTGCATTCTGCTGAAATTCCTCTGTTTGTGGTTGTCTATCAAACTAGACGAACTTCTTTGGGATGTACCAAACGTGCATATGTGAATTCTGTTTTTTTCATTTCGAAGTTTGACTGCTTGGTTAGGGGAATATTCTGACTTTTTAGAGAGTGATTTTACTTTGCTTAAGACACATTTTTGTGTATGGGATTTAATATTAACCAGCACAAGATCTGTCCAGTCCTCCACACCATACCTTCATACCATCTCAAATCTTAACTTTAGGGAACTGGCTTAGCTTTAAACCGATAGCTGCATCATTTTAAGACACTTAGTTCTACTGAGGTCTTCTAGGCTCCAAATAGCTGCAAGATATTTTATTTAGAATTTTTAAAAAGGGAACTTAGGAGGAGGAAGGAAATAATTTTAACTCTGCTCATTGTCTATAATAAATGGGCAAACTGTCTGTATTTACTCTGCTGCATCTTTGATATATATAGATTGATACATACATATGCAAATATATATGTGCATACGCATGTACACCTCTTTATATAGTCTGTGTTACTGGCATTTATACACATTTCCTCTCCTTGCATCAGGAAGATAAGGGCCTAAGGTCCATTACACAATAAAACATACAGTATTTAAAGCATAAATCCTATAGTATACAATTTATAGAAAGTATGAATATATAAAATGCTTCAAAATTTTGTTCACCTGTTCAGTAAAAGACTGTTCATTAGTTTCAGAGATACAATCTATGAAAACTGTCTTTCAGCAATTTTATAGTCTTATACTTGGATTTTTTGCACTCGTGTCCATTGATTGTTTGCTTTACAGACTTCTTAGATATATATTTATCAACTTGTGTCTAAGAAAATTACGTTTGTTTCAATAGGACAGAGCAAATTATAATCTTTGGCTATTTGGCAATTCTGTTGTATAATTACCTGCATTCTCTTCATTTTCCCTCTCCCTTTTTTCAAATCACAAAATTTTAACCACGTGGAGGTTGAACAAAAGTTCGTCTGGGTAGATGTCGCATGAAACTGTTCTGCTTGTGTCCTTCGGCATTAGTGTCTCTTTAGCATTGCTTTATGACTCTGACCATGTGAATCCTCAAAATATATGGAAGAGCACATCTCACAGACTGCTCTTAAGGGGATCTGTGGTGTTGGGATTAAAGAAATACTGTACCAAAATACCTGGAGGGATTTAAAAGCAATTCCATGCTTTTAAATATACAAAATATATTTTATATATATTTGGTTTTATTTACACATGTATTTAAATATTAAATACACAATAAGCAGAGTTAAAATAAAGAGCCTGGCTAGACAGTGTTGGGAACCAAAGGACTCACTGCTTGCTTATTTTTTAATTTTTTTTTTTTTTTNCTTGATGTAGGAAGGAAGAAGGTCTGTAAAACAGGAGCTCAATGTGAAGGCTTTTGTGGCCCATGAGCAGTTTTACATGCTGCAGCACAGCCTCATACTGGCCAACAGGTGTCCAGGTTGGGATCTGGCATGGATGGAGGTTTCTTTGCCATCAATATAATCAATCTCTTTCCAAGGAAATTAAGGCAACTGAACAGATAGACGACTAGAGGGCTTGCACACACGTGGGTGTTACCCTTGGATGGGACAGAATGGGAGCAGGGAGCTTAACTGATTCCAGAACTCTGAAACACTCTTAAGCCTGCTAGTTTTGGTGTTGCTAAGAGAGTTCCATTAGGAACTTCTCATCTTTGTGGTGCTGCTTGTAATAATTAATGAAAATGGTAAAAGCTTTTTAAACTTCTTAGCAAATTAAATTCTAGCCCTTTTATTTCTCAGTCAGTGAAGCAGTCCTATGATTTGACCACTCTCATGCAGTAAAGCATCTCCTGCTGTCACAAACTCCTCAATCCAGTGGTAGTTCTGTGCTGAAAACAGCTCAGGAGCACTGGCAGTCCTAATCAGAGTAATTCATCTTTAAGTCAAAGGAAAAAAATTGTATAGGCCAACAAGGCCCTTCCTGTGAACACTAGGTTTTACTTATAAGGTTACTTATGGTGTCTTGTTGAAATGCCTTTCCACTGTCTTCATAACTTCCTCTTCTGCCTCAAGCACATAAAATTGTAACATAACACTTCTTGTTTCCAGCTTAACCATAAAGTATTATGTATGGAAAATGAAACACAGTCTGGAAAGTCAGTATGATAAGCACAAAGGATATTCTGTCACAAAGATATACAAAAATATACAAATATCTTTGTATATTCTACACAAAGCCATCTAGACAATTTGCAGAATGTACAGAAACTTAAAATTGTGCCAAAACCTGAGGTTAAAGGAATAACCATTTAGTTCTGTGATAACAGTGTAGTATTATTTAGCAAAGAAATCCAGTGACCAAAAGCCACAGTAAGAGAAAAATGGCTGAGAATTCACGTTTGGGAATTCACCTATGGGAACAT
Source organism: Pachyramphus minor (assembly GCA_013397135.1). Taxonomy (NCBI): domain Eukaryota; kingdom Metazoa; phylum Chordata; class Aves; order Passeriformes; family Tyrannidae; genus Pachyramphus; species Pachyramphus minor. The sequence continues at coordinate 29,246 of VYXB01004923.1, forward strand.
TTCCAGTTTTTGCTTTTTGAAACAGCAGGGAACTCCAATCTGAAAGCTGTATCAGGTCTTTATGTATCATCTGAACCAGCTTCTAGGGATATGATAAACTACTCTGTGGATCCCATTTTTCTCTTGCTTTCTGGAGCTACCAGTGTTATGTTTCAAGTAGCAATTTAGTCTTTAGCAAACTGTAGCTAAATTCCGTGACTAAGCTCTTGTAACTGGGAAATGTCACTGCATTTCCTGCCACTAAATTAATAAAAGGCTTTAAAGTAACACACTACATGTGATATTAAAATAAACAGTTTATTCTGTGCAGCATCTATTTCTTTTAAAAGTCACTATCCTAACTTCTCAATTTCTGTACAAGGTTGTCCTAATGATGCAAAGCCATTTTGAAAAAACTACCAGAATGGAAGGTGGTAGCTGAAATAGTTCATGGTTTTGGCACTTTGTTTCTGTTAAAAATGGTAAAGTATGAAACAATTAATGATGTTAATTTAAAAGGGATATAGGGTTTTAGGGGTTTAGTGTCTTTCAGTTATTAAGTAGAACAATTTTGGCACCTGAAAGCCAGTATTCCTTGGCTACCAGTAAGAAAACCGGATCTCTTACATTTATCTGTTTTGAAGGTTGTTACTGCAGTCACAAAGCCTAGACAGATTTTTATAAGCAGATCTGAAAGGTAAGCTGCAATAGCATGATTTTGTACAAAAAAAATACATTTCTTGAATGTGTTTGCGTGAAAAAAAAATAGAATGCCTTCCTTGCACCTTCCTTTTCTATTTCAGTGCACTGCTGTCATAAATATGATCCACCATTCTGTCATGTTTCCTCAGCCAGCAGGAATGGCACCTTGAACTTCCATAGATTAAGCAAAAGGATAGGGAAGTGGGATAAATGGGGGGAGGAAAGAGGGGGAGAGAGGGGAAGACAAAAAACAACCCAAAACCAAACATGTCAAGACCTTCTTGTGATGCTAACATTGCATTTTATAGATGGCTAACATGTTTCAGACTAGTCCAGTCTCTTCCCTAAGTCTACCCACTCTAATTTATAGGACATCTAGAAACTTGCAGCATTTTTTTTTATATACAAAATGGACACTTTTTCAGAATATTCTACTACATCTAATATCCATGTTCTCCATGTTAATTGTAATATTTTTCAATGCTTTAGGGAAATTGTACTGAACACATTATATGTAAAAGTAGGCTGCTTAACTTGTGTCAGGATCAATTCTGCTCATTTTTTTTTCTTTCCGTACTACCTCAGAATACACTTGTGTCATCTACTGAGGACACTGTCTGTAATATGCCTTTTCATAAACAGGATTTCCAGACGATAATTAAAAAGGTTACAGGTTTAGACAGAACTCAGAAATACATTTACATAAGTCAAACTTACAGATATTATCAAAATTAAATTAGGACTGAGCCAATTAATCTAAAAAATCTAAAAAGGTAAGAAATTCAAAAACCTAATGGAGACAGTTAAGTTCCTGAGATTTTTCTCCATCTCAAACTCTTTTCCCTTCACAAAGAACACAGGAAAATTATATTTAGCCACACAACACAGCGATTTCATCAATATTGTCTGAAAACACACATATAAGTCCACTTTTCTTAAAATATACTTTTCCTATATCTTTTCAAGTGAGCAGTTTCTGGTGATGCATAGCAAGAGCCTACTTGTGTTTATAAAAGCTTTTTAGTTTACATAAAAAGTATAATCACATTGCTCCACCTTTTACTGATAAAGCTGATTTTCCAATAAGAAGTTGTCCAGCTAATCAGCTTGCAAAGAGATCTGATGAGCTGACTAGCTTCCAGTTACTAAAGCAGATGGCTCAGCCCTAAACTAGTTCTGTTTCTAAAATAAATAGTGTTGGAAATATTTCTTTTCTAAACACTTTTCAATTCCCCGTCATGCTCACACACATGTTTCTGGGTTAGTTACAACTTCGCCATTTTTTTCAGACTCATCTTTCAGAAACTGCTCCACTTCAATAGAGTCCACCTTGGCGTCTTCAGGAGCTTTGTCTTCAGATTTGTTTAATTCCTCTCTTTCTGCTGCTTCTTCTTTCGTATGTGGTTCTTCTGGTTTTTTCTTGATGCAGAAGAAATTTCCCAAGGCCAATACAAGTGCTGAGGTGGTAACTTCAATTCCAGCAATAATGAATACAAACATGTACCTCCCTGTTGCATCCAGGAGTTTTCCTGAAAAAGGTAACATTCCAGGTAATTAACAAAAGTGATTATTTTGCAGTGGATTTTTTCTGCTTTTTAAAAACATTTAAATCACTGCTGTCTAGAATTACCATGACTATCTATAAGCAAGTTTTTTGAAATATATAAGAAAATATTTCTCAATTATTTCAGTTCAATTTAACAGTCACTGGCATTACATCACATCCCAAAACACATACTCCCATGCACACACGGAGTCATGCAATTCAACTGAAATAAAACCAGCCTAGCCTTCATATGCAAGAGATGAAACAAGTGCTATGTATTTCAGATAAAAATGTGTACATCCATGGCCAGAATCTGTATCATCAGCTTCCTCTTGCTCCCAATCTCATTTACGTTTCTCCATGGGCAATGCACTGTCTGCTTAAGATGCCAATCTTACTTAGTAGTCAGTCTGGAGTAACTGACTGATTCTGACACTTTAGTAAAGTTAAGTTTTCACAGGACTTGGCAGATGTGAAAGAACAGGTGGGAGGATGTGAAGGAACTGCCTCTCTGAACTTGAAGATCAAAGGAAGTAGTGCATAGTACTGGTTTTCCCATAAAGGGTGTTCTGCCACAATAAAAATACTTCATGTTTTTTAGTATAGTGTAAACATTTTGTGTCAATGAACTGTTGGGGTTTGGGAGGCAAAGTGTGTTTCAGTTCAGGATCTGTAAAATACATGTTCTTTGATTAGCAACTAGTTTTAATTTTTACTTCAAATTAATGAATTTGACTATTTTGTCTTGTGTCCTTATTCTTGGATTGTGAGTCAAGTGCAATAGAAGCAGTCTACCTTCCTTAAAGCAGTCCAGTTTTATACTCCTTGTAAGAGTTTTTTTCTTTCAATGTTTTCTTTCCTCCTCTGAAACTACTATGGGTATAGAGAATCTGTCCTAGAACTTTACAAAGAAAATTGACAGGTTTCATATTCTGAATCCCACTCATATATCTGCCAATAGTGCAGGCTTTCAGAGGAGAAACAGCAGCATCTCCAGATGGCAATTTAACTAATACTGAAATGGATCTGAGAAGGAGAAAAGATTCATCCCACCTCTTCTTCGTCTCTTTCAAAGTGTAACTGCAGAAAGCCTTTGAAGCATGTGCAACACTGGCACAATCTGCATTTCTTGAGTGACTCTCATCCTTTTCTGTGCTCCCTTAAATTTTGTGTAAATGGATGCAGTGCACATGATTTTGAATTCTGAACTAAATGGAATACTTACCTGCTGATGGTGGACCAATTAGAACAGCCATAGCTTCTGCCAGGAGTACTAAACCAATAGCGCTGGAAAACTTCTGAGTACCAACAATAGCCATGAGAACTTCGAATTGAAGAGCCCCTACCATTCCATAAGAAATGCCAAAGAAAATGCAAAAGACCACCAGTCCACCATAATCAACAGACATTGAACCCATGAGATCTGTGAAACCATTGAAAATCATAGCAAAACTGAAGAGGTAAACACAGCGTGGTCTAACCCATTTAAGACCAGCTACCATTCCACAAATAGGCCGAGCAAAGATATCAATGAATCCCAGAATAGTCAGAAGAAAAGCTGCTTTGGTGTCTTGATAGCCTAAATCCTTGGCATAACTCACAACAAAAACTGGGGGAACAAAGAGGCCAAGCACCATGATAGATGCTGCTAGGGCATAGATTACAAAACCACCATCTTTAAACACACTGAAATCCAGAAGTTTTTTCTTCACTTTCTTCTCAGCTGGCTCTTTGTTAGCTTCAGACTTTTTGGGTGGCTCCAAAGGTCTCATTAGTGCTCCACATACACAGCAGTTGAGCAGCATCCCACCCAGTATAAGGAATCCTCCTCTCCAGCCATACTCATGTTGTAGTATCTGCCCCAGCGGTGATAGAGCACAAAGAAACACTGGACTCCCAGCGGCAGAGAGCCCATTGGCCAAGGGCCGGCGTTTGTCAAAATAACGGTTTAACATGATGAGTGAAGGCTGAAAGTTTAGTGCCAGACCCAAACCTGTAACAGAGGATACATAAAAAAGAATACCGGCCTACAATATTACTAATAAAGAAATTATTACAAATAAAGAGAAAATAGTTTTATTCCAAATGGACATAAGAAATCTACGGTAACATTTTTAAAGCATTCCACCTCCATGATAATCTTGTACTTTATGATTACACTTCATGCCATTAAATATTCATAGCAAAAATAAAAGACAGTTTAGTTCCACTTTTATCTGCCATCTTTATTAAAATCCATTTGGGTGATCATGATGCTTCAGGTATTTATCATGTATAGAAAACCTGAACCTAAAGCTAAGTCATATGTTAACTCATTTTCAGCAATACACACTACTTACCAGTAATCACACCTGCAGTTAGATAGATCTGAACGATGCTTGTACAGAAGGAAGCTATCACCATCCCCATGGAGGCAAAAAGTCCACCCACCAGCATGACAGGACGACAGCCAAACCGGTTGACACATACACTACACAGTGGACCTAGGCAAGAAAAACAAGTTAAAGTTGTTAAGATAAATGAACCTTTGCAATTGATTTTATGTCACTTTGCATTTCTTCTTTGGTGGACTTTGCAGTGGTTGGAATCAATGATCTTAAAGGTCTAAGGTCTTCCCAACCTCAATGATTCTATGATTCTTTCCTGCTTTCTCCATACAGTCAAGCCAATCAGGAAGAGTGTTCTTTCCTCTACAGTCAAATACTTACCTTTTTTGTCTTCAGAGTGCTGTGCAATTTTTCTTTTGCATCATCTTTAGTAAACACTGAGTTACAGAGACTTAATTTAAATCCAAGCTGAATTTAAATAACTGTTTGATTGATATGACTAATAGCAACTCTTCTCTGGAATGCGTCACTTGCACACAAGTAATGATAGGCAGTCATGATACATGCTGTAAATAGCCGTATGATTTACAAACTTCATTGTATGACACAATACTGTTTCAAAAACAGATAACTACCCACCTGTTCCATAAAGCATGGCCAACAGAATGGAGGAAATCCATGCAGTGTCACTATATCCAATGCCAAATTCCCGGATAAGTTCTTTAAAGAAAACACTAACTGCCTTAGGAAAGGCATAGGAGAATCCTGTGATGATAAAACAGCCAAAAAGGACAGCCCAGCCCCAGCCTCCATCAGGGGCTTTAACACCAGATGGACCATCATCAGCTACTACAGCTCCCATGATGCAGCTCCTGTGTTCCCTAAGAAACAAAAAGCAATTAGTATCTATATACACTGGGATGATTATCTAACCAAAATCGGCAAAAATTGGAGTACAATTAAAAATAAGGTATAGGACTGCTTTAAATAAAAGTCTTGAAGATGCATGGCAATTCCTTGTTCGGATTTAGTTTTCATAAAGCTTGCAAAAATACATAAAAAGGAGATGCATACATCTGTGTTCTGAATGTCCCCTCACAGCTCGCAAAGTCAAAACTGGATTTCAACCAAATCACTGTTCCATAGAAAAATGGAAGCCATTACAGTAGATCAGGGGTGTATTTGATTTTTGCAGATATGTAATAACTACTGCATTTAAGTCTGCGGGATTTTTGTTACAAGACCTTGTTATGTGATGTAAAAAATATTATATTTCATGAAGCTAATTTTTCACATCTATAAGCAGTCATAAGCAGCTTTGCATTTTAAAAATAAAATCTTTTCTCATGAGAATTTGTAATGCTGCCAAATCTTAAAAGAGAGAGATGCGGGGTGAAAAAAAGACACTGAAAAGGCACATAAAGTGTCCCCATATGTGAGGAGTGCAGGGAGGTATGGCATCACAGCAATTAGGTTTTTATAGGGTCTGTGTACTACAGAAGTCTTGAAAATGCTGAGGTGAGCTTCAAACAAGTTACACATTAAATCTTACATGTACGAAAATTGGCCATTTCTTTAAAATGCAGTTGATTACTCCTATTGTGTCAGTGTTCTCTACAATAGTGCCTAAAAGAGGAGTGCAAGCACAGTTGCACATCAGAGGTGTTCATCACTGAAGAATGCCTCTGCTTTCAACGGAATAGGCTTGCACAGCAATTGCTGTAAACTGGGAACTATGTAATTCTTACATCTCCATTTCACAACCAGACCATGTGTGGCACAACAATCTTATGCAGATTTGTCTAGACAACTGAGCACCAAATGAATGACTGGGAATAGGCCTCCATGGACATATTTACTATGGTATTTAGACCAGCACTCCCACTTCTTGGAAGAAACAACTTTATACACAGATACAGAAATAAATCTGACCATGACTATTGCTGTTCTATTACCCTGGGCTATACAAGGCCAGTAAGTCTCACAGTACAGGCTTCACCAGTTTTCTGATTTCTGGAAATCAAAAAGAAAACAATTCATCTTAAGTCCATGCAACTAGAACATAAAATGGTTTAACAGGAAGGGAAACTGAATACCTCTACAAAACCAGTCATCAAGGTGTCTGAGGCTGCAGATGGCTCCTGATTGCTGTAAGAATACGTAAAAATACATAGCTTGATAGACTGGGCAATTTCTGCAGCAGGCTTTAGGTTACTAAATAAGTCTTAAGATGCATCTCTGCACTTCTGACACTGGGATCTGTCCACCCTTCAAAATCATTTCTCCCAGTAACTTCTGTTTGATACAAGGTATAAATCATTATTCAAATAAGGACTTATTTTTTTGAAGCAATAACCAGACAGCACAGAGTAGGTACCCAAAGTGTAATCCTTTGTGACAGTGGCAACTCTCTAGTATTGATGATAACAGGGGAAATGCTGATTGAAGTATCTCAGTTCAAATGTATAAAGAACAGGAATAAGATATAAAACTGGAGTCCAGGGTGTAGGAGGAATTGTCGTGCTACTTCCAAATTGTCAGAACATTTCATTGGGAGTGAACGTTTAAAATGCTGGGGAAGGGTTGTGGAAATCTTGTTCTTTTGCATTAAACATCTAGCAGCAACAAAATTAGCAATAACACACGAGCATGCTTTGTTGAAAAATAGCAACTGGCAATCTCTCCAAACTGCTTGAAGTGCTGGATAGGGATATTCAGTGGTTTATGGCATTCACCCCTGTGGTTCGTCCTGCACACAGGCACGGTGAGTCTACTGCGTCGACAGCAAAGACGTTCAAAGGGCAGCCTCTGCAGATTACAGTGCAGAGGCCAGAGAGCAAACGACATCTGCGTGCGGAAGCGCCGTCAAGAACCAGTTGGTAGCTCGCTTGTTTCTTCATAAGAGAACCGTTCAAGCTTCCCCGATGGGACAAAAGTGAGCCCGGCGCTCTGGGCCCGCCGCGAGTGCAACCCGGGGGAAGCCCCGGCCGGGTGGGGGCTGCGGAGGCCGCTCCCGCCGCGGCCCCGCGTGACCCGCGCTGTGACAGCCCCGCCGCACTGAGACGTGCGGGACGTGACTGGGCGAGGGGCGGGCGCTGCCCGCGGAGTGCGGGCGGGGCCGGGGCCGCTCCCCCGCCCAGCGCTCGCCGCAGCCGGAGCTCGGTTTCACCACACGAGGTGGAAACATTTTCCTGCGTTGCCGTCCTTCCATGCCCAGCAGAGCAAGTCAGCCTGTAAGCGGCATATTCTGTTCCACCTGCCCTACGGGACTTACCATCTTTGCTATGCGAAACAGTCTCTAAAACGGTTTTATATGCTGCTGTGATGAAAGAGTGAGACTTGCTGATGTGAGGGAACCTGGCCTACTTTCCAGCATTTCATAAAAATAAACCTATGGGGAAACAAACAGTATCATCCATTTACTCTTCTTTATGTCATGTCTATTACCACATTTGGCTAAAAATAACCACAAACCAGCATACCAGATCTTCAAATGCCATCCTTTTAAGAGTGGGTTAATTTGCTCACACATACATCAAAAAGAAACCTCTCTTATGAGGAAAGGCTGAGAGAATTGAGATTGATCAGCCTGGAGAAGAGGATGCTCTGGGGCATCCTTATTGCAGCCTTCCAGTGCCTGAAGGAGTACAAGAAGGCTGGAGAGGGACTTGTTACAAGGCCATGCAGTGAGAGGACAAGGGGGAATGTCTTCAAACTGACAAACAGTAGGTTTAAGATACAGTAGGTTTAACATATCTAACAGTAGGTTAGATATTAGGAGGGTGTGAAGGTAGTGAGGCACAGGTTGCCCATGAGAAGCTGTGGCTGCCCCATCCTTGGAAGTGTCCAAGGTCAGGTTGGACGGGGCTTGGAGCAACTTGGTCTAGTGGAAGGTGACCTGGCCCATGGCAGGGGTCTTGGAATAAGATGAACTTTAAGGTCCCTTTCAACCCAAACCATTCTGTGATTCTACCATTAATATTATTCATATGGTTTTGTCCATCAGTAGTTCATGGTAACACACCAAAATTAAAAGACTATTAAACAGAATGAAATGAACCCTGCCTCTGTAAACACAGCAGAAGATGTACTTCATCCTCTTGCTGTGTGCCGTACAAGGCTAGACTATATTCATCTCCTTAAGAACTAATAAGGAATAGTTCAGGAGGTCAGAAAAGTAAGGAACAGTCAGAGGTTCCTGTGTAAGATGTGCAAACAAGGGGCAGTACTTTTAGAAAAGCTGGGCTTGTGGTTGATTTGCAGAAGTAAAATTTTTATTTACAATTTTGCTTCAGTGCTGGGATGCTGTCAAAGCCTGCTAAGACAGGAGGGTACTGCGTAACTATTGCAACAGCTTGCTTTGCTTTCTGCTTTTGCTAGCTCAGCCCTATTTAGAGGCAAAGGATTACATTTAACTGGCTGCAGCTCAGTTTCATATCTCCACAGCAGACATGATACTGTTGCCAGTATTTATTCCAGATTCCTTCTATCATAAATGTAAAATGTAAAACAAAGGGAACAAATGTAGTTAAATGTGTGGGTTTCATCTTCCTGATATTATCTTCCTGTTGCTATGGAAACTAGTATAGGCTCAGTTAGGAGGAAATACTAGGTGATTGTAGGGAGCATTGTGAGTGATATTTTTGGTGTGATGCCTATATAAGGGGAGCATTTGAATTATAAAAAGGAGCAGCTAGAAATTGCAAAAATCTATTATTTGTGTTTAGCCAATACTCTTATTGGCCACATAGCAGTACTTCATGGTCAGCAGTATGGGTAGAGAGGACATTTGTGAGTATGTAGGCTGACCTATATATCTTGAGAACATCCCATTCTCAGGAAGAACCACCAGGTTGAGAACTGTATAATTACAAAATGAGGAAGATGGTCTAAGCTGAGCAATGTAGAGATCTTCCTTCAGTTTCTTATCTGTGAAGAAAATAATGATTGTCTCTTCATAGGGTGTTGGGGGTACAATTATATTGAAAAGCATACGCTGCTCAATACTGTGCTAATAGGAGTCATAAACCTCCTATATTAGCCCCCTTAAGGGTATTAAAATCTAAGCAGACTAAACAAAATATGCATGTTATTCTTGGCTTTGAGTGAAGAATCCTAAGATTAACCAACTCTACTGAAATTTTGCAGGCAATTACTCCTGAAAAAGTATTTTAATATTCTCAACCCTTGTGTCAGCCCTCTGCATTTAGAACAACTACACTTTGCATTGACATCACTGACATCTGCCTATTCAGCATGACTTTAAGTCTTTCCTGATTCTCTAAATACTAGTGCATACATCTTTAAATCAAATTTTATTTATTACAACTCAGGTACTTCATAGAAGCCATTTTGATGGGCCACTAGTATAACACACTAGTGCATTTCTTGTGGCTTACCTGCTTAAATATCTGCCAATTGAATTACACATTCATTCCAAAGGCTGCTACAAACTTCTGTTCCCTACAAAATCATTTACATATTTGCCAATGCCTACCCTGACCTTCTCTCCTTCCCATAAAGCCCCACAGGGACTTCCACTCTCCCATTTTGGCCTCCACTGTTTTTTCAGACAGTTTTCCAGATCTGCTGCCTTTCTTAAGTGTTCGCCAGCTTTCACCATTTTCTCATCTCTCTCTCAAAACTCCCAGGATAATTCTGTGCTGTCTGTAGGTGTTAAGTAATGTTCCATACCAAGACTTAACTATCAATCTCCAGACCCCATTTAGCTGCAAAATGTCTTAAGTGTTCACTGCTACAGCACAGTGAGTAACATTCATCACAAGTTATTAGCAGACTGCAATGACACACTGCAATTTTATGTGTAGCAAATAATACTAACCAGTCTAGACTCCATTATCTGGGTAAAGTGCTCTACAGGGGAAGTTGTGCCTATTTATTTGTTTATTTATGTCATATAATGAAAATGTCAGAACTCTGTTCTTTACATTATTAGGGAAAACAAATATACTAGTCCTATAACAATAGCATTATCAACCTCCATAGTTATTATATCTATATCAAATGCCCACTTTCTGGAGAAGTGGATTTATTTTTCTAAAGCCTACAGGTTTTTTTACACCACAACCATTACCGTAAGTGCATTAATGTCATAATCACAGCAGCACCTTAAGACAAGAGAACATGGGCCCTTTCTGTGTTCACAGAAAAGTGACAAACATGCCTTCAGTTGTATTGGCATTATCTGGTTGCTTCCAGAAAACAAGTTGCAGACCCCCAACTTCAGCTGAATACTTACAACTCATTTTCATGTATCATGAAAATTAATTTCAGCCCTGCAGCTGTGGTGGCTTTGCAATGTGTTGAAGCTTTACAAAAACAGAAAATTCTTGGAGAAGTATCCTTATATTGCCTAGTATAAAACCAAAAAATGACAGAGCTAGATAAATACTAATTAAGAGTCTAGTCCTGTCACCAGCTCGACATATGTGCTAATTTTTGCAGAATACCATGGAACTACCCTGATATATAAAGTGCTTTTATGCACATGCAATGTATCTCAAGCCAGGTTAGCACATGTAGCTGAACGTAGTAAGAAAAGATCGCCTGGCTCAGAGGTGTCACTTTACACAATCACATTGGACAGTGCAGCTGCAGAACAGGGTGTCATACACTGAGATATGTGAATTCCCACTTCAGTCACAATTTAAAACATCACCTTAATATTTTTATAATATATCTTGTGTTATACTTCTGATTGAACCACAACAGGTGTACTGTACTAATAGATTCTGGTTTACATTTTAAAACGGCTGACTGCCACACTGCTTCCTCTGATATAACCATTGTAAAACCACACTTGACTTTACTCCGTGACATTCTAAACTAAACGGTTTTCCAGCTGCTTTACCCAAAAAGCACGCAAACCCGCTGCCCAAGAGGAGCGCATTTCCATAACCAGTGCTAACGTTCTGTGCCCGAGAGGAAGTTGTATTGCTGCAATTCAACTCCACCTTTGTTCATTTTTCCTTCGCGGAACCTCTTAGAAGAAGGCAAGCCACAGACCATTCTCCGTGGATTGCGAGCAGCAGCAAAAACGGGCTCCTTCCCAAGAGATGGAAAGGGGCTGCGTCGGCCGCTGCGCAGGGGAGGAGCGGGGTCGGGAAAACAATGGTGGCGGTCGTGGCGCCGCCAACGGCCACGGCCACGACCGCCCGAGCAGCGCTCCGAGGTGGGGCACGTAGCCGACAGGGCTCCCGCGGAACACAGGGGCCGCCGCCGATGGTCGCGAAGCCCAGGGAGGCACCCCGCCGTTCTCAGAGCGCTCGCTGAACCGAGTAACGGAGTTCATGCCCGGGGCTGCCACGACGCCCTTTATGAAGTGACGGTCCTCAGACCGCACGTCGCTCTCTGAGTGGTCACCACTGTGACAAAGAACTCCGAAATTCACCCTCCGGGGCTCGGCACTGAAACAGGAGGTGAGCAGCAGCGAAGGGACCGTGGAGGCGAGGCTTTCGCGCAGACCCTCTTCGCCCAGTAACGGTCTGAGGCCAGGGATGACGGGAACAAAGCCGGAGCTCGCGAGTGTCTCACGAGCCACCGGTGTAGCACTGTACGTGGGCTGGGGCCGGCGGCACCGCAAGCCGAGACGTCACCCAGCGCCAAAGGGGGAAGCCGAGGGCAGCACTCTCCCGCAGCGGGCAGAGCGGGGCTTGGTCGCCAGCACTGCTCAGCGCCCGGACAGCGCTTTCAGGCCGTTGGCGGTGAGGACGTTGGGCGACCAGTACGGCAACGCGGGTTTTCCGAGGAAGAGATGCGCCCTCCTGGTCCCATGCGCGGGGAGAAACGCAGCCGGCGGGACGGTGGCCCGCCGTCTCTCGTGAGGTGGCGCCACGGGGGATAAGGATAGTCGGCGTCGTGCCCACCGCCGCACCGGCGCCCAGCACAGCCTCTGGGCGAGAGATGAACCCTCACCTCCCGCGCCGCGCCCGCCCAAAGCTTAGGAGGCGCTCGGGCGTATCAGCCGGCCCGGACAGCCCCACGCGGAGATGCGCCCTCGGTGAGCCCAGCGTTTTGAGGTCGGTTCACGCGGCTCAGGAACCGCCCGCCCTCCCCGCTCTCCCCACGGCGTTCGGCCCCGTGCGCCAGGCAAGCGCTCCGCAACATCACGCACGACGGCTCCGCCTCAGTACCTGAGTCACGTCCCGCGCCTCACCGAGAAGATGACCGTGCTCGCGCCGGACCGGAGCTGCTGTCCCCGTGCGCCCGCACACGCCCGCTCCAGCCCGTCTGATCCCGCCGGCTGCGGAGCTCCGGCGCGGCGGGTCTGTGGCTCTCGCCCCTCCCCTGCCACAGCGGGGGCGCCCTGGGTCCTACTGCCGCCGTGACTCCTTCCCTCTGCTACGGGTTCTCCCGCGCAGGGCCGGCCGCGTGCTGCGCGGCGCCGGGACTGCACAAGGCACCGGTGCGGGCTTTGCGCTGCTTGGTTAGAGGCCAACGCGGAGCTGGGTCCTTCCGGCGTGGATGATGCACCGGCTGTCCAGAGGTCCAGAGGAGCAGGACCTGAGCTGTGGACTTCAACGTATGAATGTTGAGGTTTGTTCTGTGCTGCTATTTCTGTTTTCCAGGGAGTGATTGCAATTTCTTCATTGTCTCGCATGAGAATGACTGTTACAAGCTTCCTTGCCGTGTTGTTTTCTTCTCAGGCATTTTGAATGTGATACTGTGCATTTTGCAGGTAACTTACAGGCTTCTCTCCTCATCTTCTACAAAGAGAGTGCTACCTGCAAATATGCTTGCTTGAGACATCTTTTACATCAAGACAGACTGAGCTTTCTGCACTTATCTGTTGTTGTTCTACTGCTGTTCATACAAATGTTGGATTATAAAACTGATTGTGTTCCTACTGCTATTTATCATCTGTGAAAGTTGTGGTGAGCTTCTCAAGTGCATTGCAGAAAGTATCACTATTTGGGGTACTTGTGCTTAGGAAATTCAGGAGTAGGTGCTCCACTCCTCTGTGTGCTTATAGCACACAATCCAGTGCGTAGGGGAGTGACTGTCCCCCTGTGCTGGGCACTCGCGAGGCCGCACCTTGAATCCTGTGTTCAGTCTTTGGCCCCTCATGACCAGACAGACGTTGAGAGACTGGAGCATGTCCAGAGAAGGTAACAGATCTGGGGAAGGGTCTGGAGCGCAAAGACCAGCTGAGTGAAATGGCAGGGCTCAGCCTGGAGAAAAGGAGGCTCAGGGGGGATCTTCTCGCCCTGACAGGAAGGTGGAGCCAGGTGGGGATTAAGATTTGCTCCTGGGGAACAAGGGACAGGACAAGAGGAAACGGCCTCAAGTTGTGTCAGGGGAGGTTTAGATTGGATATTAGGAAAAATTTCTTCTCCAAAAGGGTTGTCAAGCACGGGAATGGGATGTCCAGAGAGGTGGTGGAGTCACCATCCCTGAGGTTAACAGTTGGACTCACTGGTCTTAAAAAAACAGTCTTTTCCAACCTAAATGATTCTATGATTCCTATAACTGATGTGGAGATGCACAGGAGTAAGGTTCTAACTAGAAGAGGACAGGTACAATACAGTGTTGTCTTTTGAGAACTATGGTATTGTACAGATTAGCAGCTTCCAATATTTTAGAACTTTGCTGAGATCATGTAATACCAAGGGAGGATCTGAAACTCTTCTAATTACTTAGAAGTTTCTTCTTTTCCCTGCACATTATGTTTGCATTGGCTTTTGGTTCAGTTTTGCTGAACTGTAGTACTAATTTGTCCACGCTTAGCGATTCATTGCAGTAATGTGTGAAGATGAGCAAGGCTGTGTGGTTTATTTTGGTTAGATAGCATATAGCCAGTAAGACCTACATTGCTAATCTTAAAGATCAGTAAAAGCCAGTTTTTGACCTTCTACCATTATCTGAATTTAGACCATTTACTTGCTAGATGAAGTTAATTACAGGAGAACAGAAACCACTGATTGTCATGGAGTTTCTGAAGCAAGCTGTGCAATGCCTGAAGCCCAACACAACTGGTGAAGTCTAGCAGCTGAAGACATTTTTACATGTCTTCACACAGGTAATCTTGGTTCTCCAGGAAAAGGAAGTATGATCTCCATTCCCAGTCCCAAAGAACTAGAAACACTTCAGGTTTTGAGGGGAAGACATTTTTGCTTCTCATCACCCCACTGCCTTGCTCTAAGTTTTTAAGGAGGACAGTTCCATCCTATGAAATGGATTCTCATGCATCTGTTACTCTGATTGCCCAGGTAAACATCTTCGGAATGTGTCATGGCTCTTGTATGGCCATAGAAACAAAAATGAGGATGGCAGGATAAACAGATTGTGTAATCCTGGGTCTTGTTACAGAGTTGGGCCATAATGGGTTGGACATAGCCTGTGGGCTGGAAATTTGGAAGTGCTTTTGAGCCTAGCGGTATATGTATATCCAGTATATACCCTGCTTTTCCTCTCTGTAATGTAGCATTTTCAAAGGGTGAGTCCTTAGTGTTTTAATTTCCTTGTGAAGCTACTTTTAAGTGTTGCTATTTCACAGTGTAGTGATGGGGCCAAAGGCTTGTATTTAAAAAGAGTGACTCTGAAGGTCATTCTAAAGGTACCTGAAATCTTACCTTTGGCCAAAATATTATGGAACTCACTAATGTTTGGTAAGAACACAAAATCTCTTCTAAACTCCTGTTTGCTAAAAGGGCCAAAGGTTTCCTTCCATTTTCATCTATGAAACCAAGACATTTTTCTGCATTTATTTTAGGTGTATTCAGGTTCCTACATCGATCCTCAAATTCACGTTGTGTAGACTATAATCTTTTTGACTCACCAGTAAAGTTTATCCATTTTGGGCACTCATGAATCACTGGAAGCCATCAGTTACTCATTTGGGGAACTGACATGCGTTTAACTACGTGACTAGGGACTGTTTGGAGGTACATTGGAGAATATGACAGCTCATTTGAAAGGGGGGTAGGGGTGAAGAAGATAATGTGGTTGATAAGTTAGGTAATGCTGAGGTAAGGGCTTAGGAAAAGGAGCATGCCAGCAGTCAGAATGGCATATGGATTTAGACATTCACCTGTTATGTGATTATTCTGATGAGTGCTTTGAGGAGCCCACTGCAGAATGTAAGTTATGGTGGGACTTCCGCTATAATTTTTGTATGCTCAGGTTTAGAAAATTATTTGAAGCTGGTTTTCACTGCTGTATTTTAAACCAGAGGTGATTCATATAAATAAATGAACTAAATCCATTTAATAATTGTAGTATTTTGAAATTACATGTATTTAAATGAAACTTGCATTATTTCAAAAGTCAGGTTGTAGGTTCTGATTCTAATTTTCAAAAATAATTACTGATGGAAATGAACCCCTCCTTTCTTTAAATGGCATGGGGCTAGGACACACAGTTCTTTTCTGATGACATAAGGAAAGACTATAAGAACTACTTATATCTATATATATTAACATATATATAGATATATAAGATCTATAAGAACTACTTAGATAATACTCTACCTTCTTTAAATTAGTGTACTTTAGATATAATTTGGATGCAACATTCAGGTTTCTGAAAAGTCTCTTCTCAGGAAAATCTTTATATAATCTAGAAAAACAGACAAATGAGAGAGCATTACAGGAAGTTTGCATCATGACTTCCAGACAAGCAAGTCATCTAAGTGACTAAGGGAAGATCATGCTTTAGGTCCAGCTGATGTTTCTCATGTGGTTTGGTTGATGGATACATTTTTTAATAATGAAATGCCTTGGTAGCAAAATGTATTTATCTGTGCTGCATGACCTCATGTTGCAGTTGGCCTGAGCTTGTTATACAAGCTTTTTAAAGTTTTTCACATGATGCAATGTAAATTCAGAGGATGGCAATTTTGTTCCCATCCCTAACAGCTGTACTGTAAGGGGCCAAGAATCTCCTTTCTGATCTGCACTATGGAGAAATTGTTTAATACTAAACCGTCTGATAAACAAAATGTGTGGGAAGACAAGTGAACGAGAGAGTGAGATCTGAGAGTATGGTACAAATACTAGTTGTGTTTTGGGGGAAGGCGGTGTTACTAAAAGAGACTGGGGCTGCAGAGGAGTGTGCCCGTCCTCACCGAATGCAGAGGAGGAGCTGCGGGGATGGAACGGGGAAAATGTGAGGAAGAGAATGTGCTACCGGGTGCCTGGAAGTGAACGCAGCGCGAGTAGCCGAGAAGCGCCGGCTGGTTGATCAGGAAGCGAGGCAGAAGGGGAACCGGCGGTGACTCCCGGAGCGAGGGGCCGAGAGGAGGCGGCTCGGCTGAGAGCAAGGGGAAGGGGAGGGCCCCCCCGAAGGATGACGATGGGCGGTGTCTCCCACAGACACGGGCCTGCCCCTCCGTACGGCCCTCCCCGCCGCGGCTGCCAGGAGACGCGGCGACGTCCGTGAGCGGAGGGATGGGCAGGTGCGTGCTGGGAGGAGCCGAGCTGCGGCTGGACTGCTCCGTCAGAAGGCACTGCGGTCGCAGAGCATGTCGTCGTGCTGTAGGTTGTCCTTCGGAGCTCCCAACGCATCGCTTGTGCACCTCGCGTCATTTTCTCTCTCTGGGCACACTGTGTTTCTGCACCCCTCCTGCGAAGTACCCTCCGTGTGCGGTCCCTGAGTCCAAAGCATTATCTTGTACATCTCTCTAGTGCCTTCCTCTAAGGGACTTGACCACAACAGTCTGGCTGCCATCTGCTCTTCTGTCTCACAACATCTGACCCTCTGGACTCTCAGTGGAATCTTCCTTCTGGGATCTGCTTCCTGCCTGTGGGTTCTGTTGGCAGTGTTTTCTTCCGCCCCTGCTCAGTTGTGTTTTTCTCCCTTTCTGCTCTGCAGGTGTACAGACCTCTAGTCCTGGAGAGTACTTGATCCCTGCCTTGCCAGTAGCATTCCCATCCTCCATCTGTGTGGCTGTCCTTTCCCATCATCCCTGGGGATATTTGCTCTAGGGACTCAGTATCAGTGCTCCACATGGTGTGTTGCTTTCTGTTACATTCCTTGGACACTCGGTAGAACATGTAACCATGTCTCAGTCCTAGAAGCAATTGTTTCTTCCCACCATACCTTGCAGTCCCTTATGCCTCCTAGTCTTTGGTCTCCCTGCGTAATGGGCCTGAACCCATACCCTGTGTAGGGTACGATGTACCCTGCAACCCAACACATACTGTGCCCGAGGTAAGTCGCTGCTACCATGTTTCTCTTGTTTGTTGTTGGATCTTTATCCTATCCCTCTGCTTCTGCTGTATTTTACCTATTTTGATCAGATTGTATAATGCATGATGTATATTTGCTGTTTCTTATATCTGACCTTATTTGTAAGATAAACAGCAAACCAGCCTCCAGGAGTAAAGAAAGAGACAACACACAAGTGATGCTAACTTATATCACTGATGGTCATAATTTTTTTGAGGAACTGTATTGACTGGTGGTCACAATACTGTGCCAATGCTGACTGCTTATTTCATCTTGACTTGCAGCACACTGTGAAACAGCTAGATACAAGGATAGCAAGGAAGAGAGAAGCAAGTTCAGTTTCTTTATACTTTGAAGAAAATTGTAAAGCTTTACACTTCTTTGACAAATAGGGGTTGTATCGAGGTCTGAAGGTTCTCAGGTATTACACTGTTCTTCAGCATCACCTTGCTCTTATTTGGTTGAAAGGGCAGTAACTCAAACATGGCACTTTAGTAGATGCAATTGCAAAGTCTCCAGTGAATCAGATGTGCCAACCACATTCAGTTGTGTGTGATTTACAGCCAAGTTTGTGTGTCTGTGTGTGTGTGTGTGTGTGTGTGTGTGTGTGTGTGTGTGTGTGTGGTGGCGGGGAGGTTTGTTTTGTTATGGATGGGAGTTTTTTGTTTGTTTTGGTGGGGGGTTTTGGCTGATTGCTTGGTGATTTTTTTTTGTTTGTTTTGGTGTTTTTTGGTTTTTGGGACTTAAGTCCCATTAGGCCCTTATGTGAGTGAGCAAAGAAAAGAACCTATGAATCTTCTCTTTCTGTATATCCTGAAAAAAGTAGTTGGATTGCAATGGGTAATTTTGCTGGTTAGGTTGTATGGGTAAGCTGTGCTCGTTATGTTATTTCTTTTGTGTATGCTGTTTCCTGAGTTGTCTTTTGATATCACCATATTTTAGTTTACTGTTCTACTTATGACTGTAAGACATCCAAGCAATTGATGCAATTTATATTTAAAATTACACTTATTTAAATTATGGTCGTTATTGAAACCAACTTGCAATTATAAATATTGCTGCTC
The DNA here is from genome assembly GCA_013397135.1 of Pachyramphus minor. Lineage (NCBI taxonomy): Eukaryota > Metazoa > Chordata > Aves > Passeriformes > Tyrannidae > Pachyramphus > Pachyramphus minor. Next base: position 48,052 of record VYXB01004923.1, read on the forward strand.
TCAAAGGCAAAATGCTCTCTTCTCCTCCATTACATTGCATTTCTAGGAAATACAGATCTCTGTGATGGAAAGCAATATTTCAAAATTACAAGAAGGGTCATCAATTTATATTTTTATATGGAATTAATGGTTCCTATGTTATATGGAACCCAAACTTGCCTCAGAATACCACTTTCAATTTATCGCTAATTCGAGATATGGAGATTGAGAGGAAGATTGTTTTTATAGGAAATTGTGTTGTGCTTTTTAATTTTAAGATAATTGTAGAGCAAGATTGTAAAAGAAATATCATTTTTCTTAACCACCTCTTTCCAAGAAAAATTGTGACTTTAATTTGATAATTTTAAGGAAGCAATAGGCTGGAGCTGTGATCTTGTTTTTCATTCCTTGCACAAAGGTCATGTCTAATAATGTAATGTTAATTTTAGCTAATGAAATATACATCAGGTTTTTAAAAGACACTTGTAAAAGTATTTTGATGCCTTAGTGGGTATAAACTGAGCATGGTATCTTTCAGTGCCTGATGTCCAGAAAGCATCTCATAGGCCTTTTTTATCTTTAATATCTTTATGATTGTGGTGGAGGGAGGAAGTCAGATTTAGTTAATCTTTTTAACTGTGGTAGCCATCAGATGCATTTGGAGAAACTGTAGCTGAAAGGATGATACAGGAAGACCTTTCTTAATGTTAGGGAGGCAGTACTGTTCATGAATATCTACAATAGTGACTTTTAAAGAAAACATTTATTTCTCCTTATCCAAAGGAAGAAGATATTATTTATACTATCTGTACATGGTAGCACAATTTGACCATTGCCAACAAGAAGCAGCATATGAAGAGAAAACATAAGTTTATTTTAATTGTCTTGGTGATAAACGTGAAATCTAGGCTGGCAGAATTGGAAGGCTGTGTCCTTTAGCAGGGTTTGTTACACAGTGTACTTGGGAAAAGCAAGTTGAATTCTTTTATACTTATCATATCCAATGATCAGAGACTCATTTTTTGATCCTAGATAATTAGAATTGTTTAGTTGGTTTGTGAAAAAAATGTTATTTAAGTCGTGGCATCTTTTAGCATAGAGATACTGCATTATATTCACTGATCTGAAACTCTCTCTTTAATTTAAAGAGATTAAAGAGCCACTGTTCGAAAGGCATGCTTTTCTGATTTGTTCTGTCCATCCTGTGCTTAACCAGAAGGGAATATCTGTAACCACTGACACAGAGTAATATTGCACAGTGAGAGAAGCTATATTGACTCCAGAGATGTTCCCAAATCTCTGGAGAGATCTCAGCAGAAATTACCATTTTTAATTTTTCTTTTTTTTTAACCAATCATAGTGCTTGGGGATAATGTGGGGATTTTTTCTTCTGCAAAATTTACAATTGTATATGAGACAAATATGGAGAATAAAAACCAGAAAATGATGCAAGTGAAGCAAGTAAAAGGTTTTGTCAGTAAGGGTACAGGCTCCCTGTTGTTTATTTTCTTTTTAGTTTTAAAACTAGGAGAAGACAAGTGGGACACAGCAATTAATACTGCCAATAAATGAGAAGGCTGGACTGTGACTTGACTCATCATAAATGTTTTGAAGAAAAGAGAGTAAGTGTGCAGTTTGTAGGGTGGAGGGAATAAACACATTTCTTGAGTTCTGTTGCACATCATTCTTTATTAATTTAACTATTGTCTTCAGATGTAACGATATCTTTGGAATTATTCTCTGCTTAAAATGGTAACTGCTGTAAAGTGCTGTAAACTGTTTGGGGTCAAACTACATTTATAATGTAGAGGTGGCTGGGTAAGTTATAAATAACTTTTTTTAGTTATTGTGAGTGATCTGGGCAAGACTCCGGAATTTGTCAAAGGTCACTAAATGATGTTACTGTGGTTCTGGAGTATATGCAAATTCATTTAAAGCCAGTTCGGGAATTTTCCCTGGAGCATATCCTTTGGGAAGGAAAGAGGAGTTTGTCTTTTAGACCCAGCATTGCCTCTTTGCCAGGTTGAGCTGAATACTGATCACTGAGCAGTACAGCAATTATTCTTTTGATCTGCCTTGCCCTGAAGAGTTTTGGGATGAAAAAGGTAGTTGTAAAAGTGCCTGTCTAGACTACACTGAGACAGCACTTCTTATAGACTTTATTTGTATGCATAAGTGTTGGCTATAGCATTCAGCTTAATTCAGGTGAAGTGTAAATTTAATAGCAAAATCTAGCAGAATAGGAAAGTGAATATCCATTCATGTGTTCATGATTCTACTGATCTAGTTCACAGTTCTCTCTATGTAGTTGTATGATCAATCTTATCTAACCAAATGCAGTGGTCATTCAGCTACATAAAATAACAATAGTGAGTTGAAAGTAACCAGAAAGTTGCAGAACAGCATGATATTAATAAATCTGTTAAGTCTTGCAGGGATGAATACATAACTTGAAAAGGTTCAGTGTATCATTACTGGTCACATAAGTATCAGTAGCAGCATCAGCTCTTCGAATTTGTGTGAAATCCTGATCTTACTGTTATTCTTTCACTGTATCTCAGAGAAACTTTTTTGTTGAAAGCAAATAAAAATACTGTGGGAGGATAGGAAAAGATATAGAGATGTATCTAAATGTATCTAAAAGATCAGATTTCTGCTGGTCAGCTCTTGTTTTGCAGTTTCTTCTTAGGTAACTGAAATTTTTGGGTGGAGGAGGAACTCAGTTATACTGAACTGGAGCTCCTGCACTACTTTTCAGCAGATCCTCTGTATTTTGTATGCAGCTTCTGAAGCATCGTTTTGGGTTATGACATATACTGTTATAATTGGTTTCAACTGATGAGAAAAAGATGTTATGGTGCCTGTTTCTTTAGGAAATTTTAGCGTTTTGTCTTTATAGTTATGTGTTATTGTTCAAAAATTTTTACACATGGATGCCTCATTAGTTCACCAGAGATGCTTTTTAATGTAAATTTGTTTTATTTTTGTTTATAGCTCTAGGAATAGTCACATAGGTCATCAGCATGAGGAGTATGTGAACCTGAAACTTTACATGGAGCAAAAATTCACGAACTGGAAGGAGAGCTTGATATCAGAAATGCGTATAAGAATGTTGGAGAAACAATGTTGTATTTCTGCAGTGCCATCTAGCAATCCTTTTTTCAATTTTATTTTTTTTAATTATCATGTTCTACTTTAACATTGCTATGGTTGTATAACCTTTTACTTTTTCCTATTTTTTAAAAAAAATTTATTATATTTATAATTACAGATTATGACCTGCTTGTGTAGCAGCTGTTGCTTTGCTTGTCGGACAGCTGCCCCTTGTAAGGAACTGCTAAGAATGTGTGTAGTAATCTGAGATTGTGTAAGATTATTTTATGTAGACAGCCCACTGCTAAATTTGTTAACCTTGAAATTGCAGGAAAGGTCAGCATCTAGAAAGCAGAGGTAGACTTAGGCAAGATGGGTAAATATACATTTTTTTATCATACTCCTAATTACAAGGCTTTTTTTCCCTTTCTGCCTCTTATATTCCTGTCATTTCACCATAAAAGGATCATCTGGCTAACTGTGAAATTTGACCTTCAACTGGGCAGAATTATACGACCTCTCTATATATAACAAACTTTAAAGAGCAAAAAAACTTCCCTTGTTTCTTTTTGTATAAAAATGTATTTGATACTGAAATCACTTTTACATATTTACATATGCATGTGTTTAATTGCTGGAACTAGAATAGTTAATTTTTGGCCTGTCGTCCAAACCAATATATAATATAAATGAAGTGGTATTGTTGGAAAGTTGTGTCTTGCACCTAGCAGCTGCTGATCCACCTCTCGCTGCCCTCAGTCCTGCTAAAATAACCCAGCTTCGTCCAGGGCTTTCTTGCCCATTGGTTCCCCAAAGGCAATTTATGAACATACCCCAAGAAATATAAGCACTGCTCACCTGAGCAATACGTGAGAACTGGCTTGGTTTGGAAGTTATTGTTGTGCATTGTGTGGTTGAACTATAACGATAAAGCTGATTAACTGTTGTCTGCAAGCACAAGGGTACAGCATCTTATACACATGATTTCTCTTACCGCACTGGAGGAGGAAAAAAGTTATCTCCACTGTTTATGCCTTACAACTAAAGAAGCATTGCCACTGGATCTCCTTGCAGTCATTCCCCTTAATCTAACACATGATGTTGCATCAATTAGCAAAAATCCCTTGTAATCTCATCCTCTTGTTTTCAAATTTCAGTTGTGACTTATCAATTGAACTTGTCAAAGTAGTTTCTCTCGAACACTCTCAGTTTAGCCACCTGAATGGCAACTCACTGCAATAGTTTAGTTTTCCAGAAAATCCATGGCTTCTTTGTGAACAGTTTTTCATACACTTACAAAACATAGGTGTTGTGAAACATGAGTGTCACACTTCCTCAGTGGTATCTTTACTTGTGTTTCCATGTGTCCAAATAACTTGCAGTATTACTTTGGAGGAATTTCACAGCAGAATGACTATTCTATAGTGTTGTTCTTACTGGGGATTGAAATGTAAAGTCCTCTAACAACAGATTTTTGTTTTCCCAAGAATGACAAATCACATGACTGTTTTGATTCTTTTCATTTAAATTAAAATTCAGGGAACAGGGTGGGGAGGGAAGGAAGAAGTTTTTCCCGTAACTTCCTGTCTCCCAGCAGCCCCCTTGTCACTTTGTCTCCAGAGAAAAAAACATAGTAGTATTTTTTTAACAACTTTTCAGTAATGCTTTAGTTTCCTAGCTCTTTAGTAGTTCTGCAAATATACAATTTAAAAGCCTCTTGACTGCAGTCAAAACTTTCCTTTCTAATTCTAGTGAATTGTTTTGATTACCTTAAACAAAAAGCTTAGACTAGTGAATACAAGTCTCTCTAACAGACCTTTAAATTTTTTTCATGTGATTTGTTAGTGACCACTTTTTGTACTGTTTCTATTTTCATTCTGCAAAAACAGAGGGAAACAGTTAAATGTTTATCACCACTAGTTCCATATTTATATGCATGTGTGCATAAGAAAATGGATGTCCTAACTGCTTGTAGTAGATTATACGTAATAAACAATATCCCTTTATTCATGTGCTTGTAATCTAAATTTAACTTCTGTTAAGATCCTTTATCTTATATGTAAAATTTTTCTTTGAATTGTGGAAAAAAAAAGATGAAATATTTTCACATAGTTTCTTTTTGTATAGCTCTAGACTATAGCTCAAGTTCTGTCCCATTTGCTGAATGAAGTGTCCAGTTTATAAAAAATAAAGAAATGGAAAGTACCCACAACTTTTAGCACTGAGAGAGAGAGCACTTTTCTGCACCTCTAAAAGTTAAAATGAAGTTCAGTGATTTCTATAAAGCCTAGTCTTTGCATGTTACAGATCGTCAGATGGCTGTAAAGGAATTGAACTTTAATGTCTGTAAGATGGTGTTTTTTTTCGTAAAATGAACTTTTTTTTTTTTCTCCTCTCTCCCTGATGGTTATGGAATCAGATCTTATTTTGCAAAGGATACCGTGTGGCTGACGCATTTCTTTAAATTTCCCTTTGCTGTACATACCACATTAGGGTATGTACAAGAAACACCACAAAACATCCTTAGTTATTTATTCCGCTGAAATCAATAGCTTTGCTCTGTGCATTATAGGTGTAAGCAACAAGTGTCTCTGGCAGCTGAGCAAGAATGGATTCTAGAACAGAGTAAAATGCAAACAGAACTAAACTGGCAGCAGCTCTGTGAGAATGCTGAACATAATCGATATCAGAAATCAGAGGATCCGATCCTGTCTTCATCAAGAGAGGAGGTGAGAGTTTCAAATTGACACTCTTTAAGAGTCATCTGTTGCAGAGAGACCTGTGGAGTGTTTATACCATGGTGTTTCTTAGGGCAGCATGACTTTGGTCTTCTTTCAAAAATATGCAGTTCACCACATATATTTGATCAGAGACCAGATTAATTTTCATGAACAATCTCTAATAGTGGCCTTTTCTTGCTTTTCATGAAGTCAAGTCATCTTGAGAGATGTCACTGCTTTTCTCTTGCCATTTAGCAAAAGAAGAAAGATCTCTCTTAGAGCAGCCCCAGGCCAAAAAGAATTTCAGATCCCAGTACCACTTGAATTCTATCAAGGGAACAATATTAAACCTGAGAAACTCTGAGTATTTTTGTATGGGGGAAAAAACCTATTTTGTGTAGTGTATAAGCTTCTGTTTCTGAAAAATTAAATACATGTTTATTGTTTAGAGACTATTACACAATTGGCTATCAGCTCTCAATGCCAGATTGCCTAGTAAACTCATGGGTACAGAGGAAACACTTGTTTATGAAGTTCAGAATACAGGCATTTACTCTGGTGTTATCATTGTCTCTCAAAAATGATTCGTAGGCATCAAGAGCTGCAGCATAGAAACACATGTGAGAGATGAATCAGCATTGTCCATTTCCACAAGGAAATTGTCTGTGAAGGTGGTTTTTGACAGCCAAAAGGGATGTGCTTAAGTCCCTGTCCTATGATTTAAAATATCTTTGATTTTTTTTCTTTTTTATTTCCTTTTTCCTTTTCTTCTCCCTTTCCCTTCCTTTCCATCCCTTTGTCTTTGAGCTACTGGCATCCTCTGCTTTTCTTCTTTTCCCTCCTCCTGGGTTGAAGCTGATCTACAGAAAACAGACTGCAGGTTGCGTAAAGTGAAGACTGTTCTTTCTGCTTTGACTGCTGAGAAAAAAAACAGACAATACAAGCATCATTTAATCACAGTATTTTACCTGAAGGGGAGAAACAGGTTAGACAACACTTAGCGTAGACACTAGTGTAGACATTCTGAGGTGACAACTTTATGGGCCTTGTTTCCACTGGATTTACTGTAAGCAGTTCATCTGTTTCATATATTTCATTCAAAATATAGACATATCTAGCCTGGAATACACATAGTTTAGATGTCACAGGCTCAATTATGGGTCTCATGTATTAGTCGCTGGCAAAAGGAGCAAGCTGGATGTAGACAGTTGTTCCGAAACATGACAACGTAGTGTACCATCATGGCACATCAGAATGGGAAGAATTAATTTCTGGAATTTTCCTGAGGCTCTGTGTCAGTTGCAGTTCAGGGTAGATTTTAAAGCTGTAAAGTTAAAATTTTAAGGCACTGCTTCAAAATACTAATATGCCAGCTGTATAAAATAACGTCTTATGTTTTAGTATCACTATTTTTCCTTTCATTGCTACCTATTAAAATATATGTTTTTTAAAAATGCATTCAAAATTGCAAGCGTAATGCTGGTAAGTAATGCATTGTAAGTAGAAAATTGTCTTTTGTAAATAAATGAAAGTAAAGAGTGTGCTGCAGTGCACTCTACTGGGCAGCTACAGGTGCTCAACAGTGAGCAGTTCAGAGCATATTACCAGAGCTTGCTAAGAAAAAGCAGTGTTAAGCAAGCCTCCTAGTTCCTGAATTGTCTTCAGAAAGATATTTTCTGAAGACAATTTTTATCATAGACAAAAGTAGACTGCTAGCAAAAACTTGCTGTGGAGCTAGTTGTTCTTCCAATTTCATTTCAAACTGTACTGATTTGTGAATTGATCATTGAGATACCTAAAGAAGCAAGGTTGGGCAGGGTTTTTTTAGCTGTTTGCATTTGCTGTTGCCTTCAACTGTTGTTGACAAGACTTTGTTTTCATTGTCACGCTTTTCTTCCTGTTGTTAAAATACTCTGGTTTTTGCACTTTTGGCCTGTAGGATAAGTGGTACCCATCTCATTGAAAACTTTTTTGGTCTCTGATTTATGGGAAGGGCCAGCGTTAAAAAAAACTATATAACAAAAAAAAGTCTACTGTTCTGAACTAGAACCTTTTTCTGTAATTTTTCTATATAAAATGAAGTGTAGTAGTCATTCTCAGCCTTTAGTTAAACAACAGAGATGTGAAACACGGCAGTCTGGAAAATCTTGCTTATAACTGATTTTTTAGTATGACTTAGGTCGTACTTGTCTAACTAGACCATGCTGATAATACCATAGGAAGGCACAGATAAGGAAAGATTGCTTACAGTAATCCTGGTTTATTATGTGGTGTTCTTTCTAGACCCTTTTCCACTTACAAAAATCTGTAACAGTTGTATTTCTAGTTCAAACTGTGATGGTTCACGTTTGTGTTGTATGTTGAGATGAAGTCCAGGGCCCCAAAATTCAGAACACATCTGGGCAATGTATTGATACCTCATGGTGCCTTTCCCCTTAACAACCTTGGAGAGATTATAAAAGTAGAATAGACTGTCCTCATCTTCTACATATCCTGTACTGTTATGGAAGAAAGAGCCCCAAGAGGAAGAAGCTGTAGGGCAGCCATTGCCTTTATGACAGGGAAATTTAATTTGAAGGCCATTAGCGTTCCAGATCACACTTACAGAACAGACTTATGACTGGGGAAATAAGGGGATTGAAGGAAGGAGGGAATAATGGAGAAGATGGAAAGGGAGTAGTGTTTGAGGCTGTGCAAGGCATAAATGTTGAGACTGAAGTAATTTGCTCACACATGTTTTACATGCAGTGCCTCATCGATTGCGGTGCCCTCTGAAGAGGCAGAATTGCTGTTTTGCAAGGATTTAAGGTTAGGGTTGAATTCAATGAAATATTTAAAATTAGCAACATTCAATACAAATGCTCCAAACGTATTTCACGGTCTTTTTGTTTTCAAAAACATCTGGTCTGGGTGGTCTGTGAATTAGGATTTCTTTAGTGACTGGAGGAGTGTATATTCTGCTGTTGCAGAGCTTTCTAATACTCCTGTACCAAATAGTATCTGCACTTCTTAGATGGATGACGACAAATGTTTCTGTCAGTGAGAGAGGATTTTACAGGAGTGGAAACTAAATTCTGCATTCTCTGTTTGGATGAAACCACAGTTATAATACACCACCATTGGTCTAATGTAACTTTAAAAATGTTTGCAGACACACTTTGAGTGAAGAAACAGCAAAAGTAAATAATGTCAGGACCCTAATATCATGGTCCTTATATCCCAGTGATCCTACTAGATTTTTTTTCCCTGAAGATTGTGCTGGAATTTAAAGTGACCAGAAGATGTGTTTTTGAATCAATATCTGTGTGTTTTAGTTTTTGAGGTTTTTTGTCACATCTGGTTTTCCTTTTTTTGCCATCCCCAAAACGTGACAGTTTGGAAATTGAGGAGGCATATAAGAGGAAGGAAGCATTTTGGTATTTGTCTTTTTTCCTAAACATATTTAGCTGACTATTGTTTGGAGCTAGCAACCTTTGGTAGAACAGACTAAAGCAGTTCTTCTGGCTTGTGATCTAGAGCATCTCACAATTTTGCCCTGATTAGGCCACCACTTTATGCACATAGGACTAGATTTCCAAACGAAAATCTCTGAGATAATCTTTAAGGCTACAGGCAGCCCATGAAGAAAACTGAGCAATTCCCCTTCAAAAATTTAAGAAATAGAATGATTCTGGGATGTATTACTTTATAATCAAGCTGCTCATATTTTACTGATATAAACAAGATCATCTACATTAAAAGGCAACCTTGGCAATCTGGGGTTTGTCAGCCTCTTCAGTTCTGGAAGTCTATGTTGCTTATCCATTCAGACTTCCACCAATTATATTAAGAGAAGACAGACTTCAAGGCCTTTATGAAAGTAGAGCTTCAATCGTTATCTGGTAAATATTCCTTTTACAATGCTTACTGTTAGCTTATCTAACTAACACGCAAAGGAAAGACATAGCTACTTACTTTAAATTGAAATGCTTGGAGGTTTTCTAGATACCGTCCATTATCCAAGTTATCTGGGTGTAGTCCGTACACTTCTTCCCCTTTTTCTGTTTAGCAAAAAACATCCAGCCTCCTTATGTTACTGTGAACAGATGATCTCCAATGACACTTTCAAGAATTTGATGGGTGAGAAAGAGGACTGCCGGTGAGACAATAAGTTCTTCAAGGAGATGGGTACATGGAAGAGGCAGAGATAGCACAGTTACAGAACAGCAGTGACAAGACAGAGCCACCTCTGTGGCCATGGTCCTCCCTAACTATGCCTCCTCCTATGATGTTCTCAGCATAGCACCTTTTTTCCTGGCAAATCCTCAATAACCAGATCTATTTCTTTTCCTCCTATGGTTCTTTTCTTCCACATATGTTCATGGGTTTTAAGTTTTAGGATCTGTGTCTGTGGTGTGGAGAGACAATATGTGTTGTTTATCAATGAAGGGTTCTTATTGTGTTTTACTTCTATTTTCCAGATATTTCAGTATGATGATAAAACTTCTCCATGCAAAGATATTCCTACCTTGGAAATAAAAAAGCTGCAGAAGCAGAATGCCAGCCTTCGGGCTGCTATTGCACAAATGAGGAAAGAAATGGAGAGTCTTGATGAGCAGATGTTGTCCTCTCTTCCTCTGACAGAAAACAGACAGCTTGTAGAGCAAGGTAACAACTCTTGCCAAAGACCTTTAAATTCATTAAGGAAGTGTAGCAGTCACGATCACAACCTATGAGGGGCTATCCAGCTTGTGGGTATGTAATACTCATTGCTGTGGGGTTCTCAAGATTGTACGATACATAAGCACACAGTGGTCTAAGATTCTTTATTACAAATTACTACAAAACTATTATACACACACTGTACACAGCACACACACACTATAAGTCACTACAAAATTACCACTAGAAAAGCAAATGTGTATATATATTGCAAGAGTAAAGCAAATATATGTATATTACAAGTTATGACAGAATTCCTGCTAGTGAAGCAAGTATATAGAACCACAGAATGGTTTGTGCTGGAAGGGACATTTAAAGATCTCCTAGTCCAAACCTCCCTCCCATGGTGGTTTACAGTATATTGGTTTACAGTATATCTACTGAAGTGGTGTACAAAAGGAGGCTCGGGGGACCTTACCACTCTCTACAACTACCTGAAAGGAGGTTGTTGTGAGGGGGACTCTGTCTCTTCTCCCAAGTAATAGGCAACAGGACAAGAAAAATGACCTGAGGTTATGCCAGTGCAGGTTTAGATTGGATATTAGGAAAAAGTTTCTTTTTGGAAAGGGTTATCCAAGCATTGGTGCAAGCTGCTGAGGAAAATGGTTGTCACACCATCCCTAGAGGTACTTCAAAGACATGTAGATGTGGCACCTGAGGACATGCTTTAGCAGTCAACTTAGTAGTGTTTTATTAATGGTTTGACTTGATGATCTTAAAGGTCTTTTCCAACCTAAATGATGCTATGATTCTAGACATGTATATTCATGAGACAGTGTTCTAAAGCAGCTGTTGCTTTTATGCTCCTCTTTTAGGTTCAGTGAGCACAAACAAAATTTCAGCTGCAACCACTTTGAGCAACATCAAAGTCAGCTCAGCTAAGCTGGACTGTATAGTAAACCCAGACACAGAAAAGGTATGAAGAGGTTTAAACTACCTGAAATATCTCTGTGTGTGTGTATGTGTGTTTTTTCAACCCAACTTGTGCTCATTCTTTCTAGGCAATAAATTTTGATGAGTCATCCCCTGGCACAAGTCACTCCTGATCTTTCAAGCCAGTTTTGACTTTTTTTTCCCCCCTACTTTCAAATGCTTAAGCTACTGTGTATCACCTCTTCAAGTTTTCCATTGTAAATCCATTATTGTAAATCCAAATGCGACTCAGTATGACCAGGAGAAAGTACCAAGCTGTCTTGGAGCACTCACCACCCACAAAGGAAAAGCTCACAGGCTCTGGAACTGCTCAGTTCAAGGGTTTACAAATGTCATTCCGACTGTGTTATTTAAAGAGCAGCAAAAATATCAGCATTAATGTGTGGCAGTGGCATCTCTTGGAAAAATAATAATGGAATTGAAAACTGGGACAAATATCTAATACTATGTAAGGAGTAAGTCACTGTATATTCTCCTCTTCCTGTCTCCCAGCAAATTCATGGTGCAATAAACAGTCTGATATAAGATAGTTTAAAATACAATTCAAAAATAATGGGTTTCTAATTGTCATAAAATCTAACAATATCTGTTTCATGCTTTAATCTTATTGTTAAGACTCACCAATAACCATCCAAGTTCAAGAAAATTGAAATAATAGGTAAGTAATAAATAAGCATGAGAGGTCCCGATTATGTTAAAAGCTAAGAGCTTAAAAAACTGAAACAATATCACTGTTTAAATAAAGCTTTGGAGCACTGGGAACCTTGTGTGGAAAAAATGCAAAACCTACCAGGATCATGTTTAATCTGCTGAATACAGAAGGGAATTTGTTTGTTCATGCTGTCAAATCATATTTTGAAAATCATTGTGTGCCAGTATAGACAGCTCAGATTTATTTTTTCTCTTTGGCCTCTTTGGCCACTTCCAGAACTAGGTGAAAACTGAATTTTATACCAATTATTCTCTTTTTTTGCAGAAAATGTTTTACAAACTACTCTCCAAGACACATTCTCATTTTCTTTGTGTTTCTTTAAGTCAGGAAAGAGCCTTCCAAGAAAAGTAGAGAGTGACTTTGCCTCGGAGACTGTATAATAGGAAATGAACATTCTCTATTCCAGAGGTTAATCCTTTGCTTCATGATGCTAAACTATAATAGAACCTATGGCTGGATATGAGAACAGGAACGTTTTTCAGGCAGATATGCACCTTTAGCATGAAATGCTGAACTGATTTTGCTTTGTATATATGGACATGTACTAAATAGTAGATGTGCAGGCCAAAACTTCAAGTGAATAAAAGGCTGGATTTGTACTTAATGCTGTCTTCACTGAAGTTGAACTATTGTTTCCTGGCTATTTCTGCTGTCAGCTTTATTTTTTTCTTTCTTAGTGCATAACAAGCCTTCTTAGACATAGACTGGGAGCTGGAAACAGTCCTGAAAATATCTTAAAAATAATGGGCAAAAATTCATTAGAATTTCTTACTGGATTCTAGAAGTGCTTATCTTTAACTTTCTCCTGTACTGTCTCTGTACTTCTTATGTTTATTAATTGCATGCTAAGGATGTACTTAAGGGCTATGAAGAAATATAAGCAAAAATATTTCTACCTCAGGGTGTTTAGAATCTGTTGAGCAATAATGGTACCTAAACATGGTGTGGAGATGTGAAAAGAACCACAGCAATAGTTTTCTTTTTTCCACTTAATATAACAGAGGTTCTGTGACCATAATCTAGACTCCAGGGCTAAAGAGGAAGGTTTATTGTGAAAACTAGTAAAATAAGCATGTAAACTTCTGTGTATGTGTATATTTTTCTTTTATATCAGCTCTGAGGAGAGTTTTTCCTCCCACTCTTTTTTAGTACTCACTTTATCAGTGTTTTCTCTCTTTCATACTGTAGAATATTGCTCAGACACAGATCTAAAAGTAAAAAGATCTGAGTTCCAAACCTAACTCTACAGTTTACAGGGTGTCACTTGACAAAAAATTTTCTGTGTAATGCTGTTGAATGTTTTTCTGAAACGTTCAGGAAAAAGAGAAGTTTAAGCAAATGGTATTCCTTGCCCCAGCCATGTGATGTGCTTTTGCCTTTTGGTCTGGTGAACTTGGCACAGTGTGACAACCAGTGGGGCTGTAATGAGTCATTGCCTTCAGCTCTGTTTATGTTGAGCCTTGCTTTTGAATTTCAGTGTTGATATGATGAAGGGAGACTATAATAATTTGGGGCTACTTATATTAGTTTCTTTTATATAAATTGCCAAATGTGTGCCAGTGCTGTTCCTTTTTATTTTTTTACTTTGCTATCTTTCTTAGTATTTTTACATTCTAGTCTTGCGCTAATTTCTCCAGTGTTCTCCCCCATAGTGTTTGTAGAACTGTGTGCTTTCCATGTACGTTCTCAAGAGCCTTCCCTTTTATGGTAAAACTCTCCAAAGGAATAAGAGAATGGGAATTACATGGCACACTAAGGCAATGGTCATTGGGTTTTTTGTCAGTATGGATAATAGCTTTCAATGTGTACTTCTTGAATCATACTGTACAGAGTGATTTACTTGAAAACTGATTGGGGTTGCACAGTTAGTGTAGTACACTTCTAACTACTACTTTATATATAGAAGAGTAAACGTACAGATGAGCAAGAGTTTTGCGAAATGATTTTAATGCATGGGATATATTTAGATACTTATGGCAATGTGTGAAATTTAAAATGTCTGTTGGGAGATTATTTGTTCAGTGAATGGTGAGTATTTAAATGGATATCAAAAAATGCCCTTTGTGAGGACTGAAAGAGGCAAGTGTATAGCTCTTGAAAAACAAGGATGTAATCTTTTGGGTAAGTACTTTTATCATTATGTATATGTGCAGGTAGACTTAGGTTTGCAGAGACAAAACAGATTGTAGAATCTCTGCTTTTCGTTTGGCAGCCTTTCTCTTTAAAACAGTGGTTTAAGTCAGATCTACCCCTTCTGTGTGTATGTACATGATGATTAAACAAAGAAGGGTTTGTGGTAGATGATTGTTATTTGCTATAAAGTGGAGTTTTTTCCGCATTGTATCTTAAAATTAACTGCTCTTTAGTTTACAGTTATACGGTGTTTATCCTATGTGTATTATTTTACACTCACAATTAACTGTATTTCTGCGGATGTCTCGCTCTGTTATAGTGTTTTGCTCCACAGTTTCCTTTGCCGCATATTGCTAACAAAATCTTGGAAACTGACCCTAAAAAATGGGCGGTAGACTTAACTTTACAGTTTTTCTTCAACTGGATTCTAATGTGTGTTTGTACAAATCTCTCAACCTGCAGATCACACTTTCAAAATATTCATTACAAGCACTATCTGTTTTATTCAGGGGCAAGAACCCAAAGTTCTTGAAGAAAAGACAGTAGATCTTGGACAACAGTTGCCTGATGTAGGTCCTGGTGTTGAGCTTCAGTATGGTGTCAGACATGCTCTACAGGGAATGCAAAATAAACTGAAGGAAGCAGCAAGAAAAATCTCAACCCTAAACCAAGAGAAACGGCAGTTGATTGAAATGGGAAACAGACTCAGGGCAGAACTTGGAATGGTGTTAAAGGAAGGTAAATTTATTCTACAGAAGAGTGCTAACATATTTAGAATAAAATCTGGGAATCAGTTCATCCTTTGAGCTGGGGAGAGCTAGGCTTTAATATGACAACAAAGTGCTGGACCTGGCTGATCCTTGATCTGCATAGTTTGTGTGAGACTGTGGTACTAATTGTTGCAAGTAAGATTATCGTGTGATAGGCAATGCTAACATAGAACAATGAGAGTTTGTATGTAGTAACTTTTGTTGATTAACATCGTAGATGGAGGACTCCCTGATGCCTAGATGTCAGTGTGGGAACTGGAACTTAGGAAATCAGTCTTTGTTTATGAGCAGAACAGAAATAGTTTATCTCTTGGAATAAGAACTAATGTTTTAGGAAGGTGGAAGAAAAAGCAGAATAAGTTTACTGTAGAGCAAACTTGAATTAAGAGCATATATAATGTAAGAAGATTTCACAGTGGATATATTTATGTTCCATGTACAGTTTCTCTAGCAATGAAGCAAAGGAAAAAACCATGGGGCCCATTTCTGCATAGCATCAAAACCATCTGCAGTGAGAAGGCCTGTGTTCTGTGGTTCATTCCTATCTGATGTAAACACTTGCTGGGAATGTAATATTGATGACAAAATAACAACAAAGAATGCCTTCCTTGGTATTTTCTCTCCTTTATAGGACTTTGGCATCCTGTTGGCTCTAAACGCTGCACAGTTTGTATTGCTTCTGGTAGTCTGCTTCCAAGAGAACTTGTCAAAAGAACACAGTGTCAGCTATCAGCTCTAAAACATGTACAGCAGAGACTCACAACACAGGTAATTATATGCTCTCTGAAATTAGGTGATAATGATCCATTAAGCCCGTTCAAATTTCATTAATGTAACTTTCCTTAAAATTCTACATTTAAATGACTCTTACTGACTTTAGCTCAAATCTATCTTTGGAAGATTTCATAGAATCATAGAATATCCAGAGCTGGAAGGGACCCATGAGGATCTTTGAATCCTGATACCAGACAGGACAACCTAGAAGTTAAACTGTGTATCTAAGGGCATTGTCCCAAATGCTTCTTGAACACAGACAGGCTTGGGGCCATGACCACTCTCTGGGGAGGTTGTTCACTCCTTGACCACCGTCAGGGAAGAACTTCTTACTAATGTTCAGTCTGAATTTCCCCTGATGCAGCTTTACGCCATTCCCCTGCATCCTGTCGCTGAACACCAAAAGGAGAGATCTGCACCTCCTACACTGCTCCCTATCATGAGGAAGTTCTAGACAGCAAGGAGGTCATTCCTCAGTCTCATCTTTTTTAAGCTGAACAAGCCAAGTATCCTCAGCCGGTCCTCATAAATCTAGCCTCTGGTCCTTTCACCATCTTTGTTGCTCTTCTTTGGGCACATTCTAATATTTCTATATCCTTCTCATACTGTGGAGCCCAAAACAGTATTCAAGGTGAGGCCGCACCAGTGCTGAGCATAGTGGGACAGTCACTCTTTTGGTTGTTCAGCTGTGCTGTGCTTAACGCACACTGAGGACACAGTTGGCACTTTTGGCCACCAGGACACACTGTTGACTCATGTTGAGCTTGCCAGCAACCAAACTCCCCGGATAACTTTCTTCAGGGCTGCACTCAGCCTCTTGTCTCCCAGTGGGTACAGACCTCCAGCATTACACTGTCCTGGGTACAGAATCCATAATTTTTGATCTTACTAATTTTCATGCAGTTGGTGATTGCCAAGTGTTCCAGTCTATCAAGATCTCTCTGTAAGGTCTCTCTACCCTCAGGGAAACCAACGAGTCCTCCTAATTTAGTATCATCAGCAAACATACTTAGTGTGGACTCAATTTGTGTGTCCAAGTTATTGATAAAAAGAGTGAAGAGAACTAGCCTTAAAATTGAACCCTGGGGAAAACCACTAGTGACTGGCCACCAGCCAGATGTTTCCCTGTGTTTAAGGGGTTTCCCAGATGCTTAAAGGGTTTGGGACTTCAAAAGTAATATTTTTAAACATGATCTTCAACCAAGGTATTTTAGAAACACTTGTTTTAGAAACACTTGCAGCAATAAATGCAATCCTAAATTACGAGTTTTATAAAGCTTAGTTATAAGTAAGTGAGGAAAGGCCATTTGACGTATTTGCAGTATGTCCTAAGATAAATGTTACAATTATTAATCTGTGAGCATATTTTCAAACATTCACAATGGTGGGACTTTAAAGCACCCATGTCCAAATTATTGTAATTGCACCTTTCCTATATATGAGAGCAGGACATATAGTTATATATATCTGTCTCTTTTCTTTTGTAATCGAAATACAACTTTTAATGGTTAAATGCAGCTTTCGTCAGAGAGACAAATGGATAAATCCTGGCTCCCCTAGTAGTTAGTGGCAAACCTCCCAGTAACTTGGATAGTCAGGATTTCACTATGTACTTTACTTAATTGATCAGCAGATTTGTTCCTGTGAGGATTGAGTCAGAGCAGCTGATTGTCGTTGTAGTTTTGAGGGCAGTAAACAATGTTCTTTCAGAAAGAGTGAGGTTGTTGCACTGAGGTGTAAAACTCCAGTAGAATTATTAACCAAGTTCAGTTGGGGAAATACTTCCTTTGGGAACCACTCCGGGCAAATTGTTCCAGTGTCTGGTCACCCTCCCAGTAAAGAACATTAACATTTGCTTGGGGGTTTTTGCCTTACACTTCAGCAGAGTGTCCTGTACTTCTTTCTGCCCATTGCCTCGCTCTTCCACTGTATAACACTGTGAAGTCTGGCTCAGTCATCTTTATCTCCTTCCACCATCCTCATCAGGTGCTTATACACATTGAAAAGATCACTCCTCTTCTGGAGGCCAGCAAGGCCAGCTGCCCCACCCTCTCTCTGATGTCAGATGTTCCAAATTGCTGATCATCTGTGTGGCTGTTTGCTGTTTGTGGTTGTTGTGGTATGTCCATGTCTTTCTTGTCCAGGGGAGCCCAAAAGTGCACACAGTACTCTAAATGTGGTTGCACCAGTGCTTGGCAGAGGGAAATAATCACCTCCTGTGACCTGCTGGCAGTGCTTTTCTTGGTGCAGTCAGGATGCTGTTTGCGGAAGGCCTAATGAATGCACTGCTGCCTAATGTTCAGCTTCTAGTCCACCAAGTTTCTTGTTTCTTTTCTGCTGAGCTGCTTTCCAAACAGTCGGCCTCCAGCATATTAGATTGAAACTGCAATCTCCTCTGCCTGTGGGGTTAAAAATCAGCTGAATTGAAGCTAATGTCCTCTGGAGGATCCTGTTTATTTTTATTTCTCCCTTTATGTATTCTTACTTGTCTTCACTGAAATCAAGAAAAGATTTGGAAACCTTTTTGTGGATTATTAAGGTTCATCCATGAATATGTCGGAAATTGAAGTTAAATGTTTATCTTTTTACATACTAGGATCTCTAGTATTATCTCTAGATAATATGAAACTACACAGGAGATATTCCTATCATGTTGTCAGATTACACTAAGAAATCACAAATTTAAGTAATTTACTGGAAAGTTTTACCATCTGAATACATTCTAAAAATGTCTTAAACATTTTTACACCTAGACACATTCTAAAAAGGTAAGATGGAATAACCATACATTCATGTTGAGCATGCCATCCTGGGGGGTTTTAGCCTGAAATCATCACTAATTCTTCAGATGTTACCTGGTTGGCCTAGATATAATACAAAGTATATGAACCATCTGGTCAGTTTGAATGACAAAGGTGAGTTTCCTGAGAAAGAGCCAGTGGAAGTAAATTCTAATTAATATTATATTTTTCTTACAGTTAAAAATGGTGCTAAAGAAAAAAAAAAAACAAAACATATTAACCTTTGTAGTTGCTTGGAATAAGTGCTACAAATTACATAAATGAAGGTTAAGTGACTCAGCTGGTCCCATCTTTTTGGCAATTTAGTTATGCTGAACACAGTTCTATTTTTTTCCTGTGAAGTAAAACAGCACTGCAGATTGTACCCATAAGGGATATTATCTGGACTAATTACAAAAACTTCTGTGTTAGTAAATGTAAGAAAATACTGTAAAAGTTTGAAACGCAAAGATCATCCAGCAATTAAATTTGAGAATAAGTACTGACAGAATCAAGTTCAGTGTTCTGCTATCAGATTGTTAGGCAGCTTCTGCACAGGATTGCTATTACCTTGGATAAAGAATAGTAGTAAAACCAGGTAGTACTTATTTGAAGGGCTCAGACATTTGAGTATGAAAGGAAAAGGCTCTCCAAGCATCCAAAGTATGCAGCAGTATTTCAGCCAGAAAAGGCATACTATTTGGGGAAGAAAACAAGTACGTATGTTTCTTGGCTAAGGTGAATTTGTCAGATTGAATCTATGGCAACATTTTGGAATATGTTCTAAGGGAACCTGGCAGGGAAGAACTCTGCATTTGGACATCCTGTCCCAGATATTTGCATTTCTCTTAGCTTCTTCCTAGCAGAAGGTATCCAACAAGAGGGGCTCTCTTGTCTGGTAGAGAAAGTTTGCCTTAAGTCCAAAAGGCTATGCTGTTAAGAGTCAATTAGAACCAAATTTGAACAGGTTGCTAGAGGGGAAAATAAGTCCATTTTTCTTTACTGCCCATTAGTCAATGAAGAAGTTTTAAAGGTTGCAGTGTAAACAAACATTGTAGACCATCGATCTGACAGTGATAAACTGAGAGTGCCATCTGCTGTACCTTTCCATAGCTAATGGAGACTTGTTCTCCCTCAGATACAGCAGATAGTCTAAGACAACAGAAATTGAGAATTGTAGAAGGTCAGCCAGGTAAGTGCAATGTGTGCTGGAGAATCTGGTATATTTCAGCAAGTTTATCTAATCAAGTTTTTTTGACATCAAAAGTATTAGGGCATGAAAAATATGATTTAGTACATTACATAGTGAAAGCCATCTGGGTTTTGAGCTGGGAAGATTCAAATTACTTGAGCTCTGTGAGAACACATCTGGTAATGCAGCACTGTTTTTCAACTCTTCATTGACAGTCTGAGGGCCTGATCAAGAGCTGTCACAGCAGCACTGCCACGAGTATTAGCATCTTGTTGTAGTGCAAGGAGGGTCCTCAGAGAAAAGAACTGACCATCAAATAAATAGCTATGCTGACATATCAATGACACATCTTATCTTATGGGACAGTGGTATGAGCTACTTCTGGGGCAGGAAATCTTTAATTTCTTGTAAAACTCCAAGGTGGAAAGTTCAAATCTGATCGTCCATAACAGTCCTGAGCACAGGATTCTGATCTTCCTCTGTGAGATTTCAGAAGGGAATCAGTGAGGCAGCTGTTACAGTGTGCAGAATGCCTGGAATGTGGTCTGCCAACAGGAGAGCTTACTGTGGAATGCCTCAGCATGCTTTTGGACGGATCATTTGTTTAGGATGCTTGTGAACATCTTACTAACTTAAAGTCACAAGCTTGGCATCCTTTGTTCACTTGAACTATCAGTCCACTGTTTCAGAAATGATGATCTTCTTAAACTCTTAACACTGGAAATTACTTTTACAAGGAAATTAGGGTACAGCAAAGCATTTGAGTAGACCTCTTGTAACCTGTTTTTTCCATCTGTGCACTGCTGGGATTGAGTCTGAAAAAGACCAGGTAAATGCTTACACTAAACATATCTAAAGATGATTTCCAGATCTGTGCAAAATGCCCACAATTCAAACCCACATTTTCTACAACTTTTTTTCTTCTTAGTCACCTCTTTAATTTTTCTTTCTTTCACAGCTCATCTTAGAATCTAGCTGACTCTTAAATTAAGACTAATGAATATTCATCACTCATCCATCCCAGACTTCTGTGGCCTTATTTTTAACGAGCTAGATACTGTGTTTGTATTTTTCTACGCATCTCGTGTCTCATGCGTTCTGTTAAAAGTCATTAAAGATCATTCTTACTTTTGTAAGAGTAAATAGATTTTAAAAATACAGTATGTCCGTGGCACTTGGAGAGGTAGCATTTGACTGTGAGTTTCCAGTTGGTGCACTAAACTCTGGGAGTAGTTCTTCAATCTCTTCAGCTGATTGCTTGCTTGGAGGTCATGGCTGAAGTGGCTGTCATTGAGGATCTTTCCACCTCTGGAACTTTTGAAAACATCATTTGTCCAGACTAGAAAGCATAGCCCTTCTTATATCCAGGCTATTCAGTACTCTAATTCCAGGCTACTCTTTACCCAGAACATACCTGCTGACGCTTCAGCTCCTGCACTGAAGCTGAGCTCCAGGCTGACCTTCAAAAACTACTGTTATTCTTGTTTGGTTATTTTTATTCTAGCTGATCACTCTTACTAGCCAGGCTGCATTTGCTCCTGTTTTCAAAATCATCATCCTTACCAAAAACTGAGAGAATTTATTACTGTCGTAGCTACTGGAATTTCACTGTCAGTTATTTTATATGATGGGCTCACGTCTTGTTTCTTTAGCCTTAAATATATAACAAAAGACTTCAATGTTTATTTTAATTTCCTTTGACAGGGCTGAAGCAGTTTGCTTTTCATTTAATTGCTACATGTTGAAAGTTGGTGAAACTTTGTGGGGTAAATTAGGTTTTTTTAGACAAATCATAGCTGCCTTATTTTAATTGGGTTTTTAGGTATTCTTTTGGAGTTTTTCTTCTGTAATTTAATAATGGGAAAAGACAAAAGTGAAGAATGACCCTGACAATATGAACCTTAGTAACAAGCAGAGCGATAGTAATAGCACCAGGAAATATAGATTTTGAACAGATTTAATATAAGGTATATTAAGAGGGTAGTTTGGCCCTGTTGATCTGAAGGGAACATAATTTTGTTCAATATTATTTGTAACTGATGATTTTAAATCTAGCAGTGTAACAGCAAACTGCGCTATAAATGTATTATTTTTAGAGACTGTGAGTTATTTGTGTAAATGTAATATTTCATATTACATAGCTGCAGTATGCAAGGCAACAGCATCCTTTGAGGTTCTCTTCTCTAGTTGCCTGCCCTGGCTTAAAGGAAGAAGCTCCAAGCAGCTGTGGTGAAGAAACAGAATTGCCATCCACTGAGGTACAGGGCAGTTTTATCATCAATGTAATCATTAAGTTGGATTTTTCAATTGGAATTGCTCAACATCTCCTGGAAGACTTAAAAATGAATGTATTTTTAAAATTATGAATTTTTCCTGTACAAAATAGCATTTGTGAACACTAAAAAAACTAGGGTTTCTCAGTCACTGTCATGATGTTGTAATTTATCTGGTACAACCTTTCAAAATTAAAAATAATAATTCTCTTTTGTCTTGCCTCTTGCCGAAAACTTCTATCTTTCCAAGTCCAAGATGCCACTAAGAAATTTAACCAACTTTCAGATGTCTTTGATGTGAAAAATATGTATCTCTGTAAGATTTTCTTTGAATTTGAACAGGTTCAGCTAGATTTCTCTATTGAAAATCATGGGGCAGAGCAACAAAAGGCAAATGCGTCCTCAAAGATTGTTCAAAGTCAGCCGCACAGGCAGAGTCCTAGTCAAGTCCAGCAGGTCCAGCTTTCTTCATCTAGAGCACATAATTTCTACCAAGGTTTTTGGCAAACTTTAGAAATGGGATCAAGCCTTTCTGTTCTCAGTCCTCAAAAGAACAGCAACCAAGGTAAGCCCACTTTGTAAAGTAGTCACAGTATTTGACTCTTCTTGAAGAGTGGAAGTATGATGGTGGAAATCTGTCCCCTTCCACTAATTATTTTACATGAGTGCTGCTGTTGTTACAGTCTTATCATCAGAATCTGAATGAGTTACTTGAAGGGAATTCCACTGTTGCCAGCAGAATTAAGAGGAATGTCTATACAGCATTTTGGTTTAAATGCCACCATTGCGGATACTTCTCCACTTTTATTAAGTACTCCTGGAAAATGCAAATTCCATTTTGACATAGTCTAAAACTGCGCTGGGGCACATATGAATGTGTCTGAGAACTGCACACGTTATGTGTTGCCAAGTAATTGTTAGACAAATTTGTAATTTGGCAAATCTGTGCTTAATTGTTATTTTTGTAGCTTAATGTGCTAAGACCTAAAAGCCAAAAGTGACATCACAGGCATAATGTGGTATATGCTGTGGGCACACAATAAACTAGGTATTGATATTCACTAGAGTTTTATAGTCCAGTGCAACAAGTTGGAAGAGAAAAAAAAATAAAAGCAGACACATATTCTTTTATGTGAGACAATGTTCAGACCTTACATGTGAGACAGTATCACGGTTAGGATCAGAGGCAAAGGTCACAGACTGAACATTTATCAGTGCTATACTTCTACAAAAAGCACCATGTTTTTGGAATATTTACCAAGAGCACCATTTTTAAGATGTGTGCAGTAAAGTGTAGCTTCTTAACAGGCAAATTGTAAAGGAACTTTTTAATGGTAGCTATTAAGTTGAGCAGTGCATTGCAGATTAATATTACGTCTCCCAAGCCGCTGGCCTGTACATGGAATAATCCTTCAGCCACAAAACTTTGGGAAACTGTTCTAACACCTGCTGTGGATTGGACAAAAGGTAACAGACTTACAAACTTCAGGGATGGCTAACAGCAGGATGGCTAATAGTGGCCTGTGTTCCCTAGAGAAATTGTAGACTCTTCTTTATTAAAGGTCTTTATAAGTAGACAGACAAACATTTCTCCAGAATGTTCCAAGTAAAGGTGATCATCATTATTCCTGAGATCTGACAGCATCTGTGGAATGACTGTCATTTAGCCTTTTCAAACAAGCTTTATATTGGCAATGACCTGTCACCATTACATAGATACTCATGTGCCATTAACCACATATAAGACTACAGGCACAAGAATGCAACCAGTGAGTTAAGGGATTTGTTCCCTTCTATTTGATACTTGTGAGGCCACATCTGGAGACAGCCTCCAGCTTTGGACCCTCTGGTACAAAAGATTGACAAACTGGAGTCCAGTACAGAGTCCCTAAATTGCTGGGACACGGGAAGACACTGCATGAGAAGACGCTGAGAGAGCTGGGTTGTTCAGCATGGAAAAGAGTCAGTGAGTGGTGTGGTTGCTGCTTCTTAACTACCCAGAGAGGGATTTTGGAAAAGACAGAAAAAGAGTCTTAGAGGTGCACAGTGAAAAGAAAACAGGCAATGGACACAAATTTTGTCAAGATACATTCTGAGCAGGGAGTGATAAGCACTGTGACATTTCACCCAGGAGTCCTTTCCAGCCTATGTTACATCTATTTTTAAATCAGTATATGGATGCAATGAACCATCTTTAGCAGCTCACAAGAAAAAATAATATTTTAAAGGGCTTTCAAAATGAGGAGTGGATTATAAGTGTATTTACTCACAGCAATGCATTGCAGGGACAAAGTAATGTGCATTGATAGACCTGTAGGACTGGAATGGACATAGTGCTGACTGTCATGATTCATGGGCTTTTTTTGTGAGCCTGGGACTGAAATAGGAAGAGTTATTTCGGGTCAGGCCTATATTGACAGGATAAGCAAAAGGATGTCTTTGAAACATTACTGATAGTGCCATGCAGTTTCGTGCTGGTGTGTGTATGATGCAACAGCTCTGGCAGCCTTACAAGGACATCAGTTTCTTAATGTCTAGAAATTTCCAGCCACTGTTGCAAAACTTAATGTAGATTTTTGGGGATGTAGAGAATAGCAAAAGGGAAAGATGGTACTGCCAATGTGAAACATAAAAAGCATTACTAAAGGCTGATATTTTCCTGAGAACAACTTTAATTTTATCTTTGCATCCAGATTTATATGAAGAACACCAGAGTGGAACTTCTAACTCAAACATGCATGCCCTGAAATACTGCATTGCAAGAATAAGATTTTTAAATGCTCTTTTTTGCTGCGTTTCTCCTCCAGGAAACCAACCAAAAGGTCCTTAATTCTACTACGGTGAATTCTGCATTTCAGAAAATAAGATTGTGAAAGCAAAATTTTTCCTTTTTGGAAGAACATCCCCTTAGACGCAAAATATACAAAATTTTCAAGTTCTGATTTTTAGCAGAGGCTTGCATTATTTTTCATGCCTGAGCTATGGAAAATTAATTCAATCTTTCCTGTTTAATTCCACTCACTTGAATTTAGTACATTTATCAAACATATGGTTAGATTGAACTGTCATTAAGATAAAGTGACTCAGAACTGGGCTTTCAGGTACAAGTGACACACACAGAGACTTGGAAGCTCAGTAACAAGAATGATTTGCTACAGAGCAAGGAAGTTAGTTCGCTTATTCAAACTTTTTTATTCTGAGTTCATTCTGTCCAAATTGATTATACCGGTAGCTATGTTTTAGGGACATTTCTGGTGAAACAGAGAACTGTAGCATGAAAATTATTTTTCTGAACCTGTTAAACAGTTTGATTCTTTTTTTCATGTACAGAACAACAGCCTATTGGCGTTCAAAATGGTTGGCATGTCAAGTAAGCCCTGCGATTTGCTGTTTCCAGCATATGACACAATGCAATGACTCAATGCTCAATGTGTTTTGAAGTGTTAATGACTACATCTTAATACTGAATTACTGAAGTAGACTGTTATAGACTTCATTCATTTCACCATCAAATTCAGAACTTGTGTAAACTTCCAAGCAAGTCAAAAGGCTATGAGATATTTTAATTTTCTATCTCTTTACTCTGCTTGCTAATTTTCAGTTTGTACTGTACAAATGAGATGAATTTAATAGCTTGTATGTTAATTCTGTAGATGACTAGAGAGCAGGTGTTTAGAAGGAACATAGGTTCCTGCTGAAGGTGTTTTTCTTGTTTCATATTATTAAAAGAAAAAGAACCTGCTACAGAGGTAGACAGGTACAAGCCATGATGATATTAAAAGGCTCCATAAGATACACAGGCTGTACTAGTAAGAAATACCCCTCTGTATTTCTTTCCTTTTTAAATACTCTATACCAGAGGCTGAGAGCAGGTGAAAGATTTTGGTTGGTGATCCACATATTTGTCTTGAATGCTGATGACAAGACACCCTCAAAGGAAAGTTGCTTATCAGAATAGTTGTCTGCTTTCCTCTGAAAATCATGGCACACACGTAGAGCCAGGTGATCAGGTGATGTATGTCTGCTGCAAGTTTTCTCCATTCACCAGTGGGCTATCGGGCCTTTTTAGACTTCAGAGCAACTGCTAGGCAGGAGAAGGGGAAGCTTTGTAAAACATTTAGAAAATTGAAATTTATTTTCTTTGAGTAATTTAGCTTAATAAAGATATCACTTGCTGTTGGAGACACTAGTTTTTTGGCGAAAAAAAGTCAAACATTACCTATTAAAGTTCAACTCTAAGACTGCATTTAGCATAGAGCCAGTACCCTATGTCATCATCATCATGGCTTGGCTTTGCGAACGAAGATTTCGAAGGGCTCTACCCACGCTTGCTGCAGGCGCTGATGGCTGAAAAGGCCAATGCGGGATAGACAAGTCCGGTTGCAAAAGGCACAGCAGAAAGATTCCCCAGGTGGTACCGACTGGACGCAATTTTTCTGCGTTGTCTTTTTTCCTCAAGAGTGGTCTTGCGTGAGTTCTCAAAGGAGGCAGCAGCGTTATAGATGGTTTGTCTCCAGGCCTCCTGATTGGAGGCCAGAGTAGACCAATGGTGATGATCAGTATGGCTGAGGTTGAGATATTGTTTCAGGGAGTCCTTGTATCTCCTTTTCGGGGCTCCTCTCTTGCGGCAGCCAGTGGCAAGTTCACTGTAGAGCACGATCTTAGGGAGCCTATGGTCCTTCATCCTGGAGACGTGCCCTGCCCAACGCAGCTCTGTTCTCAGTAGCATGGCCTCAATACTCGTCACTGCTGCCTGTTCAAGAACAGACGTATTGGTCACATAATCCTTCCAGTGGATGTTCAGGATTGTATGGAGGCAGCGTTGATGGAAGCGTTCTAAACCCCATGTGGTACCATGTGAACAGATCAGTACCAGCTGTATCTCCTCGGGTCAGCAGAGGCTGGGGTCAGTGCAGAGGGAATAAAGGCATAAAGCAAGCTGTGTTCTCATTAGTCACTGGATTTATACGTGTTCGGGGTAGATGAAACTTTGTATTTTCATGTCCCACTCTACATTTTGAGAAACTGCACCTCCACAGGTACTCAGTACGTATCCTGGGTTTACTAATTGGCGTTTACATTTTAGCCTAACAAACAATAGAAATGAGCTGCTTTGAGGCCAAGTAACTTTTCTGGTTTACTATTTGAGCTTAGGGGAGTTTCTTCTACTATATTTCTCCTTGTTACTTGCAAAGCTCTGTGGTCTGAAATCCCACACTTTATGGATCAAAAGTTATCTTAAGTGTTTCCACACTAGACAGAATTTCAACAGCTTTGACATCACTGACAGTTCTAAGAGCAATCCATGGGGGTAAAAAGCTGGCCAGAGAAAGAATCTGGTGAAATATTAACAAACAGAAAGAGTGCTCTGGCTCTGGCTTCATTGCGGCTCCAATCAGAGAAAGACTCATGATCTCTTTTCTGTGTTACATAAAACGTCATCTTTGAAGTGTTTCACAAATATTAACTAATCTCCTGGTTACATTTTCTTCACTTACATGTTCTTCTGCTGAATAGGAACTTGTTTGAGTTGGTGTTCCTTCAGAAACACTGTTAGCCATAAGCAAATATCTAGTGACAAATTTGTTAAATGAAATTTTCCATCTGGGGAAATTTTGGTTTGCTCATAGAAAATGTACACATTCAGATCTCTTTCATCCTGAGAAAAAAAAATCTGTGAATATTAATTTCTGACCGAAGTTAACACACATCAAATTGAAGAGATGTTAAGCATTTCAATACACTAAACATTTAGTTTCATTTCCAAAAGCAGGTGAGGTGCTTAACTATGATCTTGCTAGCTCTGGTTGCCAAGGTCACTTCTGAAAGTAAGTTTCAGGCTTGTAAATTAGGTGTGTTTTTTCATTGGTGTGAAAACCAAGCTATTGCATTCAAATTTTACTGTACAGTGCATATTCATGCTGACCTTATTGAAGGTCCCTCACAAATGTGAGCAGTCCCAAGCAAAACCAGCAATACAATAAGGTCTTTATTCAGTATTCTCTTAGGATATTTCACTTTAAATAGTATTTCGCATTCTTGGGTATTGATTCTTCATCTCTTTCCATTTTTGAAAATAACCGTACAAGTTTGCAATGGTTGATTTAAAATTTCTGTGTTAGCACACATTTTTGGCAGTTCAAAACTTTTTAAAATAGCCTTATAGAATGCATGTGTCCTGTGTTATTGTTCCAAACGCCTAAATTAGCCTTTACTAGTTACAACTGGATTTTCTCTATGAATTACAGGAGACAAGCATACAGAAGTCTTCAGAGGAGGGGATGCATATGATGCATTTGTGCATGGTTCCTTTGCCTTTGGATTTACAGGATTAGGGCCTCCCACATTAACTTCTGAAAATCATCCCCTTTATTGAATACAAAAGACCCTTGAAAACTGAGTATTTAGAAACCAGACTGTCTGTAAGCAGTGTTAAGTGTGTGCTATTTATCGATCTGCTCATTGCTGTTATTTAGACCACAAGCACGAGGTAATATCATTCTGCTGCTGTTCCTGTTCAAGAAGATAATCCTTGAAGCAGTACCTTTCAGACACAGCTGCCTATACTGTTCTAAATGGTTGGTGTTGTGAAATTCTACATTATTATCTGCCAGGTGTGATAGAGGTACTATAATGAATAAAGTCCGTTTTCCAGGTAGGAAAATACACCCAAAGAGCTTCTGTGGGTTCAAGCATGCTCTTCCATACCTTCTACATCTGTAGGAAGCCACTAGGTGGCAAGCTGGACAACAGGATTTTGCATCCACAGTGCAAGAGGCCACTGAGCCTTTGCCACCTGTGATAACAAATGCCATTAAGCTGACTCAGTTGCAGAGATGACACACACGAGTGAACAGCTGGTTCAAGCTAAGCCTGAATATAAAAATTATTTTGAAAAATGTCATGTTTTGACATTAGCTACAGTGTCATGCTTTGCATAGAGCTGTAAACCTTCAACAGATCAATTCATTCCAGCATTCAGGAACATTTTTTATTTCCTTTCATGTTGAATTTTGTTTGGACTTTCTACCATGTCCAGTTGATTTTGAAAATTGACCTTCTCCTACTAATAACTTTTCTTTGTCAATTTGTGTGCCTTTTATTCTTGCTCTGTGATTGAATAGTCTCTGGGACTGCAGCCTGTGATGCTCATAATTTAAACTAGTACAGAATGCTGTAGTGTGTGTTATCCCAAGTGTATCATGACTACACCTCCTGTCTGCTTTGGCTCTTCATAGAAAATGTGAAGTCTTAGTGCCTTGAAAAATACAGATTAAGTGGCTGGAGCCAAACACCTGTACGTATTGCCTATAGCTTACAGTGAATACTTTGATTGACCAGCTACACTTATCTTACCTAACGAAACTTGTGACAAGACTAAAGTTCAGTTAGGTGGAGATAATGGTTTTCAAAGAATTACGTGAGAAGCTGCAGGATGGACTCCAGCTGATATTAGGACCGGCCCCACTGTTTCCAGTCCAAAGATACTGCTTTTTGAGTTAGTTCTCTCTATTACAGACAAGATATTTTAGACAACAAAATCAAAGATTTCCATAGTAAATGCCTTCCTCTGTGAGAGAAGATTGAAAAAAAGCCCCAAAAGGTAATGGTAGTAATGCAGCTTTGTCAAGCGAACAGAATTGCCTCTGAGCCTTTTGTATCATACATATCCAAACATACTCTCTCACAGTGGAGAGAAGGGTAAACTTGTAAAATGTGATGTTTAAAAACAGCTGAAGAGATAGGTAGTGCTTAACTTCAACAGTCACACCAACCTCCCAGCTGTCTTCCTCTCTTAAGCAGTCTGATGCTAATGGAGATGAACAGCTACAGATGGACCAAGGATTGAGCAGGAGATGCTGATGTGATACACCATCAGTAGAGCAAACCTTAATGGCCAGTTCTGGGCCTCCTATGTACAGAAATGATTCTGTTAATGTAAGATTGTCACAATATAGCACCGTGGCAGCAGTGTGTTTAGAGGAAAAGAGTAAATCAGTTCTCTTCATCTATCAAGTCTCATAATTAAATACAAACATAACTACAAAGTATTTTTCTGTCCATTTTTTGCACAGTGGAATTGGAAGTTATACATTCAACCAAGCAATCTGAAGAATCTCGGCAAAATGTCAAAGCCAAGGATAAACTTGAAGTGCAAGCTGGAGATTTGACAGTCAGAGGAACAAGGCTGGAAGTTCAGCCAAAGTTAAAATCCAGGAATTTACCTTGTGCTCATCCATTAAAACCAAAAATCTCTTCAAACATGGTAAAAATCCGCAACTATAATATTAAAGACTGATTTCTATGTTGGCAGCAGGTTCCCGATCCACAGTTGCTATTAGTTTACTTTGAAATCTCTAAATCAGATCTAAATATTTGCTTCATTTTTGTATGTTGAGTTATTTGCAGCCAGAAGAGAGAAAAAATACCCCGTTTCACACAGTGAACCCTAAAATAAAGGGTTAATGTGTGTACATTATGAGATTACAGTCTTCACTGTTAATACAGATTTATTTTAATTATATGTGTTAAATTTTGCTTGCATCATGGATTTAGAAATGCCCAGGTAACACATAGGTAAAGCCTTGTGCCTTCAGGCAAGGCTTCCAGGTCTTTAGCAGATTTTTTATTGAGAAACTGTAGATGTGATTTAAGCTTAGCAGTGGGATGCCTCAATCTGCTTGTTTTCTTATAATTAACAATGCAACCGTTAATCCTATGCAGCTGTCTTTCTACTTGAAAGAAAAGGGGTTGAACAGATTACACCTAAGTCTGTATTGTTTCTCATCTTCTGTAGCTCCTGCCACTTGTTCAGACATAATGAAAGAGTATAAAATTAAATCTCTATTGTCACACTAGTAATTATATTTTTCCTTGACATGAGATTGCATGGACTTTAAAGCAGTGAAAAACACTGCTAATCAGTTAGATTCATACCCTCGGAATCATACCAGATACATTGTAAGATATAAGTCTTAAAACACGAAACTAAAAGAAAACTTGAATTAGTTGGAATGTAAGAAAGGATACCTCTGTAATAATCAACACATCAGGACATGGAAACAAGTAATGAGTGTATTTTTGTAACATTTCCAGTAATGCTGAGCTGTCTTGGGATATTACAGTGATGAACTTTATGTAAAGGAAATACACATGAAGAATTCAATTAAAAAAACCCACTTTTTTTATGGAGTCTCTGTCTATGGAGATAATCAAAACCCAACTAGATGTGGTCCTGGACAGCCTGTTCCAGATGACCTGGGAGCTGAGGGCTTGGACTAGGTAATCTCAAGAGGTACCTTCCAATGTAAGTGATTCTTTGAGTCTGTGAGTGGTATCAGTGAAGTGATTCTACTTCTCAGTTGCTGCTAAACGTATAAAATCCAAATAGGATAAATGAAGGAAGAGAGTCTCTTACACATGAGCATCTTTGTTTTCTGTAGCGCTTTTCTTTGTAGAAATGCTTCCCTGGTACTCTTGCGAACAGGTGCTCTCCTTGCCATCTAACAACATGGTAGAAATCAGTTTGAGATTTTGAATAATTGTTTTCTACTACGTGCTGAAAATGTTTTGCTTTAGTGCAAAGGTGCTGTGATATTATAATCAGATGTTAAATCTGCAGTAAATTTCATGAGATGTTATCAAGCCAATATGAGGCCTGAGAGACCTTGTGAGTGTCTTTCTAAATCTTTTCGTTACTTGAAAATCTTGTCATTGGATTCAACATTGTTCATGAGCCAGAACAACATGATGCATTCCCTTGAACCAGGCCCTGAATAAGCTCTTTCTGTAGCTCAAAGCATAGTGGTTTCTAACAAGTACAGGAATTTTGGCCCCTATCACACCAGTTAAAGCACTCAGTGGTTATTTCTAGAACTCATTGTGTAAATTCTGAAGTTTTTAATAGCTGTAGATTAGCCTGAAAAAACATTTTTTATTTCCATGTTTAATAACGGTGGAGATGCACAATAGTTCAATTGTATGAGATTCTGTGCATTTACAGGTGTTAAAAGCAGTGTAAAAGAGCAGTTTCTTTCTTAATCTTTGTAACACTGCATGTGAGCCTGGACAACACTACTCTTTATTCCTTACATCATGGATATAAGCTCATGGGCTGCAGACTTCAGAAATGCTTTTGTGTAAGTTTCTATACAGGTTTTTTTGTTTGTTTGAGGGTTTTCTGAGTGTGGGTTTTTTTCTTTTTTTGTGTTTTTTTGTTGGTATGTCCCCCTTCCCCTGACCCCAGTATGTCACCTGGCATGCCTGGTCAAGCAGACCTCTTGCCAGAAATGCAGCTTTAATATATTCAGTTTCCCTGAGAAACAGGTTTCCTTAAGTCAACTGTAGGTAAGTCAAGATGATAGCTCTTAGGTGTTTAATTTTATTTTACTTGTGATAGAAAAAAAAAAAGGCAGTTTAATCACTGTACATTTGTTTCAGAGTAACTATAAGAACGTAGCGTGTAAGTATGCTGAAAATTAACAAAGTATGCATAATAATAAATAACATGACCATATTGCTTGGACCCTGCATGGGGAGGTTGTGCTAAAGGTGTACTGAATACAGCAGGAAAATTCTCATATATTTCTCTTGTGATCAAAATAAATTGGGCATTGGTTCTTAACAACCAGATGAGAATGTGGAAACAAGGTACTACTGTGGATAATACTGAATTGTACAAAGAAAGGAGCGCCCACAAAAAAGAGAATTCAGGCCGATCACAGAGTACTGAAAAGGTAAAAGAGTAAATTACTGATTATTGTTCTTATAAAACGGCTAAAAAAATGTTATGCTGAGGAATATATGGATAAAGGCAAAAGGTCTGCCCCGAGAACGTCGGAATGGAGCTGTATTGCCAAGTGGCACCACTGGGAGCGGGGCCTTTGCCCGGAGCTGGGTCTTTCCCTGGACCAGGGGTGAGGCGGGGGCTTTCAGCGTGCTGGCGCTCGGGCCCGCGTTTGCTGACCGAAAGCCAGGAAGGCTTTTTTTTTTGTGTCGGAGCGGGAGCTGTTGGCAATAAAGAAGAAAATTGAAATTCGTTGACCGTTTGGCTTTTTAATTGAAGAAGTGTAAGTTACTGGGAAAGTGGATGAAAGGTGCCCGCACACCGAGCGATCCGCCCCGTTCCGTCGGTGGAAGAGGGGCGTACCGGGGACTCGGCGGGGAGGTAGCCCCTGGCCCGCCCGCCGCCTCCGGTCGTGCTCTGCTGCCGCCAGCGAGGGCGGCGCGGCGGACGCGGGCACGGGGCAGAGCATCCCCGGCCGGCGTGCCGGCTGCCCGGTGGTAACCCCGCCACCGCGCTTCGCCGGGGTGAACGACCGCCGCCGCCGGAGAGCAGCGGGCGCTGCTCGCTCTGCCGGCGGCCCCGAACGCCCCTCCACCGTCACCACATCGTCTTATCGCCTATAGCAACGCCGCGCGGGCGCCGCGATTGGCAGGGCCGCGCCCCCGCCCCCGCATTGGGTGCCGGCCCGGGATTGCGCCTCCGGCCCGGCGTCGCCTTGTGCGGGCGATGCTCGATCCGGCCGCGCTTGGACCGGCGCCCACCGAGCCTCCCCGTCATTCGCCGAGCCCCGGTGCCGGCGCGGCCCTACACCCCCCCCTCCCCCCCCCCCCCCCCCCC
>VYXB01004923.1:82756-115856 GCA_013397135.1 Pachyramphus minor
GAGGCTGCACGGGCCGCGCGGCGGCGGCGCTTCGCTCTCCGCGAAGACACGGCTGTGGCAGGCTGAGCTCGCTCGCACGGGAGGAGATCGGCGTTCGGTATTGCGAAAGGACACTCGTCAGTAGGTACTGGGAATCCATCGCAGAAAAGGTGCCGCGGATACTGCTAAACTAGTTTTTACCACTATGGTTTTAACCAGCCACCCGAAATAACGAAATAACTCGATGATCATACACGAGTATGCATCAGATGATGTGATTCTGTCAGGAACGTGGTGATAGTCTTTTCCACTGTTTTTGCACCTGTTTGGTTTTTATTCCACATTCCCTCCCTGTCATAGGGCCCTTTGAGATACTGAATGCATTTCCTAGCAAAGCTGTATTTGGATGCTTAAACATAAACAGGTGGTATTAAGGCTGTGTAAATTAACTTCCATACTCCATCAGACCACCGTCTTGTCTTAAAAAAAGGGAGAAAAAACCTCAAGCCACAAGAGCAAA
Source organism: Pachyramphus minor (assembly GCA_013397135.1). NCBI lineage: Eukaryota > Metazoa > Chordata > Aves > Passeriformes > Tyrannidae > Pachyramphus > Pachyramphus minor. Next base: position 83,256 of record VYXB01004923.1, read on the forward strand.
GGGTTTGCCTTTTCCTGAAGCCTCTACCCTTCTTGAAACAGAGTGAATATAATAGAACATTGTGAAAGGCTGCATTTAGTGGGTGAATTCAGAGGATGAGGGCAGTTATGAACAGATGTTTCACAAACATGGGACTAAGATTTTTAAACAAATAAATTTTGTTTAAATGATTCCCCATCATGCTTGGGAATCAGCCAAGCTGTGTTGATTGTAGGAGCAAAAATTAACTTTTCTCCAATAACAGCTTTGAACCATATTGTGTTTCCCACTAAGTAGTAGCATTTTAAATATGAGTGCACACTGCCATTTTTCGTTTGTCTTATGGTCAACAGGACAAACATAGCATTGAAACAGAAAGAGACATTTGAAAGGTGTTTGTTAAGTTGAAGCTATAGAACACAGAGTGATAGTAGCCAAATGTTTTCAAAAAATGGAAACCAAACTCTGTTTACCTCTATTTCATGAAGGATTTCTTCACTTGTAAAGAGCTGTAATGCTCTTTACAAGTGAAGTTCCTATGTAAGGACAGTTTTTGTTTCAAATTTTAGAAATGATAGTCAGAGATGAGGAAAACAGGGTTATGATGTAATCATACTGAGAAACAAAGAAAGCAATCCTTTTGTCAGTATCTGTGCTGAAGAAAGCTATGAAGGAGTCATGAGTGTTTATTTTACAATAATGGGAGCTCCAAAAAAGAGGAAGATATGGACTGTCTAGAAACAGTAGTTGAGCTGGCTTTAAGAATTCTATGCCCCTGTGATGACAGCCATCAAAATACAAGTGAAATAAATATTGTGCTCCTGTCTAGGAAAAGGAACTGTGTACATCAGGCAACACAATTGGGTTTTATTTGTTGTTTCTTTGCAAACAGCTGTTTCTTCCCTCCCTTTCCCCTTCCTTTCCTCACCAAATCCTGTGTGAACAAGTTACAGCAGAGTAAGTTCTCTTTAGTGTTGCAAGTCAGATATGAGCAGGAAGAAACAGATTGACCCTCACTTTTTTATTTGATTGTATTTTGTTCTCTTTTTCCCTTATAAGCTTGCAAGCTTAATGGTCACAGTTATTTCTGTAAAGAAATATTTTTATTAAAAATTATTAAAAACTTGTAGAGCTGCCAAGCACGGTGGAAAACCCTGATTAATACTTTATTTTTGATTGATTTTTGGTGCTGAATTAGGGAGGGATTGAAAAACAAATGTTTTAAATGCAATAGAGAACGGTATTTCAAGTTAAGAGTAGCTTTGATAATAATATTATGATAACATGGCAACAATAGTTATCCAATACATAGAGAACCAGGTTAAGAAGGTATAACATGAGTGGAGAAAGGAAATGGCACCAATAAACAAACCAGCCTTGTCAAATGGCTAATGTGGGAGGAAGACCAGAGCACAGGTATAAAGTGATGAAAGTTGTTACTAGTCAGTAATACCGAAAGGGATTGTTAGTTATTACCAGTCACAAACTGAATGAGTCAGCAACACAATATAATTGCTAAAAAATATTGTGTAAATCCATGAGATGGTAGTTTATGCTTTACTGAGGTGTCTCCTGGACTGGTATTTTGGCAGTGGGGTGGGTTGTGGTGTATGTTTGCTTCTCTCCCCTGAGTTAAAAATGCTAGCTGGCTAAGGAGAATTCACAGAATCAATTTAAGCAAAAGCAGGGATAAACTGAGGAAAAAGGATGTTAGATGTCTGGTTGGATTCAGCAAAATACAACCTTAAGAAACAGGTGACTCCTGTTTGTCCCTTTGTATCTTCTTTGTCTCCTGTTTTAATCTGTTGCTTTTGAAGACCTTGCTCATCCAAGGCAGCACCAGCGGTCTGTTCTGTATGTTTGCTGTAGTCTAATGTCCTTTAAAACAGCTGTAGAAATAATTTGCTTTCTTGATCTGTGCTATGTCCTGTGCTTGAAAATCTGTTGAGGTTGTGTTACTGTGTATAGTCTAAAAATGCTCTACAGCAGAAGTCTCTAATATAGTAAAACAATACAATACACCATTTCAGGGCAAAGGCAATCAACTTTAAATTGGTTTAGCTGCTTATTATCTGTCAAGAAAGACCAAAGACATTGGTAGCTATAGCAGCTATTTAACAACTGTTTAATCAGACATGACTTAATATTCATGATTTTTCTTCTTACCACTCTTGTTTTCCAGCAGCAGATCATCCCTTCTGTCTGCTACTAAATCTGTACTTTGTATCTTAATGAGCTATCACACTTTTGGAGCTCCTTGTGGCAAGTTTAAATGTTTCTGGTTCTTAGTGTATTAAAATCCTTAAGTTTGGCTCTTCTCACCCATTCACCCTGCTAAAATTAACTTCTTGGCTCTTGTTCTTCTGATTTTGATTACTGCAGCATCTTTTTCTCCACCTTTGACACAGTCTTGCTCAACTGCATTCATAACAAGTTGGCCAAAATTGCTTTGCTTATGAATTCCATTACTTCACTGTCTCAGAGGAACATTTTATCAATTGACCGGGATGGAGTTTTTCTGATACTCGAGGGAAAGATGTGGGATGGGAAGTAACAATCCCAGAACTGTTCTCTCAGTCCCCTGAAATAGCTAGGGATCATGACCCCAAGAGCTGAGCTATGAAATTTAATTGTAATTAAATTATCATCCTATATATTTCTTGCCTTAGGCTTGAATTGTAAGGTTTGTGCATGAGATCTGTTCATTCCCTGCCCCTACCACAGAAATTCTGAATGTGTAGGAGAGTTATTGTGCGTGATTGGGTTTTGCAGGTACAGTGTTAAGGCCAGCAATACAACTGACTTACTAGTTTTATGTTAGTGGGGCTTCTCTTCAGCACACAGCGGACTGAGTCTGTTACTACCAGCTTAAGTTTTGGGGACTAGTTTCTCAGTAAGGGCCTTGCTCAATTTGACCCTTGGTGTTTCCCGTTTTAAATGAACAACCGGAGTGGAATGGACCTTCTGTTGTTTGGGTGTTTTAGCACAGGACCTAGAGATCCCAGATGTCCTTTTTGGAGCACTTCTGTTTCTGCTCCGAGAAGGAATAAACTGGGTGAGGTAACCATCCCTTCTGCTTCAGTGTTAGGTGTTGCATAATTCCACAGTTACTCCACAGATCTGAATCAAGATAATTGCTGAAGGAAAGAAGAAGGGTGAAAGAAATCAGGCAGCCTTTGTGGTGTTGTATTCTGGCAGAGCCAGAGCTCAGCACGCAGAGTGCTTTGCAGGAAGGTGTTACGTTTCCTGAGCAATGTAATGTATGGATGGAAGAGAGACCCATTTCTTACTCAAAAGCATCAGGAACTCTTGGAAGAGGCTGAAAAACAATGCCCAAATCAAACATCTTGGGTTGGAAAAACAGTTATGAAGTGCTCAACAGAGAGTACCCATTAGTACTGTATTTTTAAGAAGATGATTGAGCCCCAGCAGCTCTTAAGCAAAGTGCCTGCATGGCACTACGGAGCATAATACCTCACAAAAGTCAAACTTCAGCTCTCTCATAGCAAACCTTTTTGTTCAAAGTTAAGACAGACTTGTAGGTGTTTAAATACCTAGTTTTCCTTGTGGTTGTTACTTATTTAAAATCCTACACATTAAAGAATGTTTTGCTTCTACTTACCAGTAGGATTATTTAAGGAAGTACTCTGAATGCTTAGTACCTCTTTGGTTCCTGCAACAACACTGTTATTTACTTTTATATTAAAAAAAAGCCCCATATAGATGGGTATTCCCCCCTTCCCTCCCCTGCTTTAATTTGTCTGCTTAGGATCTAAAATTATAATTTGAATTTAACTGAAACATCAGATTTACCTTCTTTCTGCTTAGTTGTTAACATATTTTTAGTGTAATAGAAAATAATGGAGTGTAATATATGAGCTATCATTTGGTGTTGTGGTCTGGTATAGGTGCCCTGCCATGCTGTGTTATGCACCATGATGCTCTTTTGTGGTGTTTGAAACTGGGGTCTTTGAATGCAAATTTCTTGGAACAGCAGCTGAGCTTTTTCATCCCGTGTGTAATCCAGATCTGTTCTGCCAAGCCATACCTTAAAATGCCATCCTCTGTCATATGTAGTCAGTGCCACATCCCCAGTCCTCTAAATGTGTGACAGTGCAGGGTCCAAATCACAAACACTTTAGATGTAAACTTACTTCTTTGGTTTGGGCATTTAAAATTATGCTAAATTGTGCTGTAGTCTTTATGCTCTGTGTTGGGTTTTCTCCTCTCTGTGTGGGCTTTATCTTTTGGTTGGTTGAGTTGGGTTGTGTTTTTTTCCTGGGCTTTTTTGTTTGTTGTTTTTTTGTTTGGTTTTGGTTTTGGGTTTTTTTGGTGGTGGTGGTGGTGTTTGCTTGGTGTTTTTTGGGGTGGTTGTTTAAGGTTGTGTTATTTATTTATGGGGGGGTGGTTTTATGGGATTTTTTAGTTTTGTTTGGAGTTTCTTTTTCCCCCTCCAACAGATCTTTTGATTATTGATTCTTAAGTTAGCATTTACCTTTGGTATGATTGTAGAACTTGTTTTGCTACCTGTTAGGTTTGCCTTGTAATTATGTATTTTATTATGTACATTTCATAATTTCTCCACCCACCTCTGCTCCAGCATGTTAATCTTTCTTCTCTGCTGACTTCATAGAGGCTCTGCATTTAGTAGAGGTAGACTTATTCATTTTCTGGTTGTCATGCAGAAGCTGATGGTTCTCAGAGAGCCTGATGTTCCCTCAGGATCAGTTTTCTCATCCTTATCAACCTCATGGGTCTTACGGTCTGTTTGATTAGTTGGGATATTTTTTTTTTTTTTTTTTTTTTTTTTTTTTTTTTTTTTTTTTTTTTNTTTTTTTTTTTTTTTTTTTTTTTTTTTATAGTAGAGACTCCATGGGCTGTTCCTGTGTGGGTGTTTCTCCTGCAAATACACTTGTTTGTCATAACATGTTAGGAACACTAGACACATATACTTTTCCTCTGTGTGAAATCTTACTAGTCTTACTGCTTTGTGCATCTCAGCAACAGGGAGAAGTTAAGCGATGGAGGACGTGGTGATTGCAGGCATAGCAGGAAAGCTGCCAGAATCTGAGAACTTGCAAGAGTTTTGGGAGAACCTGCTTAATGGAGTTGATATGGTCACAGAGGATGATCGGAGGTGGAAACCAGGTGAATAGTTATTGTCCCTCCTTTGGGAACCTGGGTTCTGAATGTTTTAGAGGAATTATCCTATGAAAAGAAAGGATTTATGAAATGCAAAACCCTTCCAGAGCTGAATTAACTTCTGATGTGTCATCAAGAAATTCAAGAACAGAACACTTTCGTGAAGGTCTCATGCAATCCGTTTTATAATGCCATGTCCCATGCAGTAGTACCTTATAAATTCTATGTAGCTTACTTTCAAAGAGCACTCTGACATAGCAGCTAGGCAACATGAATGCTATACCTGCTGTTGATAGCTGTGACAGTAAGATGACTGACATTTTTCTGGTGTCAGAAGTAGCACAGGGACTCCAGTGTTGTGATTTATGGCTTTTCACAATGTTCTGTTTTGTGTGATTGTCCTCTTGAAGTGTTTGGCGCATGTCTACCCAATTCAAGCTAGTGATTTGCAGAAGTCAAAAACAGCTTTTGTTTTTCTTCTAACTGGGGACTGACTGGAACCACCAATTTGAACACTGTATGTATTTGGTACAACTTGCCAAAGCAAAAGTGTTTAAACTAGATAGATGTCTTTTGCTGCTATATCCAGGAGAGTATTAAAAATTACAATTGGTTTTGTTAATGCAGCATTCTCATTTCCAGATGAGGTGAGTGGGTAGATGCTCATGCAGCACTCTGGCTACTGCACAGAGCATTGAGATTTCCTGTGTAATCATGAATCAACCATGGTCATTCTGTTCTGTGTCTCAGCTGTATTCTGTGACTCAGTGTTGAATTTTTCTTCTCAGGAATTTATGGACTGCCCAAGAGAAATGGAAAGCTCAAGGACATAAGCAAATTTGATGCATCTTTTTTTGGGGTTCATCCCAAACAAGCGCATACAATGGATCCTCAACTTCGCTTGCTGTTGGAAGTTTCGTATGAAGCTATTTTGGATGGAGGTGAGCAGATGAATGACTGAAGAGGGAGAATTACGCTGTGTTGTCTCTGTGCAACAGGTGTAGACATGCAGCTGTGTGATGAAAACTCTTAACAGGAGAAAACCATCACATTAGAGAGGAGACCAAAGACCTGGTACGGGGGCTAGAACAAAGCTCTTTTCTCTGGAATGCAAACCAGGAAATCTGTGCTGACTGCCAGCAAATCTGTACCAGCATCATATGATACAACCAGTATGACAGAATCACTTAAACAGTCAACAGTTCTAGAGCTTTTCCGTGTTCTGCTCTACTCTAGTATTCCATAAGAATTCCTTTGTAGGAGGCAAATTTGTAGTGCAAAAGGAAGGTTACTTGGTTCGAATTCACATCCATGGTCTAAAAGAATGATAGATGGCCTGATGTATTCCTGTCCCTTGGCCAGGTTCATCTGTTTCTATAGAAGGTTTTCCCAGGAAGTGTGCTTTCAGAAATAGCAGCCTCTCTCAAAACACTGGCAGTAATAGAAGAGCTCTTGAGTTACTTATCCACAGAGCCAAGAAGTTTATTCTTCCTGTTAATCGGTTTCATGTCAGAACATAAGAAGTAGATGGGGGGAAAAAGTTGGAACCACTTCAATAGTACTGACTACTGGTGGGTAAAAATTGAAAGAGGGGGAATTTAGATTAGATATCAGGAAGAAATTCTTTCCTGTGAGGGTGGTGAGATACTGGAACAAGTTGTCCAGGGATGTTGTGGATGCCCCAACCGTGGCAGCGTTCAAAACCAGGTTGGATAAGGCCTTGAGCAACCTAATCTAGTGGGAGGTGTCCCTGCCCATGGCAGGGGGGGTTAAGACTAGATGATCTTTAAGGTCCTTTCGAACCCTTGACATCCTATGATTCTAGGACTTATTAAAATTAACTCTTGCTCCTCTGCTGCTGAGCCTCATTCTGGAGATTGAATATTCTGTTTGTTTTCAGGATTCCTGAAGAAACAACAGAGACTTCTGCTAGTTGAGCTTGCTATGTTTTTTTTTAAAACAAAGTTGTTTCTTGTTCTGGTTGTTGGCTTTTTTTGTCTTTAAGAATTTTCACTTGTGTCATGTTCTCCAGGTCTGGGCACTGTGTGTGGCTAGAGGTAGATATTGACGTGCTTACATGACATTCCAAGTGCTGTGATTTTTCTCCCCTTCATTCTGCTCCTTGTCTCTGTATTGGAAGTTGGCTGTTAGCTTCTGTCCATCAGCATTTTTGCCTTTCATAGTCTATACGCTTTCTTACACAAGATTCTGGCAATGCCCAGCTGGGCTGAAAAGCTTTGTTCTGATCAATATGTTCTGATCAAAAGTCAATACCGAAGTTCTGATGGACTCTGAAGTAAGACTTGCAAGGTCTGCAGTTGAAACAGGTGAAAAGTTACTAAAGGTACGGAACAATGCTGCAGGCCTGCTGGAAAAGGACAATAAGTAGTATGTGGTGAACTGGTGCCAGTGTACTGATATCTCCCCAGTTTGCCCCTCATTATAAGTTTGTTTACTATAATCTACCTTCCGATGTCCCCATAGGTATTAATCCGGCCACCCTCCGTGGCACAGACGCAGGTGTATGGATTGGTGCCAGTGGGTCAGAAGCTGGCGAAGCCCTTAGCCAAGACCCAGAAGAGCTTTTGGGATACAGTATGACTGGCTGCCAGCGTGCTATGCTTGCCAACAGGATTTCCTATTTCTATGACTTAACAGGTTAGTGCCCCCCGAACCTGTTGATGCTGATCAGCAATTGCAATTTCAACATGATTGTACAACAATTGCTGTAGAGGAGTGGGATGGATGTGATGATGTAGACCCCTTTTGTAAAGAGAAAGTAGCATGTAAGTATTGTAAGGAGGCATATGAGAAGTAAAAGATATATTGTATCTGTAAGATAAGACTCATTGTAAGGCCTTGTAACTCAGCTACTGCTGCTGGGCATAGCTGGTGTTCACCTGAAAGATGGTCATGTCAGGAGACCTTCGTAAAAAGATCTAGGTCCTTTATGACCTTTAGACTGCTATTTGGTATCAAGCTATGTAGAATTCAGCTAGCCCAGAGACAAACTGACTGTAGCGGTTGACTCCTTTTGAGTACAGTAGAAGAAGTAGGAGAGCCACCAAAATAATGTGATTGAAGGCATAGACATGGCTCAATCCATGTATGGTTTTGAAGAGAGTGGAGGGATGGGAATTGATTTGAAGAGCAGTAGAGAACAGAGATAATGGCAAGGGTAGCACCAGAAAGAGCAAGGGATTTTTATTGTGAGAATGGGGGATTAGATGAGGCCTGCCTGTGAAGCTGTTTTCTTTTTGATGGAGAGACAGAATTTTAAAAAATACCCTTAAGACCAGTCTGGTCATAATTTTTTCCCAACTTTCTCGTGCGTTACCTACTAAGAAGGCAGAGATGGTGCTTCTTGTCTCCCATTGCGTCAGGTGTTCCTGTTAAATTCTGAAGCAACTCTTACTTAACTTTATTTTAATATGTTTCTCTTTGATCACATCTTGTAGTCTTTGGAGAACAATCTAGAAATTGAAGGGGTTTTTTTCCCTTTTCTGTTAAGGACCAAGCTTAACTATTGACACAGCCTGCTCCTCTAGTCTCGTTGCTCTGGAAAATGCTTATAAGGCAATTCGTCATGGACGGTGCAGTGCAGCCTTAGTAGGAGGGGTCAACCTCCTGCTGAAACCCAACACATCTGTGCAGTTCATGAAACTGGGTATGCTTAGTCCTGATGGTGCCTGCAAGGCTTTTGATGTTTCAGGTAAGGCATTAGTACACAAGCATGTCACATTGCATGAGACAAACTTATTGTGGAGTCTATGACCAGCTACTCTTTCAGTGCAGCAAAGAGCTGGCCTCATAGTTGTTCTGAGGTGCACTGTTTGGGACATACCCTGGGCCTGAATCTGTGTTGCGTGTGGGGAAGAAACTGACACTGTATGGTTCATTCCTCTGCCATTGGGGAGAAGAAATAGCTATCTCCTGATGGAAACTTTCTATTACCATTTGTGATGAGCACTGTGCCTTTTTTCTAGGACATGATTTTTTTTTTTAAGAAAGAAATAGATATGTCTTATTCTCAGAGGAGTCTATTGTAAGTGGTAGCTCAGGAATGAGATAATCTTACTGCAGTAGTGTTTTGCAACATTTTATAAAGCAGAGCAGACTTAGAGACTAATTCTTCTCTCTCTGCTGTTAGGAAATGGATATTGTCGCTCTGAAGCTGCTGTCGTCGTTCTTTTAACCAAGAGATCTATGGCTAAGCGGATCTATGCCACAATAGTAAATGCTGGAATTAACACTGATGGCTTTAAGGAGCAAGGTAGGTCTTGAGCTGCTGAAAAGTGAGATACCAAGAGAACTGTTCAGTCGGGAGTCTTTGTCATCAAAAATAGGTAGTTGTAAGGTTCTTCTTTAGGTGTGTAAATGTTTTTTATAGTGTTTATGTGGGGGTTTTTTTCTGTTTTGATAATGCAAAGTTCAGGGCCCTATTTTGTAAAGAAGTTGAAGGAGAGAAATAGTGGTTTCTACTGTATGAAGTAACAATGTTCTGTTGCTAGTTTAGCCTTCCTCAGGACATCTCTACAATAACTTCTGCACCGATGATAGAAATTTAGGTAGTGTTATGACTGTAAAGCTCTTATTGTACTATTCTCCAACTTCTGCTCTCCAGTTACGGAGACACCACGTTTCATATGTTTTACTTGATCTACACGTCTCCTAGTATTCTGTTAATCAGTGTCTTTCCACCCTAGTCTAAATCATTGCTTTGGGTTTATTTCTGGCTCCTCTACTCTTCTTACAAAGAGTCTAAGAGGCTCATTGTGTTTGGTGTTAAAGACATGATATAAATTGGAAAAAGTTTTTGTGGTTGGGTTTTTTTTGGGTTTTTTTGGACGTGGTAGCCCCAAGCAATTGAAAGGGTGCTAAAATCAGAACAGGAAGTACCTGATAGAGAAAGGAATTGATGGCAGTTTTGATCCTAGGTGTGACATTCCCATCTGGAGAGATGCAGCAGCAGTTGGTCAGATCTTTGTACACGGAATGCAATGTCAAACCTGAAGAAGTGGAGTATATTGAAGCTCATGGCACAGGCACCAAGGTCAGCATGGCTGTGTTTGGGTTTGCCATGTTTTCTTCCCTTGCATCACTTGCCACACTTTTCCATTTAATTATTCATTGTTTTCTGAAAGTGAAATCTTTTTCCCTTCTACTAGTTAGTAAAATATGTTCTGTATCACCACTTTCGGATTTTATCCGAACACCATAATCTTTCCGATTTCTCTTTTGTGGTGTGTTTTGGAATTGCTAGCTAATAGCCATTCTGATTATCTTCATACTAGGTTGGAGATCCACAGGAAGTAAATGGCATTGTAGGTGTCTTTGGTCAATGTGAGAGGGAGCCACTGTTGATTGGATCAACCAAGTCAAACATGGGTCATCCAGAGCCTGCCTCTGGGCTTGCAGCATTAGCCAAGGTAAGAGGGGCTTGAGAAAGAGAAGATATGGGAAGAGGGGAAACACAACCGTGTGGGAGGTTTTAAGACCTTTTTGTTTTATGGCAAATTTGGAGTGATTCAGGGTAAAATACTCACTTGTGATGATAAGAACTTGGGTGTTTCTTACTAACTACTTGCTCCACATGCCAATACTTCCAAAAGCTCAGGTGGCTACTCTGCAATCCACGAATGCCCAGGTGGCCCTCTGCTGTGTGCACACACACTTCAGTTCCCCCTTCCTACTGAATTCTACAGGAGCATAACTCTGCTCGGTATAAAGGCTTTGGGATCCCTTTGTTAATTCTTATCTATCATTCATTTATCCTTACGCTGGACCTTCCAACAGAACTCTGCTGTAAGACATTTGGGTTTGAGGCACATAAAAGTAGAGCATTAGATGTTTGGAGTAGTTGACAGTGACCAAAGATAAGAGGCAGTGTGGGCTTTCAATGCCAAAAGAGCATCTGATTCTTCTGGCTTTTTGTTGGGGTTGTATAATTTCTTCCTCTTCTCTCTTAGGTTGGCATGAAGCCAGGTGAGTTCTTTGGGATGAGGCTACCAGCTTGAACAACTGTCTGTGTTAGCAATCAGCCTGCTGTCTACTGCTCTAGGCAGACAGTCATCTATTGGCTCTGGCTGCTAAACTGCTTAGCAGAGAGCTAGCTAATGTTCACACTTGTTTGTAAGCCTATTACTGTAGAACCACGCAAACTGAAGTCACGTACACTGCCACTGCTACAATTTTAGGCTCTTCAAGGTGGTTACTGTGACCTGAATACATACAACTTTCTGTGAATAGCCTCATCTTCAAATCGTGTAGATGGCAGTGTCTGCCTCTCTGTAGAGGGAAGTTTACTTTTTTTTTTTGTTTAGCACCTTTATCTCTGACTGACACATTCTTCATAGAAGGAACGATAACTGAGTCATAAAATAAACTTCTCAATCCGTACTGCTGTATGTTATAAACAGTTTGTTTAGTGTGTTCCTGTGATCTGTCAGGACAGGATAAGTTTGAGGTACTGTTTCCGTCACCTCTACATCATAAGCCCAGTGTCTCATAGACAGTAACTGTCTTGGGAAGTCTGCAGTTTCTTTAAATGTTTTCTCCTAGAATTCCATAAAATGCTCCTATGTGAAATGTCAGGAAAATAGATTTTGAAGGTATCTGATTTCAGACTTGAAGAGAATCCATTAATTATATGGATAGGTAGGAATGAAACTAGGGCTTGCCAAGGCTGCTTTAGTCCAGTTCTGGTAAGGGAGGGAAAACTCACCTGCACGTTTGAACTACATTCACTGTACTGTACTTTCAAACTTATGTAGAAACCACATCAGACTTAAAAGTAAAAATATGTGTGCAGTGTAAAGCAACAGCAAGTTCAAAGTGCATAGGATTGTAAGTATAGGACAGTATGCGTGAAAACACTTAGGCTGCAGCTTTAACCACATTGACTGGAGTTGAAATCATCTATTTATTCTGGTTTTCTCCCAAGTAAACTGCCATGTCTGATAGTCAATCTGGAAGAACAGTTCCCAAACCAGAATTTCTTTCTCTGACCATTTTGGGGTGATGAAGGAACTGCCAAATATACAGAGCACAGAGTATTTGGAGCTGACCAAGTCTGTGACTTGCTGGGCTTGTGCCACAGAGGAGTATGGGCTTGGTGTCATGGACTGTATGTAGAGATGCTGATGAGAGAAGGGAGCTCTTGCTTTTTTGGCACAGATACTCTGTTCCTTAAGCTCTTTCTGTACCTACCTTTTGCTCTGCGAGTTCTGACCAGTCTGCTGTTCCTGCTTTTTTTGGATTGAGAAGACAGCAAATGGGAGTAAAGCAGCAAGCAAATTTCTTTACCAGTGCTTCAGTTTGATTCTTTTGCAGCAAAGGCAGAAATAGAAGTACTTCATTGTGATAAGGAAGAGCATTTGTGACTGTGTGTGACTGGGGAGGGATGAAGTGGAATGTGATGAAGGGATGGGATCTGAAAGGGGAAAAAGAAGACATGATAGTCTTAGTACCCAGGCTGCTTTTCGAGCAAGACTGCATGGCTTTCCAGTTAAAAAAGGATCTGGAAGCTAAACTTAAAGCTACTACACTCATCTTCCCTGCTGACTTCCTGCATGGACTTAAAATTTGCCTAGGTGAAGCAGGTACTACCACAATAACATCAAATAATGCTATTCTCTGAAATGTCCCTTTCTCTAAACGTAGAGAACTGCTTTAGTGTATGCTACATGGTCATTTTAGGAAAACAATAACAACAAAAGAATGTTTGTCACAGGACAGTGTGGAGCACTGAACACTGTTTTTCCTTTCAGGTCATTCTCTCTCTGGAACATGGGCTGTGGGCTCCAAATCTTCATTTCAATACCCCAAATCCAGATATTCCTGCCTTACAAGATGGCACTTTGGAGGTAGTTTGTAAACCAACACCAGTGAAAGGTGGCCTTGTCTGTATCAACTCCTTTGGCTTTGGAGGTGCTAATGCTCATGTGATTCTGAGGCCAAATAAGAACAAACACCAGCCTCTGGAGAGTTGTAACATGCCAAGACTGGTTCAAATTTCTGGCAGAACCCAGGAAGCTGTGGAAATACTAATTCAAGAGAGCAGAAAACATGGAGGATGCAGCCCATTTGTAAGCCTGCTCAATGATATCTCTGCAGTTCCTGTGTCCTCCATGCCTTTCAGGGGCTACACGTTAGTTGGCACTGAGAGTGACATCAAAGAGGTTCAGCAAGTTCACGCGTCTGGTAGACCACTCTGGTACATCTGCTCAGGTAGGCATGCAGTACTGGGTCCAGGCTTCTCCATTCCTCTGTAGATCTGGGGCTTGAGCAGTTGTATTCTGTGCTCTAGTGTTGTTTTCCTCTATAGCATGAGGAAATATTTTGCAGCTCTGTGATGTATCTCGGAGACTTGTGTTTCCTGTATGTTATCAAAACTTTCCAACTTAACTATCTTCTGATGATAGCAAAGTCTAGAAAAAATAATAAGCAGTGCCTAATTTGGAGGATATTAGAAATGTGCAATGTTTTGCTCTTAGAGTACTTTAACTGCTAGAACAAGTATGTGATGTCTGCTCCTATTATGGAGTGCTACTAACGCTCACTTTCTCCATACCCCTCCTACAGGCATGGGAACACAGTGGAAAGGCATGGGCCTCAGCCTTATGAAGTTGGATTTGTTCCGCCAGTCTATACTGCGCTCAGATGAGGCTTTGAAGAACACGGGCCTGAAGGTCTCAGACTTGCTTCTGCAAGCGGATGAGAACACTTTTGATGACATTGTCCATGCGTTTGTTGGACTAGCTGCTGTTCAGGCAAGACTTATATGGCTAGTGGAAGGGGGACATGGACTCAATCTGCATAAGCATGTTCTGCTAATGTGTCCTTCTGGCTGGCAACACATTATACCAATTAATGGAAGCTTGTTTTGTGTAATCAGCAAATGGGAGCTGTTCAAAATATCTCTGACAGTTTCAGGCTCTGCCAGTTGCAAGACGCTTGGGCTAATATAGATCTGAACTGATTTGCATGTGTATCTGTGTGTATGTAGTGCAGTTTCTTCTTTTAAGAGATTAAGGAATGTCTTTAAGTTTTATGTAGATGTTTGTGCCGAGGAGCAACATTCCATTAAATATCTTCTAAAATTTGTTCTGCAGATTAACTAAGTGATGCTAAATGAAGCCTCTTTTTAATTTTGAGTGTCAATGTGGGATTCATGGTTTTTTTTATAAACTAGAGGACAAGCTTTTGAAGTGATGTGGAAAGCTGGTCTTGCCTCTTACTTTGTACAGACACATTCTTGGCAACCTCACATTGTTCCAATGTAGTGGAAAGCTACATTGTGGAGAGGTCCAAACAATAGTGGAGCAGCATAACGATTCTTGGGATTGCTTTGAAAGTAGGGTGGAGCTACAGCTGGGGGAGAGGGGGTGGTGGGAGGGAAGGCAGCGAGGCCAAGAATGTCTGTACCAAAAAGCCATTTTGTTATGTCCTTGTTACTGCTGTGTGCCTTTGAGGCCTGACGCCTGCTTACTCTGGGATGGAATCAGTAATCCTGATTTTCCTTGCAGATTGCTCAGATTGATATGCTGAAAGCTGCAGGTCTGCAACCTGATGGGATTTTGGGCCACTCGGTGGGAGAAGTAGCTTGTGGCTATGCAGACAATTCCCTAAGTCGTGAAGAAGCCATCCTTGCTGCTTACTGGCGGGGACGATGCGTCAAAGAGGCCAAATTGCCCCCAGGAGGAATGGCTGCTGTTGGTAGGTATCCCCTTACCACAAGAGTGATATGGGAAAGTGCATCTGATTTCTGTATGGCATTGGGATAAAATTGGTCTCTCAAATGTGTTGATGGAAACTATAATTTTTGTAAAATTTTGGTCACTGTTGCCTCTTCTTTGTTTTCTTCTGATATAGAAAAGGTCATTAAATATTTAAATTGATACAATGGTAGTGATCTGTGTCCTGGAATACATCAGAATTTTGGTAATCCATCGAAAATGTAAGTGGAAATGGAGGGATTCATTGTCAGGTGACCAATGATATGTCATCTTTAAAAGGTGAAAATCTAAAGCACTGGGATTTTTGGCTCTTGGTAGATATATATATCATGCACAAAAGATGTGTGTGTATGTGTATATATCTATATTCTTTTGCTGCACCTCTTTTTTTTAAAAAAAAAGGTATCTGGTTGTCTGCAAGAGGTAATGAGATGTGAAACTAGTAAGCCACAATTATGTAGTGGGCAGCTGGCTAGTGGAACTTACTAATAGCAATTTGGGCCTAATAACACTTGAGCATAAGCTTTCTCTTGAATAAGCTTTGCCTAGTATTTTTGTAAGTCATATAGTTTTGCCCACTGTTGGGTGAAATTTTTGTCGCAGTAGTTTTTCTTTGTGTTGTGGCTTCATAGTGACTTACATGTTTAAAAGTAAAATTATTATTGGTAGCACTGTTGTTCGTCTGTTTCTTATTGAACATAGTTGTCAATTAAAAACTGAAACACTTAGGAGAAAAGCTGTTGCCAGTATGATGCAGTATGTTGGACTAGATCACCTGTTACAATTGTAGATTTCTTCATTTAAGTAATACTACAAAGGACTAAGTAAATTACACTGTTACCAAAGAACTTACCTTGGAGTCCTGCATATAATATGTTTTTCATAATCTGATGTTGAGTTCAAGTTCTTCCTGTGACTTATATCCATGTAATGTGTGACCAGATGCTGCATGTGTTAAGCTACCATGCCACTAGAATTGTTGATTTCTATGGATATTTTGTGGCTCTCAGCAATGCAAGCTAGAACAGGGGAGAGAACATGTGAGCTTGAGTCCTAGAAACTAAGGGCAGCATGAGACAAAACAACCAATTCTGTAGCTTCTTTGAAAGTGTGTGTGTTACCCCCACCCCATTCATTAATAGGATGGCACAAAGATTTGGCCTTCTTACCATGTGTTCAACATGACTGTGATAAATGTCATGTTAAAGGTCTAGGATAAATATCCTTGGCTTTTGCAGAATCACTTTTGGGAGAGGAGAGTATGTCTGTCCTTCCCAGTTTTACAAAGTGCTAAAGCAACCACAATCACTGTGCAGTTTAAGGTTGCCTCCCCTCATGAAGCGCAGAGCTAGAAACACTTTTGTTGTCCTGTGGTCTTTCTTCTGCAGGTCTGACGTGGGAGGAATGTAAACAATGCTGTCCTCCAAATGTGGTACCAGCCTGTCACAACTCTGAAGACACTGTCACTGTTTCAGGGCCTCTGGTGAGTATGGAACTGATACAGTGTGTACTGGGATTGTGATTGGGATCTGTGAAGTTCGAGCTTGAAGAAAGCTCAGTTAGAGCTCAGCTGCTGGTAAGGGGGAGCTGGATTGAAGTGGAGGGGACATGGTGCTTTGTGTAAACTTGCACACTCAAATACTCTGAGAGGAAGTGACGTTAGTGCCTCAGTAAGCTAGTAATAAAATATCTCTTATAGCCATGGGCATAGTGGGTGATAAATTATGAGACTGAGAAGGGCAATAACCTCATCCCAGCTATGGCTCCCCCTTAAGTGGCAAGTGATGAAGGATGTGGGTGGAGTGCAGGGACTCATGCAGATCCCAACGTTGTGTGCTTTTCTTAGTTCACTTGTATTCCTCTTAGGCCTCCGTGAATGAGTTTGTAGCCAGACTGAAGCAGGATGGTGTGTTTGCAAAGGAGGTTCGCAGTGCTGGCGTCGCATTCCACTCCTATTACATGGCTTCCATTGCCCCTGTGCTGCTCGGTGCCCTGAGAAAGGTAATGTTGCAAAAGTGGGGCTCAGGGAGCTTGTGCTCGGGCACGTGGGCTGAGTGTAGGTCGTGCTGAGCTTAAGGGGACTTCTTTCTTCGGGAGGAAGAGGAAATCTCTTGAAGAGCATGTAGACCTCTGTGAGACCTAATGTTTGAAATCCTTTGGCCCCAAGCAGAAGGATGTCCTAAGCAATCAAGCTGGGAAAAATGACCTACTAAAAGGAAGATCTACTTGCTTTTGCTTGTCTTATTGTTCTCTATCCTGTTGCCCTTTCCTGTCTGTCGGTAGGTCATTCCACACCCTAAACCTCGCTCAGCACGATGGATCAGTACATCTATCCCTGAATCTCAGTGGCAGAGTGATCTGGCCAGGAATTCCTCTGCAGAATACCATGTGAACAACCTAGTGAGTCCAGTGCTATTCCATGAAGGCTTGAAGCATATTCCAGAGAACGCTGTTGTAGTAGAGATTGCTCCACATGCTCTTTTACAGGTATTGTATTTGATTGTTTCAGTGCAATACTATATTGTTATGCTGCTGCAAGAAGGAGATTGGGGGTCTGAAATCTAGGGAATACTGCTGCTTTTCTCTTTCTTTCCTCCCCTTCCTGCCATGTCGTGGGTTTTAAAATTTTGTTTGTTTGTTTCTTTGTGGTTTTTTAAGGGGGTGGTATATGTTAATATTTTTTAAAGAAATCAAAAAATCCCTAACACACTACACTTCCTCATCTAGGTATTCATTTTACTGCCTTATTCATTGCTATGCATTTCAGATAGCTGATAGTCAGCTTTCAAAACTGCACAATGAGTAAGAAAAGCATTTCATTGTTTGGATCTAATGGAGAGTTATATGTGAAAATTGGGGTAGAGTGAGACATTCAAGACTTAACAGGCCTTCTCTATGAAAAAATCTGTTACCGTCTGTAAACTGAATTTGGTTTGAGATTCCTGTTTTACAGGGTGGTGGCTGGTTAGTGGTGTTTCGCCTTTTTCTCCTAGACCAAGTAGTCTGAGACCACAGGAGCTTGCTTTCTTCTAAACTCCTTTCTCTAATGAGATGCAACCATTACTCCTTTCTCCCCTGTAAATAAGAATTGATCCTTGTGGAATTATCTCCATAGCAGAGAATGGAGAACATGAGATGCCGTAGGATGTACTTGCTCCAGAGCATTAGTGATGTGGTCTTATGCCTGTCCCTTAAGTCTTAAGGACTGGTCGTTTTTATTTGGTCTCTAGCATGCAAGAGGAGAAAATTCTTAAGAAGAATAATAGTTACTTGCAAATCAATATTAATAGTTACACAATGCTTTTGAGTTTCAATCCAGTGTATATTTACTATGTTATGTTACCTATGCTTTGAAAGTGACTTGAAGCAAGAATTGGAGCAGAGTTTTTTAATTGGGCAGATATTTTTCTCTGTTAAGAGACTATTTACTTCATGTTAAAATCATTGAACAATTTTGGACTCTAATGCAAGTGACTATGATTTCATTAGCTGGGTTTGAAAGTGTTCTGGTTTTCTCTTCCCTCCCTTTTTGTTTCTCATGTAAAAATCGGGATCAAATTGAAGCGAAGATAGAAACTGGGTCGGGTGTTCAAGGCTGCATTTTTTAGTCTAATGGCTTTTGTTTGGAAAATGGTTCAGACTGGAAAGTGCTGCTCCTGGGAAAGGAGTGTGTGCGAGTGGGAGGCATGAGAAGGTGACTTTGCAGTTCTTCATGTGCAGCTTTTCATGTCCCTTGACAATCTGCTTGGGAAAGGGGTATTTGTGTTTTGGCAGAATTACATTAATATTATGTAGGTTCTGCTTTACCAGCTGTGCAGCAGCTTGGGTTGCAGGAAGGGTACTCTTCCCTGTTGCAGTGGTGTATATTCTAGCAGCTAGCACAGAACTCTTGGCACAGAAACGTAAGTGGTTTGAGATCTGTAGAGGAAAATTCACACACAAAGTAATAAGTAATGCCTTCCACTGGTGATTTATGGACTCTACTTGACCAGGCTATCTTGAGGAGAACTTTGAAACCAACTTGCACTGTTCTACCTTTGATGAAGAAAGAGCACAAAAATAACTTGGAGTTCTTCCTAACACAGATTGGAAAGATTCATTTAACTGGGTAAGGAGACTAAAGGAGGAGGGTGAGTGGGATAATAGAAGGCAATTCAGGTCTCTTCTCTAGCATGCATGTCTTCACAAGGATTGAAATACTTCCTCAAGAAACCTGGGGAAAAAATGGGGTGTACATTTGTGCTTTACATGTTTACTTATGAAGTGTTCCTTTGGGTTAGAGACTGCTTGGGCTGGGAAGATGCCTTTTAAAGATAAGTCCCATTTAAAGGCCTAGGAAATCTGGAACTAGCTCTTGGAAATAAATTTTGCATCTTGTAGACTATTAAAATTACAAATTTGGCTGCAATAAGTGTTCATGGTACTCTTGGAGGCATCTCAGACATGGAGTCCAAGACCAATTACTGCCTGATCTCTAAGTATTATGTTCAATTTTTTTTTCCCTACTTTTTCTCCCCATCCCTTCTCCCTGCCCTCCTTTCCTACATTGTCTTGATTCTTTTTGTCTTCCTAGGATAAATGTTTTTGGAAATAACTTGTTCCCATCTGTGGAATACCCTGTCCCTGTGGGAACACCCCTCATTTCTCCATACATCAAATGGGACCATAGCCAGGACTGGGATGTTCCAAAAGCTGAAGACTTTCCAGCAGGTTCCAAAGGCTCTGCATCTGCTTCAGTCTACAATATTGGTGTGTTTGTCTCTTAGGGCTGGTTTTTTTGTTTGTTGTTTTATTTTTTCTTGTTTTTGCAAAACTAAGAAAAGGATACTCAAAGCAGCATCCTTGAAGCCATTGTCTGAAGCTTAGTGTTTGGTTTGGATTGAAAAAAATGGATCTACTTCTGAAATGGAATGAAAGAACATGAACAGAGCAGACTCTGAATCAGACTAAGAGCAGTTTTGAGGGCTGCATTTGTCAGGCAGGATAGTTGGGGAAAGACCTAGAACCTGTTGTAGACACTGAGGGGAAAAGATGTCTTTATTACTATTTTTATTATTTTTATTCT
Source organism: Pachyramphus minor (assembly GCA_013397135.1). NCBI lineage: Eukaryota > Metazoa > Chordata > Aves > Passeriformes > Tyrannidae > Pachyramphus > Pachyramphus minor. Next base: position 103,179 of record VYXB01004923.1, read on the forward strand.
GCTCTTTATTCTTTGACAGATGTGACTCCTGACTCTCCTGACCACTACTTGGTTGGTCACTGCATTGATGGCAGAGTTCTGTACCCAGCAACTGGGTACCTGGTACTGGCTTGGCGAACATTGGCACGATCTCTTGGCATGGCCATGGAGCAAATGGCTGTGATGTTTGAAGATGTCACAATTCATCAGGCAACTATTCTTCCCAAAAAGGGTGCGTGAGGAGTGCTGGCACAACTGTGCCAAAACTGTGTAATGAAGATGAAGGGAGTGGGAGGAAAGGAATGCATGGGAAAAGTGAGGAGGAAAACAGGAAAGAGACAATAAAGAAGAGGGCAGCATGACTGAACAAAGAAGTGAATTTCTACAGTCAAGTAGTACACGTTATAATCACCTTTATTACATGTTGTGAACTGTGACTCTGGAGATAGTGAAAGAGAGTTCTGCTTGAAGATAGTAGCAGTGAATGACCTTACAGTTCTGTCTTCAATGTTTCTTGCAGGATCAGTACAGCTGGAAGTAAGACTCATGCCTGCATCCCGCTGTTTTGAGGTGTCAGGAAATGGGAATCTGGCTGTAAGTGGTAAGTGAAGGAAGCACAAGTGTATACACTGTCTTAGTAAAATCCATTATTTATGAACAATGATAATGATTGTTATTCTTGTTACTGTGCCTATCAGGGAAGATTTCCCTCCTAGAAAACACTGCTCTGAAGAACTTCCATAACCAGCCAGATGACTTTCGGACTCAAGTAGACATTAGCTCGAAGTCTGGGCTCTTGAAAGAAGATGTTTATCAAGAGCTGCATCTGCGTGGATATAACTATGGACCAACTTTCCAGGGTGTTCTAGAATGCAACAGTGAAGGTGAATTTACTTTCAGAAAAAGCATGAGGAGCATGGATATTGTAATGATGACTATTTGATCTCTTAATTCCATTTGTGCTAACAGTTCACCTGACTGTGCTTTATGTGATAATTACACTTTTTATGATAATGGACAACAACCAGGAATTCTGATAACAGTTTTTCCAGTGCTCTATTTCCAATGTAGAACTGACTGTTGGAGTTTACAGGGGAAGCTGGGTACATACACCAGACTTGGCATGTAATAAGGAGTGACATTCTGGCATCTGTTGAATAACCAAACAGTGAGGCTTTCTATTCCTCTTCTGCAGCAAGCACAGGGAAGGTTCTGTGGAATGGAAACTGGGTGACCTTCCTCGACACTCTGCTACATGTGCTGATCTTAGCTGAGCCTGGCCGCAGTCTGCGCTTACCCACCAGGATTCGCTCAGTCCGCATTGACCCTGTGCTGCATCAAGAGCGGGTGTGCCAATACCAGGACAATATAGAAGGTAACGTCTCATGCTTGAGTTTTGCTGGTTGTTTTGGCTGCCGTTTGGGTGAATGGTTGAATTCCTAGGTAGTAGGATGGACTTTGGGGGGCCCTCTTGGTCTCCAGGCTATTCTCCAGCTCTGTAAGCATATAACAGCCTGACACAGCAGATCACCTGGAACAAAATACTTGTGCTTTCAAACTTAAATTTCTTTCCTGACTTTCAGCTTTTGAAGTTGTTGTGGACCGCTGTCTCGACAGCCTTAAGGCAGGAGGTGTTCAGATCAGCGGCCTTCATGCTTCTGTGGCACCACGCCGACAACAAGAACGGATCCCTCCCACCCTGGAAAAATTCTGCTTTGTGCCCTACACCGAGAGTAACTGTTTGTCTTCCAGTGCCCACCTGCATGCCTATCTGGAGCACTGCAAAGGTAGAGTGGGATTGGTTTCTTGCCATGCTAGGGAAATCCTCCAGCCTGACAGAAGTGACTGGGAGAAGTTGTTCATAACTACTTGAGAACATCCTAGAAATGAGTGTTGGTCTCTGTAGAAGACTTCAGCAGGGGTCTTGTTTCTGTATGTGTGCTAGAAGCTAGTTCTGCCTCAGATATACAGAATGTAAACAGGAGTAAAAAGCCATGAGGAGAGAAATCTTACCTTCTATAACAGCCATGATGTCAGCCTCTACAAGTAGAGAGACACATCCAACCTAGGAGAAATCCAACCTAGTTGCTTCAAACACTGACAGGAGAGCTTACTTCCTCAAGTCTTTAACCTGGTTTTGGTTTTCCCTGTGAACTGCCAAGATAGGTAAGGTGTGAGGTGTTTGTTCCCCTTGATTGTGGACACAAGAGCATATCCAAACAGAGAAAGTGATTTAGTGAAGCATGCCAAAAAAAATTGTTTGCTACAAGAGTAGAATAGAAGCAGTTGAGTCTGTGAAACTGGTAGCTAAATACAGTGCTCTTGTTTGGGGAGACACCCACTCAGCTCATCACTTTAAATGCCTTTTCATCAAAGGGAAAAAACCCACTTTTTAAAAAAGTTTTTACTCTAGTGATGAATTTTGCTTTATCTTGAGACAGTAATTTCATCATTCAATGTTTGTAAAGTGTCTTCATGCTTATTCTTAGATTTGGCAATAGATTTTAAAAATTTTCCTTTTTTTTTTTTCTTCCCTTAGTTTCCCCTGCAGGGTCCAAATATTGTCCCCAAAAGTTTTTTTTACATATGCTATGGTAGAAATATTTTATTTTTTGTAATCCTGTTCCTGATCTTAATCAGGATGAGCTATTTCCCATTGATTTATAAAGCAAAAAAAGCATTTTAGTATTTTTATATCTGCAGAAACTTAAAATTTCCCTCCACAGACTCCCTAAGTCAATCAGAAGTTTTCTGTTAGTGACCCTCTTACCACAGGTAATTTTAGTCATTTAGTTTGTCTTGCCACAAACCCTACTTGTTTGGGGGCTGCCACTTACTGCACAATTCATAATCATGTGAATGTACCTGTGTGACTGGGCTGATGATAGAGGATGCTGTAACTTGTGGTGCTGATCAGCTGGTGTCATAAATGGAGGCAAAGAGGAAAAGAAAAATTCTTCGAAAATCTGACTCTTCCTTTCATTTCCCCTTCTATTCCATAGGTCTGATCCAGAACTTACAGTCTAAGGTGGCAGTGCATGGGGTCAAACTAGTCATCCCTGGACTAGACACTGCAGTGGCTGCTACAGGGTCCTCACCCAAACAGAAGGGCCTTCAGCATATCCTCGCTGAAATCTGCCATCTGGAACTGAATGGGAACCTCCACTTTGAGCTGGAACAGGTTGTGACTCGAGAGAAAATGCACTTCCAGGATGACCCTCTTCTCAATGGATTGCTAGATTCTGCAGAGTTGAAGACTTGCCTGGATGTGGCAGTGGAGAACATGATCAGTCATAGGATAAAGATAGTAGAGGTTAGTTGGAAGCCTGGGATAGGACAGTAGCTAGTGTCTCTAGGCCTTCCAGTAACCTGATTGCATGCTTCTGTTCTGGATATCATTCAGATAACATTCATGTTTTGACTTGGTTTCTCCTTTTCTCTTTTTCTCACAGGCTATTGCAGGAAGTGGACAGCTGTTCTCTCGTGTCAAAAGTATTCTGAATACTCAGCCCCTGTTGCAGGTGGACTACATTGCCACCGACCGTGTCCTGGAAAACCTTTCAGCTATTGAAAAAGAGCTACAAAATGCTGGTAGTCTCTCTAGCCAGTGGGATCCATCTAGCCTTCCCTCTGGAAATCTGACCAACGCTGACTTGGTGGTGTACAACTGTTCAACAAGTGTTCTAGGGAACACCCCTGAAATCCTCTATAATTTGGCAGCTGCAGTCAAAGAAGGAGGGTTTGTTTTGCTACACACCCTTCTTAAAGGAGAAACTCTTGGGGAAGTTGTCAGTTTCCTTACAAGCCCAGATCTGCAGCAGAAACACAGCTTCCTGAGTGAGGTAAGCCTCCTGGAAGGGCAAACACTTCCCTGGTGGATAGCCTGGAGTCCCCTGCCTTCAGACGCTCTGATGGTGAATGTTGAGTACTTTTCCATTGAGGCCTTCTGCAGAAATACCTAATAAACACTTCTTCGGAAGAGAGGACTTCTGAATTACTACATATTAGGTTGAGAGAGTAAACTGTTGGTTCAGTCAGGAAAGCCTTTCTTAATGCATTGAACATTATTCATTGTCACTGTTTATCTGTCTGATCTGTGTGAAAACACTGGCCAGGACAATTCCTTTTTAGTTAAAATACTGTGCTGCATTATTGGGTGGGGTACAGCTTTATCACTGTAGAATCCTAAAATGCTTCACTATCAGAATATCCCTCTTCGTAGAATATCACTACCAGGAGCAAGACTTTTTACAAACTAGTGAAGTTCTTCTAACATTACAGTGCTCCCAGAAGGTAGACTTTTCTCTTGTACTCTTCTTTCGTCTTTTCTTTAATTCCTCCTTCCCACTTTATCTGATTCCATAATGAGATACAGTAAAATAAGCCCTGAGAAGCTCGGGGAGGGGGAGCAGGGTGTCTGTGTTATGTCTTCAAGCCAGTATATTATGCAGATTAACTAGTGCCAAAGCTGACAGAAGAGGAGAAAGGTGAATGGCAAGAGCAATGGTGGGAAGTGGGACATCACCTTCTCTTGGCAGCTGTTAGACCAAGCAGTAATGGGAAATTGTTCCTCTGCTGAACTTTCCTATTCTTCCTGATTTGAGGGGATGTACCCTCTCAGCTCTCTACTTTTAGAATAAGAAGAGAGTAGCACTTCTAATAATTTAGAGTTTTTGTTTATAATTCTGTAGTGAGGTAGTTGATTTTGAATTTTCAATTATATGTATTCTAGCCCTTTCTGCAAAGATTTTTTGAGGGGATTTGAGAAGAAAGGGTGATACTTTGCATTGCAACTTTCCCAGTAAAGAAGGGGATAAAAAGACACTGTGATGCTACTGAAGATGATAACGTAAAACACAGGTCTGTCATAAATGTCAGTAGCCTGGTGTTAGCAAAAAGATAAGACGTGAGTTGAATGCACCTTCTCTAAAGAAAACTATGCAAGGCAGGCAAGAGTGGGCAGGACTTAATATAGTTCTCAGAGTTTTCTAGATACAGATGCTGTCCCTTGTCCTTGATCTAAGGGACCACACTTCTGCTGGTTTGTGCCTAGCTTATGAAAAGCAAATAGATGCTTTCCTGAGAGCCTGCAGTCATATCTCTTTCATTCACATCGTAGAACCTGAAGTGTTTCTGGATATGCCATACATGCATTTCCATTCATTTTTTTCTGAAATACCATTTCAGTGTAACTTAGGTATATAGGTGCTTCTTCCCTGCTAGTTGCTTCTCCCCATCTCCCTGCAGACAGAGCTTTTGGGACATAGACTAGACACACTCAAATACCCTGTGGGATTTGACAGCATGGTCACAGCTCTGGGTTTTGCATACCTGGTAGAGCTAAGACTAGTTCCCTAACAAGGGCTTTGATTTATTTGTACTCTTGCTTCTTGGAGATCCTTTAGGGAAGAAGGAGTAATCTAGATGTGGAAAATATACTGTTATGTTAATTAAACATATATTCGTATCAAGACAATACAGAACAGATGCCAAGTTTTCAAGCAAAGGGAAGAAACAGATGGACAGGGACTGTTGTTTCTGGTGAAGTTGTCTTTAAGAAGCCTCAATGTGAAGTGTAGATGTGACTTGTAGTTTTAATTGACTCTTGACTTTGCTCTTAATTTTTTATTTTACTTGATTTGACAGGCACAGTGGGAGGACTTATTCAGCAAAGCCTCACTGAATCTAGTTGCCATGAAGAAGTCATTCTTTGGCTCAGTGATTTTCCTGTGTCGCTGGCAAGCCCCTCCCAAAATACCCATTTTTCTGCCAATAGATGAGACCAATTATAAGTGGGTTGAATCCTTAAAGGTAAGAATTCTTGTGTCCTATGTATCTGAATTTCCAAATCATTATACTTTCTAAATAAGATATTTAGTAGTGTTAAAACAGGAGTGTGTGTGTGTGTTCAGTTGCTTTTAATAAAATAGAAGTTATTCATCTCTGCCAAGGATATGAGGGCTATTTTCTTTGTGGTTCCTGGTAAAACAGTTTGGGGTTTGTCCTGTAGGAGGTCTTGGCTGACCCATCAGAGCAGCCTGTGTGGTTGACTGCCACCAGTTGTGGGAACTCGGGAATTTTGGGAATGGTGAACTGCCTCCGCCTTGAAGCAGAAGGCCACCGAATCAGGTATGTAAGCATGCCCTTGAGCCACATTTGGGAGATGAGGTATTTCTGTGTTAGTTTCTTTCCAGGCCTTTACCAAAATAAACAAAATGACAACTCATGTCTTCCAGGTGTGTGTTCATTTCCAACTTAAACTCTTCATCAGCTGTCCCACCCACGAGTCTTTCTTCCCTGGAGATGCAGAAGATTGTTCAGAAGGACCTGGTGATGAATGTGTATCGTGATGGAAAGTGGGGCTCCTTCAGGCATCTACCGTTGCAGCAAGGTAACTCCTTTAAGGTCTGAGGATCGCTTGCAAGGTCTTGAATCTGAATGAACTTTGAATAGAAAATGAGTAGCTATTGTTCCTACAGTTACCTTTCATTATTATTTTAATGGATAATTTTGAATTTCTCTGCTGCGTCTCAGAGCAAACAGTGGCACGCTCTGATATCAGGAGGAGGGATAGGCTATTTAGAGTGTCAACAGTATTGCAGAGTAAGAAAAAGCATTCTGCAGAGCAAATGAAGGAGGAGGAGGAGGTATCAATTACACGAGAAATTTACTCATTCTGGAAAGCACATACCTGTGTTAATGTATGTAAGTTCTTATTGTTCCTTCTTCTGCAGCACAACCTCAGGAGTTAACAGAATATGCCTATGTAAATGTGCTGACTCGTGGAGACCTCTCCTCTCTTCACTGGATTGTCTCCCCACTTCGACACTTCCACACAACTAATCCCAGTATTTTACTTTGCAAAGTCTATTATGCATCTCTCAACTTCCGGGACATTATGCTGGCCACAGGGAAGCTTTCTCCAGATGCTATCCCTGGTGAGTTAAAATTGCACTGGAAGGAAATGTATTTACGTATTGTTGTTTTAAAATGAATTCACATAATCTCTTGAATGTTAGTTTGGTACTGGCTAAAGGGTTATGCCACTTTAGCAAGAAAGCATGCTTTTGAGAAGGAAGTTTAGCCCTGTTGCAAAACTCCTAAGTTGTATTTTGAGTTATAGTTCCATTTTTTTCATATGGCACAATTAAGAAACCATGCTCTGAGGAAATGTTACTGACCTCATTGCATAGATACCACGTATCTGTGAAGGAGCTTCCAAAGATGGACATGATACATTCCCAGGTGAGAATGCTGAAGTTCATGCTGCTGAACATGCGTGGCTTTTAAGGAAGAAAAGTGCTCAATGAAGTCATTGCCTGTCTGCAAAATGGAGATGATGTTACCTTGCTTCATAGAAGTTAAGAATTAATGTAATAACTATGAAATGGTTTTAAAAATCTACTTAAAAGAGAGGGAGTAGAACATGTAAAAATTTAGTTCATTGGAAGATTCTTATGGGTGACCTGAGTAGGGCTGGGTTTCCCTTAATGACTGAACAACCTGGCTGAATGAAGAGTGTCCCTGCCCATGGCAAAAGGTTGGAACTGGGTGGTCTTTAATGTCCCTTCCAACCCAAACTATTCTGTGATTCTGTGGGTGGCATAAGTGTCCGCCTAAAATGTGAATTTACAGAAATTCAGGTTTTGCAGTATATTTTTGCTGCGATCATCCTTTCTAGTTTATGTATCATTCTTTTTCAGAGGGACAGAACTGCCTCTGAAACAAGACATTTTCATGAGATTTCTCAGATGAAAACTGGAAACTAAAGCAGTATCAGCAAAGATAAAGACTTAAGATTTAATGAGACCAAGTCCTTTGCTGCTACTCTTGGAGTGAAACATTAAATGTGGGAACTTACGAACTGTGTACATAGTAGATGACTCCCAGCACTCTTTCTGTCTCTGGGGTTCTGACTTTCAGGGACTGCTGTTGTAGTAAAGGGATTTTAGAAGATGAATTTCCTTTATAAAAGGTGCTAATGTTCTTTCAGGTAACTGGGCTTTGCAGCAATGTATGCTGGGCATGGAGTTCTCGGGACGGGACCTGGCTGGAAGAAGAGTGATGGGATTGCTGCCAGCAAAGGGGCTGGCCACAGTGGTAGACTGTGACAAGAAGTTTCTGTGGGAGGTGCCTGAAAACTGGTAGGTCAACTTCTGTTTTGTGGTTAAGGTTTGCCTTCCTGCCTGAGGCTGATCAAACCTGAGTGCTGCACAATGGGAAATGATAACAGAGCTATAGTGTTTGGAGCAACTATAGGATTTTGGTTCAGATTCAGTGCAGGAGTTCAGTTCTAGTTTTTGTACAGTGGGTGGGTGGCTTGCACAAGGTTCTCATTTCTTTCTTGGGCTCTTAGCTCCATGTGTTTCAGTATACACTGGCATTTCAGTGTTGGTTATGTTACTGGTTAGTTACTAAAATATTTTTGTAGAATGATGAATCTTGGGTGTGCTTTGCTGCTGTGGTAGTCTGCCCTATATGATAGATCAGAAAGTATAAGTGGTTGTCCATCTCAACAGCTTAACCTTTCCATTGCAGAAAGGCAAATTTCATCAGGAGAACCTACTAGTCTTTTCTAAGGTTAAGAGATCTCTTTCACTTTGCTCTTTAGGACTCTAGAAGAAGCTGCTTCAGTGCCTGTGGTTTATGCCACTGCTTATTATGCTTTGGTGGTTCGAGGTGGTATGAAGAAGGGTGAGAGTATCCTTATTCACTCTGGCTCAGGAGGTGTGGGCCAAGCAGCCATTGCCATTGCCCTGAGCATGGGCTGCCATGTCTTTGCTACTGTAGGTGAGTCCTGAGGGCCTAAGGTTATGGGGAGGAATACAGAGTTAGAGATAATAAATAGAGGAAGCATGTGTGTGCGCATATGTGCACGGATATATAAGTATACACCTATGTAGGTATATACTTATTCCCCCCAATATAATATGATCTGCTGTAGCTTTTATCTAGTTTCCAGGCTGAGAACCAGATACATGATACATACAGCTACTGACTGTGTGCTTAAAACTTCCACAACACAGTCAGATTTATCTACCCCTGCACGCATATAATCAAAAGTACAGAAAAAGATCAAGGCTTGTTCCTTTTGATTCAGTAATATAAATTCAGTGCCTATGCATTGAAAGCTTTTGGTCTGTTTCTGGTCCTTGCTCTACCTTAGAAATGAGCAGTACCAACCAATCAGCCTTTGTCCTAAGGTTTGACATCTTGAGAGACTGAGTGCTTTGAAACAAGTAATTGATGGCTGCTCACACTTACATTCCTTTGGGAAAAGATGTGCAGAGGAAAATAGGCTCTTTTGTCATAAAAAAAGAAATTAGCATAACAGTATCGACATCTTCCAACCTATTTTCTACTTCCAGGCTCCACTGAGAAACGTGAGTATCTCCAAGCAAGATTCCCACAGCTGGATGCTAATAGCTTTGCCAGCTCCAGAGATACTACCTTTGAGCAACATATACTGCGAGTTACCAATGGAAAAGGTGAAGTTCAAGAAATATTTTTCCTTTTTTTTTTGTTAGCTGTGCCACATTATGCAGTTGGACATTCTAAAGAGAGTATGAGTCACTAGAAGACAGGGTTAGGCTCTTGGCAGAGTTGAGTTTATGAAATAGTTGCTTCTTCTTTCTTTGCAGGTGTCAATCTTGTGTTAAATTCCTTGGCAGAAGAGAAGCTCCAAGCCAGTTTGCGTTGTCTTGCTCGACATGGGCGCTTCTTGGAAATAGGCAAATTCGATCTGTCTAACAACAGTCAGCTTGGTAAGATGGGCACCAGGAAATAAATTTCATTAGGTTTTAGCTACTTACCAGCACCCCAGATCCCTTTCTGCAGGGCTGGTCTCCAGCTAATCCCAGTTTGTACCTGTGTCTGACATTACTTGGTCTTAGGTGCACAATCTGGTACTTGTTAAATTTTATATAACTGATGATTGTCCAGTGTTCCAGTCTGTTCAACCCCTCTGCAATGCCTGTTGTCCCTCAAGGCGGTCAACAGCACCAGTTTTTAAAGGCATAGGGGCAAGATTAATCTGATTTGGTTGGAAATCAAATTTTTGAATGTTATAATGTGATGTGTTAGTGAAAAATTACAAGAATGTTCTCCTGTTTTAGAATGATTGCGTATAGCAAGTGTTGACAGTCTGTTTCCTTCTTCTAATTAAATTTCAAAATTATCTTGGAAAACCTTGCTGTGAGGAAGAGTCTCCTGTGGAGATTGACAGGATGCATTAGGATTCCAGCTCCTCTGTGACTCTAACTCAGCTGTCACCGGACAAATGTCCAGTCCTTTTTAATATCAGACTGATCGTGATATAGCTTGTTCTCTCAACACACAATTTTTGTGATTGGAATTTCTGTTAAACTGGACTGCTTATAAGAGAACAACCTAATGAATATAGCATTTCGAGAGTATATGCAAGAATGAGTTTGGAAAATGTAGAATTCAAGCATCTGAGTGCTTTACTCCTGTGACCTACACAGAAAGGTTTCTGAAGCAGAAGGTAGATTGTTTTGAAATGTCAGCAGCATCAGGTCATAACCAAGTTGCTTTTCCTAGGAATGGCCCTCTTCCTCAAGAACGTGGCATTTCATGGGATCCTATTAGATTCAATATTCGATGAGGGAAACCAAGAGTGGGAAGTAGTATCAGAGTTGTTGAAGAAAGGCATAAAAGACGGTGTAGTAAAGCCCCTGAAGAGTACAGTCTTCAACAAAGAAGATGTAGAAGCTGCCTTCAGGTTCATGGCACAAGGAAAACATATTGGCAAAGTTATGATCAAGGTAATGATATAATGACTTTGATTCTCTGATGCATCTGGCATCCTCTGTAGGTGACTATATTGGATATTTTTATCCATTTTGAGTTGAATTTGTATAACTAGGACAGCACAGGGTCAGTTTTTACTCCTGACACTGTAATAAATGTAGCTGTCAAGTCTCAACGCTGATTCTACAAGCTTCATTCCCATTGACTGAAGGAGCATAGCATGGAAAGATAAACGTATTGTCTGTCTGATTGTAATGACTGGTTTGTTTGTTTGTTTGTTTCCTTTGCGGGGGCGGGGGAAGGTCCAAGAAGAGGAAAAGGAATATCCTTTAAGAAAGTCTGAACCAGTGAAAATCTCTGCAATCTCTCGTACCTCCTGTCCACCCACCAAGTCTTACATCATCACTGGGGGATTAGGAGGATTTGGGCTTGAGTTGGCACAGTGGCTGGTTGAGAGAGGAGCACAGAAGCTCATATTGACATCTCGTTCTGGCATACGAACTGGTAAGCAAAAATTGTAAGGGAACAGGTAAATTGACTGCCTTTCAACAGACCTCAGTTTGTAGTTTCTCTTCATTTTTAAGCCTTCTGTTGCCAAATAATATTGTCTTGATCTCTTTTTTTTCCCTTTCCTCTGTGTATTATCTCACTTTAAACAAACTGTTGTCCCCTTTATTCTAAAGGATTTTTTTAACTTGACCTTTCTTCCAACTACTACTTTCCCCTTTTTATACTTCCTAATTCTATCAACTCATTTTCTCCCTCACACAACTTTTTCTGCAGCCTTACTTTTACCTTTACCCCCTCTGCAAAGTCTGTATCTGGCTACCTCACTGACTTGTCCAGTGTTGGATTACATGCCACAAGGAGGGGCCTATAAACTCCTTGTTAAAGATACTCTACCTCTCAAATTACATATGTGAATACTTGCTCTTGCTCCTTAGATAGTATATCTGTAAAGATGGACCCTACTATCTGATAACTAACTAACTATCTGATAAATCTGTGAGCATTTTTACTCAGTTTTAAGGAGTTAGTTTGATTACAGTTCCAGTGTTGAGATTTCTTATCAGTGATAGTCTTCGGTATTTCATCATCCAGTCTCTGTCTCTACAGGTTTCTTCTTTCTTTTGGCAAGCTCACAATTGCACAACTTGTGCAAACACATAGATCAAATATTTCTCAAGTTCAGGCTATGCTCTGTAATCTGTTGCCTTGCTCTAATCTAGCCATTCTTTCCTGTCCGAGTACCTGAATTCTTGTTCATTTCCCTTCATGGTTGTACTTTTTCTTCCTTCCCCCACCACCACACCAACCTTATCACAGAATCATGGAATATGCCTAGTTGGAAGGGACCCACAAGGATCATGAAGTCCTACTGCTAGTGCTGCACCCATTCCCAAGAGTCACACCATGTGCTGGAGAGTATTGTCCAAATACTTCTTAAACTCTGCCAGCCTTGGTGCTGTGACCACTTGCCTGGGGAGCCTATTCCAGCATCCAGCCACCCTCTTGGTGAAGAACCTCTTTCTAATATCCAACCTAAATTCCGCTGACACAACTTCAGGCCATTCCCTGAGGTCCTGTCACCGGTCACGACAGAGCAGAGCTCAGTGCCTACTCCTCCTCTCCCCCTCCCCAGGAAGTTGTAACTGCAATGAGGTCTCCCCTTAGTCTCCTCTTTTCCAGCTGAACACACCAAATGCCCTCAGCCGCTCCTCACATGGCTTCCCCTCAAGGCCCTTCCCCACCTTTGTTGCCCTCCTTTGGACACTCTCTAATGGCTTAATATCTTCCTTACATTGCAGTGCCCAAAACTGCCACAATATTGCAGGTAGGACCACCCCAGGTCGGAGCAGAGCAGGACAATCCCCTCCCTGGCCCAGCTGGTGATGCTGGGCCTGATGCCCCCCAGGACACAGTTGGCCC
>VYXB01004923.1:115967-158815 GCA_013397135.1 Pachyramphus minor
GCATCTCATTCCCCAGTCTGTAGGTACACCCAGGGTTGCCCCATCCCAGGGGCAGAATCTTGCACTTTCCCCTGTTGAACTTCATACAGTTGGTAATTCCCAGCCCTCTGATCTGTCGAGGTCTCTGCAGGGCCTCCCCGCCTTTTAGGGAGTCAACAGCTCCTCCCAGTTTTGCGTCATCTGCAGACTTTCTTGGCATCTCTTCCAGTCCCCATGTCCAGGTCATTTATGAAGATGTTGCAGAGCGCAGGGCCCAAGACAGACCCCCGTGGAATCCCACTAGTGACAGGTTAGGGTTACCTCATTCACTGTCATTCTCTGTGCATGACCCAAGGGCCAGTTGCTCACCCATCCCATGATGTGTTTATCCAGCCCTGGGCCAGACAGTTTGTCCAGAAGGATACAGTGAGAGACAGTATTGAAAGCTTTACTGAAATCCAAACAGATTACATCAACTAGCTTCCCTTCATCAACCAGGTGGGTTACCTTGTCATAAAAGGAAATCAGGTTGGATAAGCAGGACTTTCCTCTCATGGAGCTGTGCTGGCTGTGACCAACTATTGCATTGTCTTTCAGGTGTTTTTCAATACCTCCCAGAATAATTTTCTCCATAACTTTTACCTGCACTGAAGTAAGATTGGCAGGCCTGTAGTTTTGGGGTCCTCTTTCTTGACCTTCTTGGAAATCCAACATTTGCCAGCTTCCAGTCAGTTGGGACCTCTCTGCATTTCCAAGTCTGCTCAAAAATCATTGAGAGAGGTTCTCCCGACTCTGTTCTCTACTTGATCTATGTAGAATATTTCTAAAATTCAAGTGATTTCCAGCTACTGTTTAAGTTTTGGCCAATTTTTCTCTTGTAGCTGAATCAGGAATTACTTAGCTATTCAGTCCTTATGTAGTCAGAAAAGAATAAGGAGGAGGTTAACCAAAGCCTTATGGTTTGGATGCTTCATCTCAGGCACTGTCTGCCTTTATTTTTTGTAGGCTACCAGGCTAAACGTGTTAAAGAGTGGAAGGCACTGGGAATCCAAGTGTTGGTATCTACCAGTGATATTGGAACACTAGAAGGAACACAGCTATTGATAGAAGAAGCTTTGCAGCTTGGACCAGTTGGAGGCATCTTTAATTTGGCTGTGGTAAGTAAGAAAAATGCTCAAGACTTGTGAGAGGCAGCACCCATTCAAGTGACTTTTTTACTGAAGGCAGTCAGGTTTCATACAGTTTTAGTTTGGCTCTCTGTGTTTCAAAGAACACTATGCTTTGGTTTTACCTGGTGACTAAAGGCTTTTGGTTTGGCCCCTTGACCTGAGAAGCAACAGTATTTGGCCAGGAAGTTCAGTTCTGTGGTAAGACAAATGTTGTCCAAGATCTCTGGGGACAGGAAAAAACCCATTTAGAACTTGCTAAAATTGTAGCAGTGGCAATACTGAAAAAACACTGAAAAAAAGCAGATTTAGCAAAAGCCATGTTATCATATTTTGGGATATTCAGGATATGTCTGTACTGCAAAATTACAAAAATACATTGTATAGAGATATCCTCTTATATCTGAAGCCTTGTGCCATATTTAAACAGAGAAACTGGAGATACTGAACCTGTACCTTCTTTTTTTTAATCCCTCCTCCCACCCCCCATAGGTCCTGAGAGATGGCATGATTGAAAATCAAACCCCCGAATTATTCTGGGAGGTCAACAAGCCCAAGTATTCAGGCACCCTTCATTTGGATTGGTAATATGTCTGTATTGGTATTGTCTGTAGAAGGACAAATAATAACTGCTTTTATGGTCACAGAAGTGATCACACTTAGTCGTTTTAGTCTTGCACTAGTGTTCCTTGGTAACATAGTTAGCAAGTTTTTCTGATTGGGTTTCTCTCTCCTACTTTGCTCCAAGGGTGAGTCGTAAGAAGTGTCCAGACCTGGACTATTTTGTTGTGTTCTCCTCTGTAAGCTGTGGAAGAGGTAACGCTGGGCAAAGTAATTATGGCTTTGCCAATTCTACCATGGAGCGTATCTGTGAGCAGCGACATCACAATGGACTCCCAGGTAAGATAACTTTACTCATTGCGCAGAATAATCCCTCACCAAACATCCAGATGAGAACCAGCTCACCAGAGACTTGTGCACTTACCTGGAGCGATAATGAATGCTGAAAGCTGTTTTCATCTCCAGCTATTATCCTAAATTATTCATATGTGAATGAACACTGACCATTTAACAGCACAAAGGAAATGCAGACCTTAGCTTAGCTGGTTTTTAACTCCATTTTGTTGCTGTCCTGTGCTTTTGTTAGAAGGTTTAGTGTGTTCTTTGTTCTGATTTCTCCTCCAGGCCTGGCAATCCAGTGGGGAGCCATTGGTGATGTGGGTATCTTGCTGAAGACAATGGGAAACAAAGACATTGTGGTGGGAGGAACAATTCCCCAGCAAATCAGCTCATGCCTGGAGGTGCTCGATATCTTCCTGAATCAATCTCATCCTGTCGTGTCCAGTTTTGTCCTAGCAGACAAGGTCTCTGTGAAAGCTGAAGGAGGCAGTCAACGGGATCTTGTAGAAGCTGTGGCTCACATCCTGGGTAAGTGCTCTCACTCAAGCACTGATGAGCAGTGTCTACCATCTCATTGCTTTTGGAAAGCCATGGTGCCGCTGTAGGTGCTGTGTTCATCATCTCCTCCTGATTTCCTGTGGTGTGGGTATGTTGTTGTTGTTGTGGGACTGTTTGCTTTTTTTTTTTTTTTTTCTTTTTTCATTTACACTTCTCCTTCTCTCCAGTAATCACTTGGTTTTCTGTGTGGGCTTTTCTCCCTTACTGTGTTTACATACACACGCACATATACTCCAATGTCTTGAGTTTTATTTAAAGTGGACTGGTACTTCTCTCCAAAGGTGAATCAACAGGAACAGCCCTCAAAAGTGAAATTCGGGGACAGCACATAATAGGACAAATAGATGACTTACTTTCTGAGTACCATTCCAGCTTTCAAACATTCACCTTGGGATGTCCCCATGCTGCAAAAAGTAGCTACTGTGTCCCACTTCAGTTATCTCTTTTTGCAGACAGAAGTGTGTATTGATCTTTGTTTTCTACGAAAAGAGGTACTGATAAATGAAAGACAGTCTCCTGAGTGGTATTTAAAGAATTGTGTGCAGTTGACTGACAGCACATCTGGCCTCTGAGAGCAGACATGGCTTTTATAACAAGCTGTAGGGTTAGTTTGGAAGGAGAAAATGTGAAGACAACAAAGGGAGAAGCTAGTAATGAAGCCTAACGGTGGGAAGGGTGGCGTCATGGGGCAGCACAAGGGGGAGGACAGGGCAAAAAGCTGTAGATGCAGGTATTATTCTAAGAGGCTTTTTACAGGTAAGGCTTGTATGTGTTATTATGAGTGGCCTTTTGCAGTTAGGAAAGAGTGAGAGATTGAACAGTGTGAAAATTGAAGGGGAAAAGGCAGTGAAGGCTAGAGGAATCGTGTCCTCCTCCAGTGTGAAAGATTGTGTTGCAATCACCCATCGACACTGATAACTTTCATCTCGCATTGTAGGTCAGGATTAGTTGCATTAAGTTTAGGACTGCAGTTTCAGTTAGAGCCCCCAGTATGTGAAATTTGTCTAGCTGACTGACTGCTCAGGACTCAGTCTAGAGCTGATGTGAAAATGTTCACAGCTATTTTTCTGGGGCTGATGTCTCCCCTGTCATACGTTTGAGCACATTTAATGTGTACTCTGAAGACTAGATCCCATATGACAAGATGTGGGTTGTAGAACGAGTGACTTCTGAAAATATTGGATGATCCTGAAAGGTAATTCTCTGTAGCTGCAGTTTGAGATTTTAGGAGAAAAAAAGGAAGTGAAGGCTGCTAGAGAGGCCTAGAGCTGCAAAGAAACTGCTAGTGTGCTGTTTTGTTTTCAGGTGTCCGTGACGTGAGTAGTCTTAATGCTGACAGTTCCTTGGCTGACTTGGGCTTGGATTCCTTGATGGGAGTGGAGGTGCGCCAGACACTGGAGAGAGACTATGACATCGTTATGACCATGAGAGAAATTCGACTCCTTACAATCAACAAACTGCGTGAACTTTCTTCCAAGTCCAAGGCAGCAGAGGGTACAGTGTCTGGATTAGGGTTGCTACCAGTCACCTGAGTCCAAATAATTAAGCTTGCAATCCATTGCTTTATTTCTAGTGACATAAACCTCAATCAGATCATGAAATAAGGTTATAGCTGAATGGCTTTCAAGTGACAGACATGTCACAGGAGTGTAGTGACCACTGGGTCAGGCCCATAATTCCTGGGGGCAGGGTGTAAGAGCAAGTGTGAAAGCTGCTTTCTTGCCTGGCTAGCGTCTGCATGGATGAGTACTCTTATATGGCTGTGTGGACGATGCAATTTGAGAACTTTTATTTCTCTGGGGAATAAACAATGTAATTTCATGCTTACAGTAACTTAAAAGCATGTGCCCTTGCTGCAGAGAAACTGAAAAAAGGAAGATCCAAGACAGATCCTGAAGCTAATTCTGTTTGGTGTGCTTTCCTTCAAAGAGCTGAAGTCATCCCCACTGATGAAGACAGGCCTGGGTGAACCTCCAAAACTAGATCTGAACAACTTGTTGGTGAACCCAGAAGGGCCAACGATCACACGTCTCAATGATGTTCAGAGCACAGAGCGCCCTCTTTTCCTTGTTCACCCCATTGAAGGATCCATTGCAGTTTTCTACACTCTCGCCTCCAGACTTCATGTGCCCTGCTATGGGCTCCAGTGCACAAAAGGTATCTCAGTTCTTCAGCATTTTGAATTTGCAAACATAACATTCTGAACCATAGTTGCCTTACAGAGAGGGCTTTGTTTGTAGACTATTAAACTTTCTGGGAGAAGTATCAGGGCCTGTTAGTCTGCATAGGGTCATGTCAAACATCCCCAGGTATCAAGAGGAATAATAGGTTAGATTGAAGAGCTTAGGTATGGGAAAAACAAGGCATACTATTCCACCTGTCCTTGGAAAGCAGGAGTATTACTGTTGCTTGTCCAAAATGCAAGTTTTGGACCATAATTTAGTAATTTACCTGCACAGTAACCTCAATGTTTCCAACAGGGTTGTTTCTGAGTGCATGAAAACATATTTGTCTCTGCCAGTGTCTTTTCACCAGAGTTTGTTTCTAACTCACTTCCGTGTTCTAGCTGCTCCCTTGGACAGCATCCAGAGCCTGGCAGCCTATTACATTGACTGCATGAAGCAGATCCAGCCTGAAGGGCCTTACCGCATTGCTGGATACTCTTTCGGTGCCTGTGTAGCCTTTGAAATGTGCTCCCAACTGCAAGCACAACAAAATGCTTCCCATGCACTCAACAGTTTGTTCCTCTTTGATGGGTCTCATTCCTTTGTGGCAGCATATACTCAGGTAAGGGACACAAAGAAAATCTTCTGTCTGTGGACCAGCCTCTGTCATCAGGGCTCATGTTCTTGGAGCTTAGTATTCTAGATATGAGCAATATGAAAAGCTGACAGCCTTCTTGACAGGGAAGTTGGGAGACAGCTGTAGGCAGTGGATGCTTTAGAGCTGGATGAAAGGTAGAAGCTTATAACGGGTGGTCTTCATTAATTGGCAAGAGCTCAGGCACAAATGTTGCTCTTGCTATGATAAATCATAATATTAATATGTCATCTGGTAGATCCTGGTGTCTGCAAGTCAAGATACTGGTGTAGTGGTGCTAGGAAACCTTGCTTAAGGCTTCCCATCCATTTGCATTGTACTTTCTAGAGAATACTTGGCTCTTGGCAGCTGCCACCCCTGGATTTGCTTTCTAGTCTCTCCTCAAGGGACTCCCCCATCCCATTTTTCCCAGTTCACACCCTTTGTTCTTAATTGTTTTTATCTGACTTTAGGGATCAGGCACATCCCTTTCATGTTCATATTGTGGTGTTCTCTTTTCCAGAGCTACAGAGCCAAACTGACCCAAGGAAATGAGGCTGCATTGGAAACTGAAGCATTATGTGCCTTTGTTCAGCAATTTATGGGCACTGAATACAATAAGGTAATGTTTCTTAATTTTTTATATATGTGTGTGTATATATATCTGTCTTTAAAAGTGTTTGTGTATAAATATATATATAAAAAAGTAGATACATATATTTCTTAATATTGCACAAGAGGGGTTTGTTGCCTAATGGAGATGGATTCTCAGCTGTTGAGACTAATGTAAAAAAAATGTTAATATTTCCAGCTGCTGGAGATTCTTCTGCCGTTGAAAGATCTGGAGGCTCGTGTGAATGCTGCTGTAGACCTGATAACTGAGATTCATACAAACATCAATCGTGAAGCACTCAGCTTTGCTGCTACTTCATTTTACCATAAACTGAAGGCTGCTGACAAGTATATACCAGACTCCAAGTATCATGGGAATGTGACACTGATGCGGGCAAAGTCTCACAATGATTATGAAGAAGGCCTGGGTAGAGATTACAAACTCTCAGAGGTCAGTCTCAGGTCCACTGGTGACTGTTGAGTTTCTCCTGGTATTTGGGGGATCCAAAGAAAAGCATGGAAAATCATCATCCTTACTGAGAAAAAATGAACAAAACCAACCTGAAAGAAATTATCAGTCTGCCGCTATTGTGCTCTAACAAGAAGTCCCCAAAAGCAAATGCATTCATTGGTTCCAGGAATTTTCTGTGGGTAATGAGGGTCAGAAGGTCAAGCCTCTATAGTGGATAATGTTTTCTACAGCTGATTTTTGCAGCTCTCTAGAATTACTTTGGATCATAAAGATGTTGAAAGAGAGTAACTTTTAGTCTTGTCCACTGAATGGGGGAAGCCTCCTAAAGAGCAAGTGTCAGCCTTCTGACAATAAAGGTGGCTTTTTCTCAGTTACCTTTTCTGGACCACTTAGAAGTTAGTAGTTAGCAGTAGGTTTCTTGTGAGTCTAAAAAAATTAGGGTTCTGGTCTATAGTCCAGGTAAGGTCACTATTCTATAGCGCCTGCTCACATACAAGGGTTAAGTGTCTTATATTATGGTGCAAATACTAGGGAAAAGGAAGTGATTTTCAGAATTCTCTTCTGATTTCTGGCATCTCCTATCCTTTCAGACTTCTAACTTAGTCATTATTGACTCCACGGTAACTTACATGTTATTAAGGTTACATAATGAACTTAAAGGAAGGCTTAGGTGGTGGGAGAAAGATAGTGGAGAAGCGGGGTGTTTATTGGTTTTCTTAAGGGCTTGGAAGTAGCTACTTTATTCTTTGATATTATAGGTAAATTATTCTTTTGGTACCAGGTTGGTTAATTTCCTGCCCAGATGATATTTGAGTGGACTGCCTGCCAGGCTGTCACACTACTGTGCTTTAAAACAGTGGTTCCAAACAGTGCCCTGCAGCCAGTCTATGAAAATGTGTCCAGGTAAAACTGGTGCTGTTTTTAATTGCATTTAGTAGACAGTGGTGTAAGCTATGAGTAACTTAAAAGACTGACAAACCCCAACCAGCTAGATGACCAACTGTTTGTAAACTGTGAATGAAAAGTTTTTCTTTTTTTGTATCTCTGCAGGTATGCGATGGGAAAGTATATGTCCACATTGTTGAAGGAGATCACCGCACCTTGCTGGAGGGAGCTGGTGTTGAATCGATTATTGGGATCATCCACAGCTCACTGGCAGAGCCACGTGTCAGTGTCAGGGAGGGTTAACTTCTGCTTACTCACTGTCAGTGAAGAAAATGCCAACAACATTCCTAGTAATGACAGATCCCAAGGAACTCTTCCTGTTGCTCAACATCTCATCTGCTCTGCTGCCAGAACTGGGAAGTCCAGCTGTACTCAACTGGTCTTTTTCTTTCTCTTTCTTATCTTTTCCTGACTTTCATGGGGTCTATCTCTTTCCTTTCCTGTGCTGGTTTTCCCCCTAGTAACCCTGTCTGTGTTACTGTAGTGCTGTGACTCTGTCACTGTGCACTGCTATGAGGGTTCCCCTCTGATGGTTGCTTCCTACACCCTTGGCAGTATGAAAAACAAATCTAGGAGTAGATATCCTGTGCTCTATATTGTTTTTGTCTTAACAGTATTCCAAAGGGTATGTGATAGCATTTGTTGACCAAGCCTAGTGAGCAGAGAGAGGAGTGGAGCTGCAGCTGATTTTGGAGATACTTTTTGTCTGTGAAGAATCTGTCTGCAGTTTAGGTCAGAAAGAGAATTCTATTGAGGGTTTTGTAACTATATTTTTTAATTTGCTATATTCTGAGTATTTATTGTGTCAAACCAGAGACTTCTTACTTGGTTTTAATTTATCATGGGTTATAGGAGAAAAGAAACATCCCTTTTTGGAGGGAAAGATTTATCCTACAAGGGAAACTTGTCCATTTGTTAAACATCTTTGGAATAGTCTGGTTTCTTGTTTGGTTTGTTCTTTTTTTCTCCCACTGCCCTGCCCTGTTCAGAAAGGAAAAGGTAGAAGGAAAGATTCTTTCCATCATCCACTCTTCTGAAGAGAGAGGGGTCTGGGGGAATAGGGTGGATGGTTTGACAGATGCCCCTGTATTGAACAGCCTTAACTTGGGCATGATAAAAACAGGCAAAGGTGTTCCTAGGCCGGTACTTTGTTTATATTTGTGCAAGGTTCTGGGCCCTCCTGTATCAGAACCTTAGTAAAAGGTTATTGCTTTACCTTACTCCCTCTCAACACCCAGCTGAACATTTGGAATGTGGAGGCAGGGAATGGAGTTCCTTAACAACTGAATTAATCCTCCCACCCCTGCTCTCATACAACCAAAGCTCAGGCAAACATACAAGTATGTAAGAAGCCCCTGTATATTTTATGTAGCACAGGGCTTGCTGAGGCCTAGTGTATTCATTTTCCTTTCAGTAATGAGACTGGAGATCCCACATAAGTTAAGCCAAGTAATCAGTTTGATGGTATGATTTTAAAACATAGTACCTTTTTAAAGGAAACTTGCATAAAATTAAATTGAAAAATTTCTTGCCTTTCCTATGCTGAATCTGCCCTTTCCGAAATCAGTAAATCCTTGCTACACTTATGATACAGAGGAGACCTGGGTAGCAACAAAGCACCAACTAGGAGGAGCTATTGTGCCTCTCAGAACTGCTGTAAAACCCCAGTTTGCTCCATCTTCATCCCCCAGTGAAACATCTTGATAGTACAGGAGCATTCCAGTGACAGAAACAGATGGCTCTTCACTGCAGGTTCTGACCTAGTGTCTTTTGCTTATACCACCCTCTGTTGATAGTGGCTGGGTTAACTGGTTTTAGTTTTATAAAGTATTTCTTTTGTGAAATCTGAAATAAAACAACATAATGTCAGCTTAAACTATTTTGAAATGTCTTGTTCTTTTTTTTTTTTTCTTTTAATTAATACTTTTTGGTCTGAAGAGTGTCTTTTTCTCTTTGGCTTTCCTAGTATTAAACAGAATTGATCACTGGTTGGCTTTTTGTCTTATTTTCTACCACCATTTCTTAATTTTGTGTTTCACCTGGAATCTCTCATTTCTTGGTATCAAGCAAAAACTGCTGCTGGCATAACTTATTTGGAGTCTAGAGAAATGATAATAATAAAGACTTAGTATACTCGAGCATGGCTTCTTGTCGCCATGATTTTGGTATCTTAGATACAATTAATATACAACCACAGTATTGAAGTGAAAACTCTAAGCCTCTAATTCTGGCTCTTGTGGTATTGGACAAGCCATAAATGCTCCTGTGTCAGTTTCCTGATCTGTAAAATGGGACAACAGCATCTACCTGAGGGTCAGTGAGAGGGTTAGATAGGCAACGGGTATAATTGCTGTGAAGTTTTAGGTGTGAGGACTAGGTGTTAGTAGCAGAAGCAGAAAAATGGGTAATGTGGGATGGGGACGTGCCTTACAGCTGCAAAGAATCCAGTGCTGGAGTGCCTATGAACTGTGTGCATTCCATGGGGCTTCATCGGATCTCCTGTACCCTGTCCCTGCACATACTGGCACAAGGTACTACATAAAACAGATGGGGACTGGTTGGTTTGCTTTAGCTACTGGCAGTTGTAGTGAGCCTGAAAAAAAGAGCTGAAAGAATCCCACTTGTCTTGGTTGTATTGAAAACCTAGAAGGAAAAAGAAAGGAGTAATTAAACTTTGGGCAAAGAGGTACAATATTTCTCTACTGAAGTGTTTAATGGCTCTGAATGAGTCGTGTGGAGGGGGCAAGGGCTAATGCTGTCCCATCCACTGCAGCAGGATTTGAACAAGTTCTCTGTATAACAAATATGCACGGTTTCATCTAAGTAGAGCTTGAAGATACTGGTTTAGTCATAGAACGATGAAGAATTACTTATGGCTTATATGCTCCCAGTGTTCTTGTCGTTGTTATTTGAAAAGCAGAAGGTTGTTTGGGTTTGGTTTTTTCCCATCATTGTCTAGTTATCAGCTGCTGCCCTGTCAAGCCATTATATAACTGGCTTCTGAATTCAGTGTGCCAAAAAATAAAAACCTTATTAGTGCTGGTACTGCTTGTTGTTTCTCAGCAGTACATCAGACAGACAGACGTAGTGTAATAATATCAAAATGCAAAATCCAATACTGCAGTTGCTTGTTTTGAGAAGACAAGGGCAGAAGTCCTTCACACCTGCTCTTCTCTGTGAACATGAAGTGGGGACTCTTGTCAGCTGATACATTCCATCTTCCTTTTCAGCTACCTGCTCACAGGTTAAGACCATGCTGGTCTTAATCTCAAGACTGAAGAATGGTCCTCTGACCCTATACACCTATGTATATGGGCTCACACACTTACACTTACAGCCCCGCCCAGGCTCACAAACTTACACTGTCGTTCTGAAATGATGGGCCATATATCTTAAATCTGCAATAGGAAGAGTAAGAATGTATGGCACATAGCATATATTGTCATCAGTATTAAAGCTATTATTTTCCTTTTCTATTCTACAACCTTCCTGAAGGCAAAGAAATACCTCTCTTGATGCAGATAGTAGTTTAAAAAAAATGGAAGAAAGGTCACAGTTCAACAGAACTTGCGAGACTTTAAATAGCAGTAGACAGAAGTCGTCAAGAAGTTTTCTGGTGCTGAGATGGAGGGCAAGTAAAACGCAACAGATTTAAGGTAGAATAGTGATAAAGGAAGTAGGTGGTTGTTTCTCCTGCACTTAGTTACCATAACTGAAGATCAGACAGCATGTCAGCATATTGGGGTCAAACGAAAGAAAAAAATATCCCTGGAGCAGCTGCATGAGAGGCAGTTGGGACTGTTGAAGGAGAGTTGGAGAGGCTGTGCATTTAAAATAGCAGAACTGGTTGTTTACACTGCTGAGAGCAACAAAAGATGGTAGAGAAGAATTAGAAGTCTGAAACTTAAGTATTTCTTGCAGCAAGTTCACCATAGCCACGAGTGCTAGAAAGTTGGGGAGGGAGAAAAATGTAGGCTTTGACAGTGAACTTTGAACTGTAAAGGCTGTGAATGGACAAACTCTAAAAAACTTACTGAGCAATTGGAGTGTCCATGTAACCCCGCTTAGGCTCTGATGCTTTTTTATAGTATCACAATGATTTTGAGTTTTTCCCTTTTGAAGGAAGAAAGCCCTGTGACTCAAGTTATATTGATGTTTTGACTGGAGTAGAGATGCAGCATTTTTGATGTTCTAGAAGGTATTGGCTAAGAAAAGTGGAAATCCTCCACTGTGCTCATCCTGGTGATGTTCAGTAGCTTTATAAAATGATGCAGAAATGAGAGGGTTTGTCAGGTTTGCTGTTATATTTGGTTCAGCCGCTTCGATCTTTTCCACCTCTCTGCCCTGGACACCAAGGACAGGGCAAGCCCCTCACTCAGTCTGAGCTCTTGCACTGCTCGGTAATGGCGCTTCCCCTCGCTTCCTGCAGGGGCAGGGGCCGAGGGGTCTAAAGAAACCGCCCTCGGGGCCTCACGGTCTGTGGCGGCAGCCTAAGGCCAGGGGAGGGCGGGTCCCTGCGGGGCTCACGGTACCGCGAGGGAGCCGCTCGGGCCGCCCCTCAGGAGCTGCGGGGGTCCCGCTGGGGCCTCTTCGTGCTCGAACTCTGCTGCCAGCGTCGCGGTTTCCGGAGGGGACGGCGCGCGGCTGCACCGCTGCGCTGGCCGGAGCGGGATGGCGGTGACACCGTCCGGCAGCGCTGGGGCCCGGCCTGGGCCCAGCGGTCGCGGAGCCCGCGGGCCTCAGGCCNCTTCTGGAGGGAGACGCTGCGGAGCGCCCATTACGTGGTGGCGCCCATGGTGGACCAGAGCGAGCTGGCCTGGAGGTTGCTGAGTCGCCGGCACGGCGCCCAGCTCTGCTACACGCCGATGCTGCACGCCCAGGTCTTCCTCAGGGACGCCAACTACCGCCGCGAGAACCTCTACGGCGAGGCCTGTCCCGAGGACCGCCCGCTCATCGTGCAGGTGAGCGCGGCCCCCGCCCCGGCTGCCGGAGGAGCTGCCCCGGGCTCACCGTGCCATGCCGCTCTTGGGCAACGCTGCGAACACAAGTCAGCACTGCCAAACGCGCCCGCGCCTTCCTCGCTGCATGTTAACAAATCCAGGCGTTTTCCAAATGTGCGTGAGTTGAAACTAGTCAGGTTCATTCAGATTTTAACGTGGTTGTGTAGGACGACCAAAGTCTCATTTCTTCACCTAAATACCCCTGACAATACTTAGTTTACAAAGATGAGTGGGGTTTTCTGTTTGTCTCATGTCTACGAGAGGATTCGGTGTCTTAACCATGGGGGTCTGGAGCGCTGGACGTCTCACAGGGTTTCAGTCCCCTGCACCTCATTTTTAGAGAGAATACAACTGGTCTTGTAGAGTCAAGGTGTGCCCCAAATTTGATACCACTCAGGGAGGATCACAGTTTTTTGAGTAGTTCTCTGAAACCCCAAGCGTGGTGCTTAGCTGTAGAGGAAGGATGCAAGGAAGATAGGAAGGCTTAAAGCATGTTTTGCTTCTGCTTACTGAGTACTGTGTGATGTTCAGGTACTTTACTCTGTCCCAAAGAGGGAGAGTGGCTTGTGCAGCTGAAGAATAATGCAGGGAAAGACAGTTGTCATGAGCAGAGGAATGGCTGATTTCCACATGTGGGGCAGTTAAATGGGTGAGGACTCTTCACCCTGGAAGACATGAGAAAAGTCAGTGGAAGTATTACTGGCTTGAAGATGACGAATGGGAAACAAGTAAGTGTAGTGATAAACTGCGGAATTCATTACTGGATTCTGAAATATATCGTGAGTTTAGAAAGTAAATGAAGGAAAATAGTTGAGGATCGTTAGGTGCAGCAAGCACACCTTCTGCTTCCAGAGTTTTTAAATACACTTTTCAGCTTCTGCTGTTGCCTAGACATCTGTTGTTGACCTTTATCAGAGCAGGATGAGGTGGACCTTTGATCTGTCTCGGTACAGCTTTCACAGAACGACAGAATATTCTGAGTTGGCAGGGACCTACAGCGATCATCAAGTACAGCTTTTAAGTGAATTATCTGTACAAGGGTTGAACCCACAACCTTGGTGTTATTCACACCACGCTCTGACCAGCTGAGCTAATCTCAAGGTCTGGTATATTATTCATGAGTGGGAGGTTTCTTTTGCCACAGAAAAATACAAGAAATTCAAATCATCTTAGAAAGCTGTAAGTCACAGATCTTCAGCTGTGTGTTCCAGGTGCGACTGCCTGAAGAGGGTCACTTACTGTGAGCGTGCTGTGTTATCTTTCTTCCCACTGGCCACTGCTGGACATAAAGTACAGAACTAAGTACAATAATCTTTGGATTGACCTAGTGCAGCAGTCCTTACTGATTTGGTCACAGACTCTTGGGATTAGATTAGGCAGAGGTACATCTGAGCTCAGCCTGCTCTGTAGGCTTTGCTACAGTGTAAACATCCTCACTGCGTGGCTTGGTTGGAGGCTTTGTTTTGGTCATCTCAGAGAAAGCAAGTGACTTTTAGTTGATGTCAGCCATAATTTATGTATTGCTGTAAATTTAAGTAACACCTTCTGCTCAGAAGTCTTTGAGTTCAAATTTTGTTTCAAGTTTATTTAAAGATGTGATGGAATTGATTTATGTTAATAATGAATTCTAGAAAATCTGTTTAAAAGCATAAATGAGAAGAATAGTCTGGCTCTGTCCTCTTCAACAAAGCAGTTTCAAATTAATCTATTTTTTCTTATTTTTGCAGTGTGCTTTAAATATAGTGTTAATTATATTTAAGACTGGGCATTTTACTAATAGTCCAACAGACTAATAGTCTGTTTTACATTCCATGCTAGTGGGAATTTGGTTTAGACTCAGTAGTGCTTATTGGTATCTACAAAGTTTGAGTTGTCTCAAGACCCAAAGACACTACAGGCAATTGTTTTCCTCTGCACCACCTTGATGTAATAAAATGCTGCAGCTGTTTGTTCTACAGGGAATTTTAAGAGTTGTTCTGGCTTATTCTAGAGTATCATGTGTAAAATATTTATCAAATATTTCTTTGCCTCTTGAATGCTCATTTTTCTCATTTTGTCATTTGAAGGTTGAGGATCTTTAGCTGGTAAGTGTCACAGGTTTTGTTTGGTTTTCTTTTCATAGAATATCCTGAGTTGAAAGGGACCCACTAGGATTATCAAAGTCTAACTCCTGTCCCTGTACAAGACACTCCAGCAATCCCACCCTGTGCCTGAGAGCATTATCCAAATGCTCCTGGAGCTCTGGCAGCCTTGGGACTGTGACCACTGCCCTGGGGAGCCTGTTCAGTGCCCAACCACCCTCTGGAGGAAGAACCTTTTCCCGAGATCCAACCTAAACCTCCCCTGACACAGCTCCAGCTGTTCCTTGTCACTGATCACCAGGGCAGAGATTGGTGCTGTCCCTCTGCTGCCCCTCGTGAGGAAGTTTTGGACTGCTGTGGAGTCTCCCCTCAGTCTCCTCTGGGCTGAGCAAACCAAGTGACCTCAGCCACTTCTCATATGGCCCCTACAGACCCTTCACCATCTTCGTAGCCTCCTTTGGACTCTCTCTAATCTTGTTTATACTGTGGCACGCAAACTGTCTGCAGGACACAGCTGGCCCTCCTGGCTGCCAGGGCACTGCTGACTCATGCCCAACTGGTCACCGACCAGGATCCCCAGGTCCCTTTCCGGGCACTGTTCTCCAGCATCTCATTCCCCAGTCTATCCGTTCATGCAGTGTCACCTCATCCAGGTACAGGATCTGGGACTTGTCTTTGCTAAACTTCATATGGCTGGTGATTGCCCAGCCCTCTGATTTGTTGAGGTCCCTCTACAGGGCCTCTCTGCCTTTGAGGGAGTCTGCAGCTCCTCCCAGTTTAGTATCATTGGCAAAGTTACGAGTCACTTATGAAGATATTGAAGAGCTCTGGGCTGAGGATGGAGCCCTGCAGAACCCCAATAGCGACCAGTTGCCAGCCTGATGTCACCCCATTCACTTTAGCTCTTTGTACCTGACCTGTGAGCTAGTTGCTCAACCATCACATGATGTGTATATCCAGCCGTGGGTTGTGAGAAACAGTGTCAAATGCTTTACTGAAATCCGAAAAGGCTATCAAATGGCTTCCCTTGATCATTTTGAGAAATGGTGTTTGCTGTTATTAACTGTGCATATTATGCCTGTTTTATGTAGCCAGTAGTTGCTTCATAACTACATCATAATGTGTTGTCAGTAGCTGAAGAAAGCTATTGCCTGATTATTCCACTTTTCTTTGGTTTTCACAGTTCTGTGCCAATGATCCTGAAGTGTTTGTCCAAGCAGCGCTGTTGGCTCAGGATTACTGCGATGCCATAGACCTAAATTTGGGTTGCCCCCAAATGATTGCAAAGAGAGGTATGTGCAAACCTGAACCCTAAATAAACCGAGAAATGGCATGTCCCAAATGTGAACATTGGCAGTAAAACATGAAGAGGGACAAGCCTTGGGGAGGAGCTTTAGAACTGCTGAAAGTCAGACTTAATTACACCCACTATAACAGGTAATGCTTTGTAGTACCTAAAGCAAAAATTAGATATACTAATGATTAATTCCCATTTCTCTGAAGTGCCAGCTCCTGTGTCAAGAATATCCTTCACAAAAAGTATCCTTAGTAAGAGCTTGATTTTCCTTCTGATTTCAGTTGCTCAAACAGCCTAATTTTGAAAAACTACATTTAAAACTGCATCATGCAGGCACTTAGGATCTCCTGATTTCCTTGATCTGTTTCCTTGATACTTGCACAGAATTTATTTGCAGTAGTGTAGAAGAGGACACCTGCTGAATCCCTTACATGTACTGCATGTTTGAAAACCAAAGCCTGTGTTTGGAAATTTGGGATCAGTTAGGTTGTTGAGGAAGATATGTTCAGTAAATGCCCATTCCTCTTCCAAAATGTCTTTCAAACACTAGTAGGAAATTATCAGTGGTGTACAGAGCAGATAGATCTTTCAGTGTTAGCAGCTTTTATCCTAACTGGATTTTTTAAACATCTGATATAAACTCCTGAAAGTTGGACTTTGAGCTGCCAGTGTCAACACACCAGCCCTAGGGAGTACCAGTGAAAGCAGTGTGTGGGGATTCCTTGTTTACCCTGTAAATCTAGTGTGGCAGGGGCAACAGAATGATCCAACTTCGAGTTGGGGCAGGACAGAGCAACTCTTTCTGCCGGCGAGGCATATGAGTGTCTGGATCTTTGTATGTGAGTGTTTATGAAAGCTGTGTGCTTCAGGATCTTACTCTTCTGCACAAATCTGTCTTATGCTATTTTATCATAGGTCACTACGGAGCATTTTTGCAAGAAGAGTGGGATCTTCTTCAGAGAATGAGTAAGTATTTAGAGAGGGAATCAGAACAACACATCATTGACAGGAGCTTTAGGGATTTTTGGGGAAAGGAGGTGCAGCATGTTTCTTTGGGGATGGTTGTATTTAGGTTTTGGGGGGGTTTTTGCATTCTTTTTTTTTTCCCTTTCTTTCTTGCTGTAATACAGCACCCTTGGCACCCTCAAGATACTTGGTGGTATCCCACTGTAAACTCTTACTAGATCTGTTAAAAGACTTCAGTACCTGAAAGAGATTTTAGGTGAAAGTGAGTCAATTAAGTTTCAGTCTCATATGATGGCTCAGTGGCTCTCCAACTCTAGAAACAGCAGAACTCCCAGTGCCTTACGTTTTACTTTGAAGTTCTCAGGTGCTAAGAGACAGGTTTCTGCTTGAAGTCACAGCTGCCCTTTTCTGACCAATTCAGTGTACTCCTTCTGTCCACAGCATGGCAAATTGTGCCTTTCTTCTCTAATTTGTGTAGGTTGTTTTCAGGCTCTCAGTAGCTGTTGTGAACTGTATCATATTTTTTTAAGAAAAACATTTGAAAATGATGTAAAAAGCAAGGTTTTGGTCTTTGTGTAGACCTGAGAATATACCTCCACTCCACTTGGAAGCAAGTGTCTGAACCATGAAGTTAGAGAGTCTTACTTCTGTTTGCATTCTCTGTGGTCTGGGGAATCTTGAGTGCTGTTTGGCACAAAGACACTGCCGAGAACCTGGGAAGAGAGATCGTGCTTCCTTGCCCAGCATGTAGTGTGGTTGTTATGAAATACACAAATCAAAATAGGCTCAAGTTGTGAAAAGAACCCAGGTCATCTAGTTGGGTGGGAACCCCGGCTGTCTAGTAGGAGAGTCATCTTAGACTGTGGTCTTCTTCGTCCTTCTTCCGCCAGCTACCTTTAAAATGTTGGAGTTCTCTTTTCTGCCTGAACCTCTATACACCTTGCTTGCATGCTCCTTTGAAAGGGTGATAGGAAGTACTTATCACTGGAACCTGTAGGATTTGGGTTAGAAGACAGCAAGTGACTTCCTACATTGTACATCCACACTCTGTAAGAGAAGAGAATTTCAGAGATACCCTTACTTGATGTTTTCCTTTTGGCCCTTTTTTAGTATATTTGTGATTCCACGCACTGTGTAAGGACTATGGGAGTTTAACATGTTCTAGATTTCACCTTGGCTCTATGATCTACATTTACTACTTACTGGGATGCACAGTCTACCTCAGTTGATAAGACTCTGTTTGCCATGGACAAGACTCTACTTGTCATGATTATTTGGGTGATAATTTGCAAAGAAGCAAAGCACCTTTCATAGGAAGGGTAGACAAGCAAATGTTAACACTGTAGGAGTACAATAGCTTGATAATAATAAACCTGTATCGGTAATTAAGTTTCAAGGGGATGGTCCTTGAAAGTGAAGGTTTGATGTGGTGAAAACATTAGGGCTATTAAATGGTGACTATTTTATGCCACCTTGTTAGAATGCAGATTTTGTGCTTTTTGTTTTACTGTTACTTGATTAATGTATGCAATAAGGATTGTGGAGGACACTGCTGATTTTTTAAGCTGTGAGAACTACACAGCATGAACTTCTGAGGCTTTTTCGATACCACACGTGGTATCAGATCTTGAGGAGAGTAGACACTTTTCATAGCATTGTGCAGCCCACTTACCTGTCCTTTCAATCTTTCTCAGTTTTACTGGCTAACGAGAAGCTCTCTGTTCCCATCACATGCAAAATCCGCATTTTCCCAGACATTGACAAGACAGTGAAGTATGCACAGATGCTGGAGAAAGCTGGCTGCCAGGTAAGGAGGCAGCTGCTCATTGTACTCTTGTATTGGACATGTCTTTGTGTCAAGTATCTGATGACCAGTTCTTGGTGTACTGTGGCAGTGAATAGGCTGCATTGTTTTGCAGACAGAGCAAACAGGATATAGTGAGTATGTGTTTTTGCAGTGCCAGGCTGCAGGTCAATAGCATGATACGGGAGACATGATGATTTCAGAGTCTCTTGTAATCTCGGCATCCTTTACTGTGCTTAAGCATCTCAGTTTTCACAGAGTGCTGCAGGAGGCAGTGCAGGACTGTAGAAAAAAAGGATATCGAAGATGACCACCACTGCTGAAGAAAGAGGCAGCCTTCTAGGATCTAATTCCAGTTGAACTGGAAGAGATGGTCTGTAGTTAGAGCAGGTAGTGACAGTATTTGGACCTTCTGCTGATGAGAAAGCTAGATCAATATATCACAAATTCCAAAGTGAATCGCAAATGGAATCAACTACAAAAGGAAATCTGCAGGTTCTCCTGTGATACAATCTTGTCATGCCATGGAACAGCAAACTGAAAGGAGCCCAAGACCATGGCATGGCAGGTGAGCTGCTGACATCTTTCTGTGATGCTAAGCTCCTTGCACTGTTGAAATAGCAGTCAACAATGTCAGTGCATCCATAAAGTGTATGGGGTGAAAGGAAATTTTTGTCAGTGGATTTGTTCCAGTGTTTCCTACCTGTGAAAAGTAAATGTAATTTTATGTTCCAGCTGCTGACTGTGCATGGCCGTACTAAGGAACAGAAAGGACCACTTGCTGGTGTGGCATCTTGGGAGCACATTCAAGCTGTTAGGTTAGTGACAGTACCAGTCTTACGGGATTTCTGCTAACACACTGGATTTTAGGCAGTGTGCAGTGGCATTGAAGAGCAAACAAATTTGTGTGACAGGAGAAGAATTTGTAGGTTGACTCAAATTCTCAGTTGTATGCATCTCTCTTATTCACTGGTTTAGAAAAGCTGTAAACATCCCTGTATTCGCGAATGGAAACATCCAGTGTCTCAGTGATGTGGAAGAATGTATCCGTAGGACAGGAGTACATGGCGTCATGAGTGCAGGTAAAGAAAATGAACTTTTACTCATAACAGATGAGAATACAAACTGTTTCTTATTCTCTTGGCAGCCCCATATACATTTTTTAAAAGCTTATGTCAGATGGACTTGGTAAACAGCTTTGATTGACAGTTGAGTGGCTATTCTCTCTCTTCTTATGTTGTCCATCTCTTACCAGGACTAGGAATCACTTAAGATTTGTAAGAATTGTTATGCTGTGCTGGACTTGCAGTATTGGACAGCTCAAATCTAATTACTTGGCAAAGGCATATGGGACTCCTGTTTTCCTGGAATATTTTCATGACATTTGTTAATCAATGGAACAGTTTTTGAATGGTTCTCAATTAACTAAGTGCATCTGTGGATTAATATTCTGCAGATGGTTCATGGTGGGTCAAGAAAGAATTGACATAACTTCCTACAGGAAGAACTAGGATAGGCATCAGAAAGAGCTTCCAAACACTCACACAGTTACAGTAATGAAGGATATTTTCTGGGGGGTTGTAGAATCTTTGCTTTAGAAAATACTTGTTAACAAAAGGCTTGTGAAGCCAATAGAGAAAAGCATAGTGAGAAGCTGTATCTGTAAACTTAGACCAGACAAATGTCAATACAGACATAAGGTAAGACTTCTTTAAGTATTTAACCATTGAGCAACAAAAGCAATGATTTCTCTATTTATTAATTTTTTTACTGTCTTTGTGTCAAGGTTAGATGGCTTTCTAGAAACTGTACTTTAATTAGATTGTAAGGTAAAACATATAGAATCATAGAATCATAGAATCAACTGGGTTGGAAAAGACCTCAGAGATCACCGAGTCCGACCCTTGGTCCAACTCCAGTCCGTTTACTAGATCATGGCACTAAGTGCCATGTCCAGTCTCTGTTTAAAAACCTCCAGGGATGGTGAATCCATCACCTCCCTGGGCAGGCCATTCCAATGCCTGACCACTCGCTCTGTGAAGAATTTCCTTCTCATCTCCAGCCTAAATTTCCCCTGGCAGAGCTTAAGCCCATGCCCCCTTGTCCTATTGCTAACTGCTTGGGAGAAGAGACCAATCCCCACCTGGCTGTAACTTCCCTTCAGGTAGTTACAGAGAGTGATAAGGTCACCTCTAAGCTTCCTCTTCTCCAAACTAAACAATCCCAGCTCTCTCAGCCTCTCCCCATAGGTCTTATATTCCAGTCCAGGTATTCTTCCCAAGAATGCCAAGGCAGTTGAAGGATTAAACAAAAGTTTATTTCAGATGTAAGGACCACTTCTTAACAATGCTGGGCACACCAGGGCCCCACCTTCTCCAAGGCTTTTTGTATCTTCTCTCTCTCCTCCAACACCCTCTCTGGCTTGAGGAGGCCTTGTACATGTCTGCAAACATGTTATCTCTCTGCATACTAGGGAGAAAGAGATTGCTCACAGCTTCTTCCTGCAACTTTCTCTGACATGCAGAAGGAAGAAAAAAAACATTTAACTTGTTTGAGGAGGCATTTTGCAGTCTTCCTGAGTGAAATAAGTTCTAGCTTTCTGTTACAAATTCTTGTACAATTGCACCTATCCCAACATAGATATAAGCCCTTTGGCTCAATTAAGAATTGTGTAGTGAAATGTAGTGTCCTGAGGTGAGGCTAGAGTTTTATGGATCCTGTGTCCCTCTTGTGAGTACGTAGGTGATATATCTGTGGTTGGCTGGTAGAATTACAACAGATAGAGCTGATCAATCTGCAGGTTTTGTTTTTTGTTTCAATCCTGAAATGAAAGTTTGAGTATTTCTTTTTTATTCCCTAGAAGGTAATCTTCATAATCCAGCTTTGTTTGAAGGCCGAAACCCTTTGGTGTGGGAGATGGCTGAGGAGTATCTGGAGATAGTGCAAAAGTACCCTTGTCCGTTGTCTTATGTTCGGGCTCATCTCTTCAAGCTCTGGCATCACACGTGAGTATCTCCAGAGAACTCTTAATGTTTTTAGGGCTCATC
Source organism: Pachyramphus minor (assembly GCA_013397135.1). Taxonomy (NCBI): domain Eukaryota; kingdom Metazoa; phylum Chordata; class Aves; order Passeriformes; family Tyrannidae; genus Pachyramphus; species Pachyramphus minor. Next base: position 137,594 of record VYXB01004923.1, read on the forward strand.
CTAGGTTTTCTGGACTAGGATTTGTTTGGCCGCAATGAGTGTTCTGCAAGGTTTTCTTTCCTGGACTGGCTGGAGAGGATGTGGGCTGAGGCCTTTACCCTTCACATCATATCTGGGAAGCAGGGCATGGGGAATGAACAAGCTGCCCCAAGACAAGCTGGGGTATGAGCTCATGGCACAGGAGCTGCCATGTGGTAATTCCTCATATGCACACATGCCCTTCATGGCAAGCATGAGTTAACTCACTCCTTGCTCACTGTGAAGCAAAGTGCTCCTGCATTTGTTGTGGAGCAAAAGCATGGCCATGGGCAGTTACTGAGGAGCAGCTGATGCACTATACATTCATGTGAACTTATCTCAAAATACCTTGGTTGTATTCCAAGTATTTATCTGGAAAAGAGGTATGTGTGCTTTTCTCTGGACTTACGGGGAAGAACATAAGCTTTTACCAAAGGCAAGTGCACTAGGAAAAATCTATAAAAAGCTTTTATAAAGATAGTTTTAGTTGATCTCAGTCTAAATATGACTTGATGTTTGGGATTTGCCTCAGGCTTCAAGTTTACCAGCAGCTGCGTGAAGAATTAGCAAAAGTGAAGACGCTAGAGGGGATTGTAGATCTCAACAGGGAGCTGAAACTGCGATGCCAGGTACCAAGATGGTCCCTAATCTCCCAGAACTGTCTGCACTTGGTGGGAATCTACCACATGTGTCATGCAGTTAACACTCATTAGTCATTTTTTCTGGAACTTTTTGGCTTTACCAACCCTGATATTGGTAGTTTACTGCAGTAGCATCCCCTTAAGCCAGAACAACTTTACATGGGATAAAGCTGATTTAGGAGTTACAAGTGTGCTTCAGTTCACCTGTCTTAGTATGTATGTATGTAACTGTCAAAAATTGTTAGCTTGAATTCCAGTTTGTGGTTTCCTGGAGTTTATTTAGCATATTGCCTGGAGTGTTATTTAGCATATTGCCTGAGAACTCCAGGAAAAGTGACTGTAACTCTATGCTGCAGGAAGAAATAGCTAATCAGAAAGAAGGAGAAAAGCCAAAAGAAGGGTTGCCTTTTTTCCACTGGATCTGTCAGCCATACATCAGGCCAGGGTGAGTCATCTATTCTGATACTTAGAGGTACTCATAGACCTTTCACACCCATTCCATCAGTATCAACCACTGATTCTGTTCTAGAAGCTTAACATTCATTGAAAAAAAGTGAAGACTTTGGATTATTTTTATTCTGTTTTGGTTTTCTCCTGGTTATTACTTTGTTCCTGGGGATGTTGCTCGTTGTTTGCATCCTCTCCTTTAGATCCTCCTCAGATTTCTCTCTCTCTCTGGAAAGTAAAAACCAGGAATTCCACTGTAGCTCTAAAAAAGAGAACCTCATGTGCAGCAAATATGCTGCCTCACAGTGCTTTGTTGTTATACGCAGCACTAATGTTGCTGGTAACTACCACGGTAGCAAAGATGGGAACTAAATTGTATTCTGTAAAGGATGCTTGTAGTGTATGGACACTTTTCAGATAGTTTATTCCCTTTCTGCTGAAAGTTGGGCTGAAGAAGAGAACGAGAATGTCAAGATTAATACTTAAGTAAATACTTAAATAAATGCTTAAGTAAAACCTGGGAAGACTAGGCTAACAGGTGCCTAATTTAACTGGTCAACTTTAAGTGACTTTCCAGCTGATACATCTGACAGTGTGTCTGTTATTAACTAAACGAAAGTTACATTTTTCTATTCCACTTCTAAGGGCAATGACACTTTCTTGTAGCCACAATAGAAAGGTTTACAGTTTACCCAGATTTCAGTAAAGCACAGTAGTGGCCAGGGAACAGCTACATCATCCCTCCAGCCAACTTATGATGAAATTCACTGTTTCAGGCCCAAGGAGAGATGCAAGGAGAATGGAGCCAGTGGAACTGAAAAAGGTGTGCGAGGGAAACGTACTCTGGAAGAGGAGGAAGATGGAAATTCTGAGCTTCTGTCAAAGAATAAACAAAAAAAGAAGTTGAGAAATCCAAATAAAAGCTTCGATCCATCTTTAAAACGTAAGTTCCATTTATTGGCATAAATGCGTGGAGAGTTGCTGATACCACCTTTGACATAATTGCCACTATTTATTTTCCTTGCTTGTGTAGTTTTAGAAACTTTAAAAAGAGGGGGAATTGTTGGGAAATTTCTGTAACAGGCAATGTGATTCAATTTATGTTCATTAATAAAGAAAAAAAGGATCAAAATAGCAGGTCACTGATTCACTATAAGCATCTTTTTAAGATCAAAATGCTTTGCTAACTGAATTGTAGCTGTAACAAGTATCTGAAATGGAAATTTTGTAATGCATTTCAAGCAGATGTCCTGTCTTAAGCTTGACTTGAGGATTAGAATTTTCTGTGTTTGTATTTAGCTTAGAGGCATTTAAAAATTCAAAGTATCTTTACCTTAGCACTGTTATTTGAGGTACTGTATTTTTATTTCAAAAAGAATCTGCGGCTAGGAAAGCACCGAGCTTTGTCTGATCCTGATTTCTTTTTTTTAACTTACTTTTTCCACATAAAAATACCATTGCTGAAATCAGCTCTCTCTCATCTTTCCAGCCAAATATGCAAAATGTGATCAGTGTGGAAACCCTAAGGTAAGTCAGTATGAGTGTCCCTTAAATGGAAATTAAATGACCATGTAATGGTCAGTGGCACAATGTCTGGACAGAGATCAGTGATATATGGTGTCCCTCAGGGGTCTGTACTGGAGCCAGCACTGTTTAATGTCCTCACCAGTGATGTGGACAGTGGGATGGAGAGCAGCCTCAGCAGGTTTGCAGAGACATCAGGCTGAGGGTGCAGTGACACACCTGAGGGATGGGGCCATCCAGAAGGACCTGGACAAGGTTGAGCAGTGGCCCATGGGAACCTCCGAGGTTTAACAAAGCCAGGTGCTGGTGCTGCACCTGGGTCAGGGCAGACCTCAGTATGCATCCAGGCTGGGGGACGAACTGATTGAGAGCAGCCCTGGGGAGAAGCACTTAGGGTTGCTGGTGGGTGGGAGACTGGGCATGACTCAGCAATGTGCACTTGCAGCCCAGAAACCACCTGTGTGTGTCCTGGGCTGCATTGAAAGCAGCATGGGCAGCAGGTGAATGGGTGGGGGGATTCTGCCCCTTTGCTCTGCTCGTGAGACCCCCACCTGGAGTGCTACTTTCAGCATGGGGGCTCTCAGTGCAGGAGAGACATGGAGCTGTTAGAGTAGGTCCAGAGGAGGCCACAAAGATGATCAGGGCGATGGAGCCCCTCTGCCATGGAGACAGGCTGGGAGAAGCTGGGGGTGTTCAGCCTGGAGAAGGCACTGGGGGACCTTAGAGCCCCTTCCATTGCCTAAAGGGGGCTACAAAAAAGATGGCCATGGACCTTTATTAGCAGGACTTGTTGCAGTGGGACAAGGCGTGATGGGTTTAAAGTAACAGAGAGTAGATCCAGACTAGATGTAAGGAAGTAATTTTTTATGCTGAGGGTGGTGAGACACTGGCCCGGGTTGCCCAGAGAGGTTGTGGATGCCCCATTCCTGGAAACATTCAAGGTCAGGTTGGACAGAGCTCTGAGCAACCTAATCTAGTTGAAAATGTCCCTTCTCTTTGTGGGGTGTTGGACTAGGTGACCTTCCAACCCAAATTATCCTATGATTCTATTCTGTCATTTGTAATCCTGAGGTAGGTCTGTGCCATTGCCCAATAGTGCAGGAGCATGCCAAGTCCTGCTGATGTGCGCGGGGGGGAAAGTCCATAGGCAAAAACATCTCAACCATCAACTAAGCAATCTGGGGTTGAAGGTGCTACACAAAAATCACTAACATATATAGGTTCTTTGAGATAAGTTGCTTTCCTGTCCAAAAAAGTACAGTCTTATTGCAGCTGAGGATATTTACTGCTAAGAGAGTTGAGTGAGTTAGATGAACTTCCCAAGATCTCTTGGATTCAAATCACCAAACTTTGAGTAATGACACATGTACATTTTACTGTGAAATTAAAAACAACCCCCTCTTACTATAATTGGTAGTGATGGAGTTTTTCTGCAAAGTGTGGTTTTTAGTGTACTAATACAAATATTTTAAATGTCATCACAGTACAGCATGTTAAGTGAGTCAGGCAGCACCTGCAGCTCTGGTTCTTGCTGGATTTGGATCTAAGCCCTTATCAAAACAAGTAGCTCTGAGCTTGTAGCAGATTAACATTGGCTTTCACCATTAGCAATGCGAAACAAGGCAGCTGTTTTCCAGGTTATGTGTTGAAACTTCAAATATTTGATATTTGCAAAGAGTTTGTTTTGCTTTTATTTTCCCTTGGGGAACATGGCTGTTTCCTGGACAGGGAGGTGAGTAAGCAGAGTGTATTTATTGCTGCTAATATACCTGTAAAGAAGCGTGTAAAATGCAAGAAATAATTTTCTGTTCTAGCTTAAAAACCAGCATTATAGCTCGGAGGTAGGGGACGGCCTGGAACCAGAAGCATGTAATCTTGCTCCCTGTTGAAACACTGTTATCTCACCACAGCAGTTTGGAGCTGCAGCTACTGAAGAAAATGTTTTTCTTGCTGTTCATTATTGTGAAAACATTGAGCACTGGTCTGGCCTGCTTTCAAAGCCATCCTGTTTCATAGCTAATCCCAGTGCCATTGCTTAGTGTGTCAGCCAGGATTGGCTGCAGCTGGGCTTAGGCTGATTTCTGGTTTGCTCTTGCATCACTGTAATATTGCAGGCAGCCCTTGAAATCTTGTGAGTGGACATGTTTGGGGTTTTTTTCCCCTCTAGATCATGTGTTTCTGAACTATGTCATGAAATTGGGGTTGGAGGGGGGGCAGGGAGAGAGGGAAAAAAAGGGACTCAACCAAGGCCTCCCTAAACCTGAAGGAATTTTTAACTGGGGTGGAGGGAGCAAAGCACCCCAGACACCCAGGTCCTTATAGCCACATCATCAGTTAGCCAGGACTCAGCTGCTGCTGTCCCCTAAGGGTGATACATTATATTTTAATAAATACACAGATATATTTTAAGCTGCACACAGGGAAGTAATTGCTTGGTAACATGTATTTTAGGCATAGGTACAGATGGTAACAAGTATGTCAGGCACTGTATTTCAGAGTGTTGCAGAGAACTGCAGCAACTCACCTGTACCAAATGTGCTCATGCTTGTTACACAGGGCTTATGGCACGTGCCTGCATGTGGTGGGTATCTCAGGCTGCCCAACAGGTTACTGGGGTTGCATCAGTTTAATGTGGAGGGTTTGTTTGTTCTTTATGTACAAACGGTTTAACCAATATGACATCAGCTGTGTCATCTTCATTAGGCTGAGTTCATGGTTTTTTCTCAAAGATCTGAATGTGCAGAGCTGTCTTGTTGCCTATTATAGTAAACAGTAATGATTTTCTTTTCACTGATACAAGCTTCTTTACACCCCCATCCCAACTCAGGGCAATAAATGTGTGTTTAACATGTGCCGAGGATGCTGTAAGAAAAGAGCATTCAAGGAGACAGCAGACTGTCCAGGTAAGTGCACCTGGCCTTCCCAGGCCAAGGAAACATTTCATCTCTGGTGTATATTCATTACTTCAGTCTTTGGGTTATGGGTTGTGTGTATGTTTTAAAATCTACATACATATCTATCTGAAAGTTTATAGTACAATTTTAAAAGCCTGCTCTTCCTTTATGTATGTTATTTCTTCTGCTTTCAAAGCCTCGGGATGCAGTTTCCAGACTATAAGGACACATTCTTTTTAAGGAATTAGGTGTTCCATTTACCAGTGCAGTCATCTCATTTCAGGTTGTTGGGTTGGGGATTTTTGTCCCTTTCTTCTTCAGGTCATGGATTACTTTTTAAGACCAAGTATGAAAAATCCCTTTCGTGGCAGCACAGTCAAAGAGGAATTCAAAGCCCAGAGATGAGTCGGAGAGGAGAGGCAGAGGTGGGGAAGGCTGTGGTGCTGAAAGAGGCTGATGACAGTGCAGTGTGAAGCTTTGGAAATGAACAGTCCAAGAGCTCCTGCCAGGCCGCTGCTTCCCTGGGCCAAAGAATCATCAGCTGTGTGAACTTGTTCCACATGATTCAGTTCTGGAAAAGTTTTATTTAAGTAAAAAACTGCTTACTCAGGGAATTATCCTGCATTTGAAATAAAAAGGATGCAATTAAAGGTCTCTTGCTGTGTTTTACAGACTGAAAATGCTGCATTCTTGGGTGGGGGGCAACCTATACAAGTTGCCATAACACTGAGCGCCTTTTATGTTCATTAACCCTTCATGTCCTGTTTTTAATATTGGGAAATAAATTTATTGTATTAGAGCAGCCTTTTGGCATACTAAAAATAACATCAGTGACTTCCTGACTAACAGAAAATGGGTCACATCTGTCTGTGTTTTAGCAGGCCATGCTTTCAATGCAGAAAGGAATGCAGCAGTACTTGGGAAATGTGAACATAAAACTGTAAGATGTTGCTATAACCACATTAACAATTATTAGTTTCTAATGGTATGATAAAACATAAGTCTTCCATAAGCCAAAGGTTGGGGGAAGACAAAATCTATTTTAACAGAGCAGGTTGTCTAAAATCATATGGTAAGTTGGAACCGAGTTTGTGAACCTTTTACCTGCTCCAAGTCAGTTATTGCAGGCAGCCCTTGAAATCTTGTGAGTGGACAAGTTTGGGGTTTTTTTTCCCTCTAGATCATGTGTTTCTGAACTATGTCATGAAATTGGGGTTGGAGGGGGGGCAAGGAGAGAGGGAAAAAAAGGGACTCAACCAAGGCCTCTTAAACAGTTAATTATATGATGATTCTTTCTCCTTCCCACCTGATATAAATTCTGAGAAAAGAGTGTCAAAACCAGGTCTACACATGACCTTTTTAAAGATGGGAACTTAAAACCACCTCTCCCACCATCTTGGGGAAATAGTCCACCTCTTCCCTCAGATATACATGTATAGCTGTCAGTATTTTGAGTTTCCTGGTCTATTCCCCCTCAGAAGTAAAAAAGCTAAATGTTCATTTTGCTGTATTTCAAATGGCTTAACTGACCCCTTCCCATTTACAGTTTCCCAAAAACATCAGAAAGTTATCATTCTCCTCCTCACTGTGCCAGAAAAAATTTATGAAGTCTGAAGAGACGGTTGCATGCAAAACAACCAGTTCAGCACAGGAGGAGTGGGCTGGGGGAGAGGTTCTGTCATCATACCCACACAAATTTTTAGAACATCTCTCACAAATACAGTCCCATCACAGAATCACTTACCAGTGCAAAGGAATGATCAAGCTGCTTTCAGGCTCCTAAATTCAGGAAGGGCCTGAGAATACTAATTGGGCACATTTCTATACAGAATTAGTATTTAAAGTATATTTGTCCTGACCTCCCTCCCAAGGCATTTCTTAAGAGTTGCAATGGAGAAATGCAGGCAGAGCTTACCCTGTTCACTCCTGTCCTGTGGCAGGGCTGGAGGCTGGAAAACTGAACAGGGCTGGAGAGCTGCTCAGCTCAGCACTGCAACACAGACCTCCCTCTGTGCATCCAGCTATAAATCACCAGAGTAATGGAAAAAAGTTTCACATTAACTTTCAACAGCCATTCTGGAAGATGCCAACCTGCAGTTACCAAGGCAAAACTGTCCAGGTGGCCCTGGGTCACTAACCAGTGCTTGTGAACTCAGAGGCCCAATTACAAAATGAGCAAAGCCCAGCCAGTTCCCATTCACACCAGGCACACTTGCACTAACAAGGGATTACTTTCAGGTAAGGCAATACACTAATTATCCGGTTTATCTCTAATAAAAAAATTGTAGTCTGCCAACTCAGCAAGGTAATGGCCTTGTTTCTGTTTCAAAGGCCTTTAAGAAGATACACACTATTTAATTTTAATGAAGTAGGGGAGGAAAAGGCAGTGCTCTGCATGTGGAATGATACTGAAAATGATGCTTAGTCTTCAGGTTTGAGGGAAATTGGATTCTCATATCTAAATCCATTTTCAGAGGCACACAAGAAAACGTAATTAGTTCACCTGACAAAAAGAAAGCCAACTGCCTTTATTTGGCAAACAGCTTATAAAATATGAGAAAATTAAAGAAAAAAACCAAGAAGACAAAAAGTGCATCAAAACAAAGACTGAAACTCCCACATCTCACCATGTATTTATAGGGTACAAACTATATGCACACAGAGGTTTCACTGTTACATAAACTGGGAGTACAACAGTCAAAGCTGGAGCTGCAGAACATTTAGAGAACTGAAAAAATTATATCTGTGGGGCCAGGGACAAGATTACCCATCCTCATCTATCATCTAAGACAGATTTTCAGGTCTTGCCACTTGAGTTCTTGTTTGAATTAGACCATCTCTTGCTAATGCAGCTGCCCTTCAGTCTGTAGCTTTTAATAAGCCTATTGAAGCTGAAGCTTGAATTATTTATTTGCTGTCAAGAAACTGTCTTACTTGCATTATGAATTTACCAAACTTCTAATTACTGAATCTTGAACATTTTTTTTACAGCTTGACATACCCTATTAGCCAGTTTCTGTTACCATTCAAATTAATTTAGCCTGATCATCAACCTACAAGATGGTCTAAAGCTACAACAGCAACCCTGTAAGATGTTGAATGGAATTCAGAGATCCATAGGAACACAGAAGCCAAAATAACATCAGTTGAAGTACAAAGCTCATCTGAAAAGCAGACAGTAATCCTTTCCCTATTCCCTAGCAGCATCAGAGGAAGCTGTTAGTTCTGCACCAGTTTTGTATTTTTCACCCCACTGCAAATTCACAGTTGATGGACTACCAGAAAAGTGAAACACTGACTTCTCTCAGCCTCAGTCCTCACCAGAAGATGGTGTAGGAAATACTAAGAGCACTGTCCTGTGGAGCGCACTGCTGCCCCGCTGCCATCTGCTTCACAGAGTAACAAAGAAGATGGCTTAAGAATCTTGAATAGTCAAATTAAATTTGCTGACACTTTACTCTTAAAAAAAAAAAAAACAAAAAAACCCAATGCTTGACAAGTATTTACTACCTATGCATGATGGGTCTTTTTCAGAAGCATTGTTGCTATTATTAACATTTCTTCACTTATTTTTTCTGAAAGTTTATATTCCATTCCATGTATCAGAACTAATACCTTGTTCAGCAGCAGTTTTGGGAGCCGTCCAGAGGATGGAACAATGCTGAAATTTCAGCTAAGTTAGGAAGTAATGCTGAAACCACTGCTGCAGAGTCCCACAAGGTGGTACAGACCATACGCACATGGCCTGGGGCAAAGACCCAACTCTTGATATTTTCTCCCTTGCCCACTGAGGACTTTGCACCAGCCACAGCCCATAATCTCCTCTTACAGACCCCTTGCTGCAGATCTCAGCAGCACAGACCACTGTGCTGGATGAGATCTGGACAGATAATTACCAATCACACACAACTACTCCAACACAAATCTCATAATGGCAGTTCCTACATTACCACTAATAATGGTTGTGGCAAGGTTCTTTCCAACTGTTTTTCCTTTATTCCTAGGTAGGACACATAAAGAAAACAGGATTTACACTGCCCGAGGACCCCATCATGGCCTACCACTGGCATTTCCTTATCAATATAAAAGTGCTACACAAGTTCATGAAATCCATTTAAATGAGTACCTCTGATCATACCTTAAGATATACTGACATGCTGCATCCCACAAAACTTCATCCACTGATTGACCTTGGTGGTCACAAGGAATCACCGAAAATTCCATCTATGTTAGTTACTATTTTCCCCATTTATTACTTGGGAAATTACTTAGAAATTTAAGGTAAGAATAATTTTTACTGGGTAGAACTGCTTATCAATGCAAGTTACCCAGAACTATATCCACACTGTTATTTTTTCTATGTTTTGGGACTGGCAGGCAGGACTGAGGCAGGCATTGGACAATGTCTAGAAGAAACATGCCTGGACAGCTCTGACTCACATCTACAATATCCTAAAGCAACAGCAGCTTCTTTCACATGCTAAAGGAGAGAGTTACGTACCACTAATTCTACACAAAACCATCCAAAATGCCAATGAACTAGGCATTAAAAGAGAAATGCTCAATCTGTTCAAAAGAGGCTGCAAGCATTTTTGTCTGGGGAGAAGAAAACTGATCACTTCTGCCCCAGCTACTGAATGGCCTTGGGCCACAGCAAGAGCTGGAAACTGCTGTGCCCACCTCGTGGGCCCCATGTGGCTGCAGAGGGACATGTGCGAGCAGCTGCTGAAATGGGACAGCAGAGACTCCAGCCAGCTCAGGACATCACTGACCACCACGGAGCCCTGCAGCAGAAAGCTTCCAGGGAGGGACAGTAAAAGCACAGAGAGACACCTGACATGCTGCACTTCATTGAGATGCAAAACTGTATTTTAAAGAACAGAGCATAAGATCTTCTAATTTATAAATATCAGTGGCCCATCTTGGGAAGAAAGCAAGAATGTTTAAGCAGCATTATAGGTCTCAAAGGCTTTCCTTCTGCATGAACAGAAGGCATTGCAGTAGTTTCCCTGCATTTCTATAAGTATGTACAGCAATTTACATGAGGACTCAACTTGCCTTTCTCACTAAACTGGCCATCAGTGATGCCCAACACAAAGTTCTCCCCTTAATCACAGGAAAATTTTTCCATGGCAAAATAGAAGACATTTAACCAAAGACCTCACAGGAACTACTGCTTCCATTTTCAGCACCTAAGTCATAAAAAGCATGGAAAGCCTGGAGAGAACACTGTTCCCACAGGAATTTTGCTGTTTGAACATTCCTTCACAGTTCATCCAAGCTACATCTCCAACCAGATCAGAAAGCAAGACAAAACGGCCTACAAAACATCATGAAGTTTAGCAAAAACCAATGGCTTGAGAACAGAATACCTAAACCCCAGCTTTAACACAGAACTCCAAATACTCAGAAGCTTTTTAATCCTGCTGTTTAATGCACTAGGTATAACAACTTATTTAAAAAAACCCAAACCAAGCATGAACGCATTAACAGTAACGTCTGTAATCAGTTGCCAGACCACTCAGGGCTGGATCAAAATTCTCAGCTTGCCTTATGGATTAGATGTATACAAGGCTGCAGTGACTTCAGAAAATTCAGTGCATATCTCCTTTCATGAACACAGGATGAACACACACACACACCCCCTGGGCTGCCACCTTTAACCCCTTTATAAAAGGAAAAGCAGAATAAATACACCTGGAGACTGGATACCCAGACTGACTGTTTTCAGCACTTCCACAAGACTTGAGTGGTGTTTTATGGCATTTATCCATGCTACCAGAAACAACTGTTGCACATGTGGGGAAATCATCACACACTACGGCAGTAAGACTGGACAAGCAGCAACATTTGCATGAAGTAGAGATTTACTGCTATGAGAACACTGGACCCCAAAGCCAGGCCACGCACAAGTGGGAAATGCATCAGGAAACAGGTCTTTGAAAACAGAGACCAGAGAGAGAGAACCTGGATGCAGGTAAACATAAAAACCTAAAATAAAGGCCTGTGAATACATAAATACATGGAAATGATGTCACGTTTTCTGGTGCAGGTGAAAATTCACTCAGAGTTTCTCAAAGGAAATCTCTCCCATCAAAACTCTAGCTCCATAATTGAGAGCAATGCATTTGTAAGTTTATCTGAAAAACAGAAAGCTCAGCATTGCTCAAAATCAAGGCAATACTTTCAGGCCAGCAAAATTCATCTTACATCCTGCCTGTCCATTCAACTAACTATTTTTGCAGCTTTGAAATAAGAAAACTAATAGCAGCTGAAAAACTCTTAACTCAGCGTCTGTATGAATAACCTAACAGCTCTTTATAGGGTGGTGGAAGGAGAATGGAGAAAGATGTTCTACCAAAACTGAAATGATGACCCATTGCAGGGATGCTTTTTTCAGAAAGAATTTCTTTTCAAGGAGAATTGAAGTTATTGGAATACTCATATTATCCACCATCAACCCTGACCCTCTCAATCCGAGCAAGAAGTGAGGGAGACAGGGACAGTTTGTGAAGCTCAGCAGTTAGTGGGTGAGACACTGGGTACAGTCCTGAGGGACCATTTCTGTTGGTAGTGCACGAAGTTTTTCACATATTGGTGCTCATCCTGGATTGGCTGTTAGCTGGAGTGAGCTCCCCTTGGCTACCTTCTCTTGGAGGAGACTGCAACAAGACCAAAACACATCCTAATTAGTGATGTGCAACTATCCCACACCCTGCTTCCTGAGAGACAAAAGGAAACACAGGTGAAGCACAGCAGGATGACATCAGGGGGAAAGCATACCCCCAGTTCATAAATAACAATGGCTTTGTGTTTACAACTTCTACAGTTCACAAGAACTTTTCCTAAAGAAGTCAAACCAGAACTTTTAAGGCATTTGTATTTACTATATACAAGGTGCTGCTGGCCCCAGTTTAATCCTATCTGCCATTTAGTTATTACAGGGAGTAATATACTATAGAAATGAAAACATTCTATAGGCAGATGGCCTGTCCTCCCTAAGGGCATCCTTTTGGAACTGCAACGTGGAAGCAATGCTCCTAAAAATGAATGCATTTTTCACTTCATCTGATAATCATATTACTTCAAATTGTTGATAAAAGGTATGTCTATCAAGAATTAGACAAAAGGAATTAGTTAGAATTAAGCTAACCAACTTCAAAAGACATTCTGAGTTGTACAAGAGGTGAATGTATTGGCTAGAAACACTTGTTCCTTATATATTTCCTTAAATATTTAATGTTTACTATTTTAAGAATTTATCCAATCATGAACACAAAAAATTCATTTCCCTCCAGAATCTTCAATATTTTTAGTTAAAAAAAAATAAAAACCTAAACACTGTCTCTAAGTGCCCTTTTGACACAGCCATACCTTGACATGTATCTGGTTGCGCAGGACGGCAGCGCGCAGGATCATGGCCTTGGCACGGCGCTGGAACTCTTTGCCCATCAGTAAGGACTTCTCAAAAGTTGTGCTGCGCTGATCAACATCTCGAGCATAAAGAATCTGTAACCAACACAGACAACTGTACATGGGAGCTGTGCCAGGGTTCCCTAGCAGGAAGCTCTCTTTGTACCAGGGAACACAGCTCGGGCATTATGGAGTCTGAGTTCACACACAGCTCAACTGTGCTGACCACACTGGTCCTGACACATGAATGCACCTTCCAAGTGTCCCAGTAATGGCAAGTTTCTAATCTTAGTAAAGCTGTTCAGTCCATAACATGTGACTGAAATGCACTCACCTTACTGTGCGAGTCTATTCTGGCATTGATCAGTCCCTCCAGAATCAGCTGAGTGAGTTCATCTTCCAGAGCAGCCACTGTGGTGTTAAAAGCAGTGGCCATCTTGCGCATGTCTGCCGACACATAGGGACTGAAGTACTAAGAAGAAGAAAATACTCAGTTGCCAAGAGTACTCTCCATCCTCTGAAAAAGCAGAGGGGAAAAAACTGCAAAGAGATGACCTATCTCCCTGTTCATCCACCTCTCAGAATGACAGGAACAATTACCTGGATAAGGGCACGATTTCGAATCTGGGTATAGAGTGTCCTGACATGAGGTGCAAGATACATATCCAGCAACAGGTTGTCCTGTGCAAAACAATAAAACACATCAGAAGCTAAGAAGCAACCTGGAAAAATATATTATTCCCATTTTCTGAAACATTTATGTGTATATACTTAAACCTTAAGGATATTACACTACCACAAAGCAATACAATAAAACAAGAATGAATAAAAGAACTAGCAATATATTTAGAACCTTTATCATTTCTCTAACCCTCTACCAACAAACCGCTCCCAATTCCCATTTACCATGTCGGGAGGCAGAAGACACAGAAGAGCTGAACACTCTAAGAAGTTACTTTTGACAATCACTGCTTCTCACAAAAGGCTAGGCAAAGGGAACTTTTAGGATCTGTTCTACACTGCTCTACTACAACTCACCTTCATCTCATCCAGCATCTTCAGGCACGAAGCATATTTAGATTCATAAAACTTGAAAATGATGTCACGAACCTGTGGCTCCAGCTCCAAAAACAATTTGAAGGAGCTACAGATAAAGATAGCAGTGATCAGACATTGGAATCCATCACTTAAATACCCCATAACCTCATCAATCCAAGTTGCAAGGTTAAAAACTTTCACTACCATTTAAAGATTTCAATAATTTGCTCTCTAACAGACCAGATAGCCCAATTTCAGCACAGCTGGGAACCTGCAACATCGCAAGGCAGCACAGCATCAGAGCTGTGGTGAAGGAAGGCAAGAGACTTCTGTCAAACTAAGTAGTAGAAGTGTTTGTCCACACAAAACAAAAAATTGAGTAGTAGCAGGTCAAAATCAGGATACATCACCAGAAACCAATAGGCCACATCTTTGTATACACTGTAGTTTGTACTGGTCAGCTTTGTGTTCCCATTCAGAGCATAGACTCTGTTCAGTACAGCATGCCAAAGGCAGGTCAAGCTTGCCACTGTCTCAGAGAAATAACCCATCGTGAGTGTGGCAGATCTTTGGGATGCACGCTCTTTCTCAGCACACTCTTAATTCTCCATCACAGATTTCTCAACTTTGGGATCTCACCCTATGAATCAATCCATAAAAAAGGGTAACAACCCCTTTTCCACATTAATTTAAATTTACTACTTCCATACACCTTGCTGACAGGAATTCAGTGCCATTGCAATTCGATCTATGACACAAATATCCACTCTCTTCCAAAGACCATAACTTTCTTAACCTTGCATATGGCATAGTTAGATTACAATGCAAGGTGTGCTAACAATTACTAAATTGTTTTAACAATTAACATACACCAGGAACAAGGGGCAACATGAAGGAAATTATTTTAACAGCTAACTCTGAAAAAGGGCTGTGTCCCTCCAATTTAATATCTGATATGGACCATTGATGGAGACAGACAACTAGGCTGTGCAGATGCTGGATCTGACCTGGGATGGAAACTTATACTACAAAAATTTCAGCTGTGATTAACCACTGTGTTTTAGACAGTAAAACACCACTTAATGCTAAAGCCAAACTAAGGTTCAGTGATTCTTTCTTCCCTGTATAAGAAAGCTATTCTGCTGCCAGAATCCACTCTCAACCAAAGTCCCATGTCCCAAAAGATGTCCAGTACATATAAACATCACTCAAGGCATCACTCACCTACTGGAAATAACATTGCGTTGCAGTTCCTGACGGTCAAAGGTAGCAAGGGCACAGAGCCCACCATACACAGCCACATTGCTGGGAGATAACAGCTATGGGGAGAGGCAGAGACAGAGCTGTCACTGACTACTAAAATGGTGTAAGGTTGGCATTAAGTATTTTATACCAGGCCCTTTCTTCACGCAGTGGCAAGATTAGTCCTTGTCAAATGCAGTGCAACCACTCAGCTTGCTCTCACCCAGTGTGTGGGGTGAGAGGGCCTGAGCAGTGACACTGCTAAGAGAGCAGACATCAATTCCAACAGCTTTTTGATTGAGCTACACAAAAATACAAATCTCACGGGTGATTCCTATGTGATCTAGAGTAGAACATTTAGAGAACCCAAGAACAGAGACTTTTTGTTAAACAAACCAACCAACCAGCAAGGTGCACTGCACCATCAAACTATACAGGAGTGCTGCAAGAATAACCACAATACCTGCATTTTACAACCTAATACTTAAAATAGTTACATCCCCTCCAAGACCTGCACAGAGCATCCTCTTGATCCTCACCTCAGGGAAATCACAGTGATCAAATGATGCCAACAAGAAGCACTTTGCTGCCTGTTTGTACTTCCGGGCAGCTAGTTCGGCCAAGCCTAGGAACCAGAAAAAGTTAGTCCTTTGTTTATGGTAGTATACAAATTAGGAGAAATTGCAAAATCTGGGAAGTAGGAGAGACTCTCATATGGTTGCTAGTGCCTTCACTACTGAAGTAAAACAAGATCCTCAGACTGTATCAAGCATCCCTTGAGCTACATTGACTCACACTGGTATCCTCTCTGAAGAAACTCAGGGAGAAGAAAGAGAAGGCAAAAAACAGCCAGCAGTTCTATCTCATCAGCTTCATTACATTTTGCATGTCTAGTATAGAAATAAAAAGCCCATCAAACTGAGAGAAAAAATAAGCCAAGCACGCACTGTTGCCCAAGAGTCCTATAGACAGCTAACAAGCAGAAAGACAGGCAAACCATCCAGGAAGCTGAAGGACTCCCTCACCTGCTGCACATTTCAGTTTGGTGAGAATTGCTTGTGTCTGGCTGTCTCTTTCTCCTCTTTGCTAAAGCATAAAAAAAGCAGTAGTGAGCAAGCAGTACACAAACTATTTTTCTTACAAGTGTCCTCAAGATATTTCATCCTAATAATTAACTTGCAAATCTCAATGGCAAGATAACTTCATCTTATTTGTCTAGGAAATATGGCAAGAACTGAGGATGGGAAGTATCTGTTTTTACCACAAGTCAGACTTTGAATACATATATGGAAGAAAAGCAACAATGACCTCAAAAGGAATAGTATAACAGCTGAGGAGGAAGTCTCATATGGAGCAAGTCATAAAGGAGGAAAGGAAGAAATTGCTTTATAAATTTTGGAACCAGAAAACAAAGGGAAAACTCATGCAAATTAAAAAGCAGGAGCTTACTTCTGCAATTTCTGGTGTAGACTCAGCCTTGCTTACATAGCTCAGAACATGAGACCAATTCTGGAGGTAGACACTGACCTGTGAAGAGCCAGAAACAACGTGGGGTAGCCATGGATAAACAGTGTTCCTTAGATAAGTCTCATCATTGCAGACACAAGACCAAAGTATGGGGGAACGTTGCAGCAGATATCAGAAAGAACCAAATAACATTTCCTGCAAACCCTCCTACCTTGATGACATTGAGACACATGTTGATGACATGTTTAGCGCTGGTGCAGTAATCACGGGCTCGTGAGTAACACTTGAGAGCGTTGCTGAGGTCCCCACAATCCAGGTAATGATCACCTAAGTCATCATGGCCTCTCCTGGAGCACAGGAATTAAAACACCAATGAACTGGGTGCTCAGAAAGGGACGAAGTCAGGTAATTCAACACACTGACCTAAGGCACCGAATGCCTTAGTTAACATTCTGTGTTAAGTGCATGGAGGAGTAAAATGCTCTTTCTTGCTCCAGCAGAGCCTTCTGCCTCTCACCTGATACTCTCCTTGATGGAGTTCCCTTTGTAATTTTTCAGATCTGTGTCAAGTTTCTCCAGTTTAAGAAGAGCTTTCTTGCGTGTAGCTTCGACCCAAGCTGTGTCAAGAGGAGGGGGTTCAATTCCACTATCGGGGACAGCATCAGGTGTATTCTGCAGTTCTCTGAAAGCATTTTAACGTAGCTTAATATTAGGTTGCAAACTTTTCAAAACAGAGGTCTGCTAAGTGCCTGGCAATGCTACCCTAACAAACAGTTATCATACAACAGTATTGCATACACAAAATAGATCAAAGAGAAAACAAGGATAGTGGGGAAAAAAGAAAAAGATTGATAAGATTTCCAGTAAGAACAGTAACATAAGCAGAGACATTTACAAATATTTCTCAAAATTATCCTATGATCTTAGGATGAACATACTGTCACACACCTATGCTAAAGATTCCCAGGGCAAAACAGACAAGAAATCATCAAATAGGCATAGCAACAAAAATAATGCAAAGATGATAAATGTAGATGGATAAGACAGGTGTCAATGGCTATTCTCAAGAGCAAACCTGTTGTTAGAGAGGGAAAAATTTAAAAACAAACCAAAACAAGGCAAAGAGTCAGATTAGGTTTAACTTATGACCACAAAAGCATCTAGAAGAGGTTTCATCACCATAATCTACCTAAGGAACAACAAATATGTTTATTAATATTTGAAGCAGTTGCAAGGACTAAACTCAATATCTACTTGCAGCTTTTAAAAACACTAAAATTTCTGAATTAGATAATGTCTTCTGTGCTTTATCTTTTAAAAAAGCATGAGAACCTTAGGCCTGAACACACATTCCACAGCTATTAAATTCTAAGAGCAAATACAATTTCCATAAGGAACATCCTGGTATTACATGCAAAGTCTTCTACTGTGGCACATCAGTTAAACTCTTTCAGGAAAGCTCCCCATATTCCCATGACCTCTTAGTACCTGGTGGCCTCAGATAGCTTTCTGTGGATTTCTTCGTACACATCAACATTGAACGTTCTCTGGACAAATGACAGAGCCATCTTGAGAGCTTCCACCCTCAGCTGTGGACAGTGATCAGCAATGAACTGCAGCCGCTCAATTCGCATCAGCCCACTGTAGCTGGATGCATACTGCTCCAAATCCTGCCAACAAAGCCTGGCCTCAGAAGGTGGAGATGGACACACCAAATCAGGCTACTGCACTGTGACTCACACAGGTTTTCTTGCAGACTTGACCCCTTCAAGGAGGGCAACACGACTCAGACAAATAAAAAATCAGGTAAGATTAGTCCATGTCTGCTTTCTTCAAACATTAGTAATATCCTCAGAAACATACAGTACACTACAATTTACCTTTTCTAAATTTCAGCTGTCTGTTAAGACTAATCAGCTTTAACTTTTTTCAAAAGGGATTTTTTCCAAATCCTTAAAGGAAGAGGCCACATTCAAGAAACATACCCACAGCCCTCAGCAGAGCACATACCAGTGTGGGGTTCTCCACCACATAGTTGATATCAGGTGAATTTTGCTGATCTTCTTGTGGATCTACGTCAATCTGCATGGGCTCCACTGCACCCTAGAATAGCAAAAGGAAATCAAAAGTAGCTTATTACATTTGAGCAGAAAACAATTATGTGATTCAACCTATTAAAGACTGGCTTAAATACACGTAAAGTTTTAAAAATTAAAAAGCACTCCTCAGTCTTTTGACATATTTAGGATTTTTCTCTAGCAACCCACTGGTCAGCATGGCTCAGTGTTCACAAAGAACCCTTTATTTGCCTTGGTAGATTATGAAGCAAGAAAGTGAATGGGTCAATAAATCTGATTCTACAAAGTATCTCAGGTATGCATGCCAAATGCCAAGTGACATTCCATTTCTCTTCCTTGAGCAAGAGCAGGCATTAACACTCAGTTCAAGAAGTTTCAAAAGTCAAAATATACCAAAAAACTTACCAGAACCTTTTGAAATTGCTTTAATGTTTAAAAGTAGTATTTTTTGCGGAAAAAAAAGGCAACAACTGTTACACTTTTAAGAATTCTAAAAAACTAAAGAGCAGAATGCAGATTGGCAATTTCACAGTTTCCAACAAACAATGAGGAACAATTTGACTGCACTGCAGAGATCTGCCATCAGCTGAACTATCCTACTGTAGTGTCTGAGTCCATCTGCTTAGGTAGAGCCTCTTTCGCAGAAGCATCATAATTTTATTCTCCCAGTATATCCTGCTTTGAACACCCTGAGGACTCACAGCAGTGACCTGAGCATAGCAGTACCATTACAGCCCCTGTGTTTGTGTCCAAGGTAAGATGAGCCACCCTGTGCCACAAACGAAACCAGTTTGATGGCAGTAAATTCTTTGCCTCCTCCTAGTTAAAGTGTGTTGAACATTCCTCCTAGGAATTACCCATTTAAATTGAAGAAAATCAAGCTGAATGTCTTATAAAGTGCTGATTTTGTGTAGATATTATACAAGTAACACTTGATTTGGTGTAAATTACACAACTGGATCTCAGAAAAGACAGAAATGCCAACCACCCTGCTCCCATCAACACCAAATTGTTTCCATGTTTTTATTGATTTTGCTGTCTGTTAAGAAATCAAAAATTGAGGGCTTTTTATTGGGTTGATGCTTTTTTTCTTTGGAGTTTTTTGTGAAAAGGAACAGGGCAGATCCAGATTTCCTAAGTCTAAAAATGACATTCACTCACAGCCCGTTTATTCTTTCACAAACTGGTATGTACCAAATACGCACATACCTCAACACTGATGTGGTATTGGCCAAAATCTTAAGTAAAAGCAAGTGAAGCATGTAGAAGTTTGTTTCCCAGTATAATAATCTTTCCATGAAGCAAAGGGAAAGAAAGTGCAAAGAAGAGTTTTATTGTCCAGATCAAAACTCCGGAAAAATGTGCATAAAAACAGTTCAGTCACCATAAGTTGAGACCTTTACTTTTTCCATTTTTATCTCCCTTATCCTTTTTCTCATATCACAAACACTAAGTGCCAAGGTTGTTTTGTTTAGGCTGTGTATGCCTACCATAGTAGGCACCCTGTTGAAGGCACCTCACCAGGCCTCTCACAGGCTGATAAACTGGCACTTGAGCTGAAGTCTCCTGCCCTATTCCGGAGGAAGAGTGACCTATTGCTGGAGGGGGACACTGACGAAGGGGCAGAGCTGGAAGCTGAACTGTCCCTCATCCTGTGCCTCACTTCTCACAGGCCCGTGCCCCGACAGAGAACTTGCTACTGCTGAAACCCGCAAAGGATCGCCTGCACAGGTACTGAGTGTCACCGACGCCTTAGGGCTCCCAAGGGTTCTCCCGTGCACTGCAGACTCTCAAATCGTCCTCATCGGCAGCTTGAACGCGCCCTTCTCAAGCGCCCCGGCCCTTGCTACTGCGCGGGACCCGACGGCGGGGCCGCGGCAGGGACCGCACTACGCTCAGCCGAGCGTTGCTCGTCGCGAACGGCGACGGGCCCCTTGGCGCCGGACCCAACGAAAGGGCGAGTGAGGGGCCCCGCCTGCCAACAGTTGCAAGGACTTGCCAACAGCGGCACTTTCCCGCGGAGCCCACGGGGAAGGCCACAGCACGCCCGCGGAGGCCGCAGCCAGGGCAGGGTGCCGGACGTTATGCGAGAGGTGCGCGGGACACGGCGGGGCCGGATGGGTCGGGTAAGGGCCGAGGGGAGCGGCTGCTTCGTTACCTGCAAGTTAAAGACCTGGACGGGCAGCGGCATCGTCCCCTCGGCCGCCGCTTCCGGCGCCCGCTCCGCTCGCCCCGCTCCGTTTGCCCCGCTCCGCTTCCGCTTCCGGGCCGCGCGCCGCCGCGGGGCCGCATCTTGCAGGTGAAGCTCTTAAAGGGGCCGCGGCCCCGCTCGGCCCCGCGGTGGCGGCGGTGGCGGCGCAGCGACCTCCGGGCGCTACCTGAACGGGGTCGCCGCCACCTCCCGGAGCGCGAGGCCGCCCGCCCACGGGGCAATGAGGCAGCCGCGCCGTGCGGCGGGGG
>VYXB01004923.1:158861-186783 GCA_013397135.1 Pachyramphus minor
CCGCCGCCGGGCCCAGCGCGGCCCCGCCGCACCGTCCGGGCCCTGCAGGCGCTGGCGGCCGTGGTCGAGGTCTCGCGGGCAGCCCGCAGCCTCCTCGGAGGGGCCGCCCCGGCGCTGCCGCGGGCCCTGCCAGGGAGGCACTGGAGCTGAAGGATATCTTCATCGCGGTGAAGACCACGAGGAAGTACCACAAGAGCCGGCTGGACTTGCTCCTCCAAACCTGGATCTCTCAGGCGCAGGGACAGGTGAGGCCTCGCGGCGGGTGGGGACGGGAGCCTCGACCCTGCGTGTCCCAAGGTGGCTGCTGCACTTTTTCACCGGGTGTTAAAAAGCGTGTGTTAAAAGCAGATTTCCTTTTAGGACTGAGGAACGTCGTCTAAACGATTCCTCCTCTAAAGAGACGTTGTTGATTAAGCTACTTAACTGCAGTCTGGCATGGGTCATCCAAGCGGACATAATTTGCTGATTCTTGTATGACTGTGAAAAATGCTACACAAGAGTGAAAGAACCCTAGTGCTGATGCATCTAAGCCACTATTTTGGACCAAGAAGTTCAGTTGATGTTTTCCTACTAAGCATTAGTACTAACCATTAGTTCCCTTGTTTCAGAATTTCAGCCCATTGAAGCATAGTAAGGGAATTCTGTCTAGCAGTTGGGACAGGACAGCATTACCACCTGCCATGTACCACTCTGACTTGCATTCTTTCCTTTTAACCTGTTTGACAGCTGTGGATAACTCCCAGCCAGAGACAACAGGTACTACCAAAAAAGTCCAAAGTCATTTCTATCTGGAAATTGGTTATCTGTACCCTGAGACTAGAAGAGTAAATTGCAGGATGCTGTATTGAAATGACACTTTTCTGGCTTGCAGTGAAAAAACTTAACTAATAAGGCAGGGGTTGAAGTTGCTGGAGCTGTCTCCCCCTCTCCAGTGGCTGCTGTAAAACAAACCAACAAGACAGACATAATGTTCTGAATTCTAACTGCAACTGTACAAATTTTAAATTAGTTTCTGAAGTTCTCAAACGTGGACACACCCTTTTTGTTTCCCACAGACGTTTATATTCACAGACTGGGAGGATCAGGAGCTACGCCTGAAAGCAGGTGAGCTGTGTAGCCTAGGTGCACGCTATCTGTTGTAACTGAGTTTTGTTTCTTGCATACTTTTCATAGAAGTTCATATTTCATGCTGTACAAGCAGTTAGGGAAGTTGAGATGGAAAAAACAGAGAGAACTTCTCCCTGCTTACCACCTGAACAAGATGCCTGGAACTTCCTGAATACTGGGTTCACCTTTGCATCCACTTTCGTCTTGTTAGTAAGCTTAAGTCTATGCAGTCCAGAGCTACACTAGGTATTTCCTTTGCACACAGTTTCTTGGCACTGTTTATATACCCTCATTTTTATGCACTCACACAATTTTATGACCTCTGCGGCTTGCATGCCAGATGCATAACCTGTGAGCCCTGCTTGTCCTGCAGTTTGCTCTCCGTGTATGCACCATATGCACCTCAGATGTACAGGATTAGTGCCAAATATGCACTTCTTTTGTAGTCCTTTTTGAACTACACGTTTCGCAAACCTGGAAGGGCTGGTCTTTATTTTTCCAGGGGATCATATGATCAACACCAACTGTTCTGCTGTCCATACTCGGCAAGCTCTCTGCTGCAAGATGTCTGTGGAATATGATAAATTCCTGGAATCTGGGCAAAAGTAGGTGAAACACATTGTTCTGATTGACTTTGTTTCTTCCAGTTCTGTGTTCACAGGAAACTTGAGTAACCATCTCTGCTCCAGTAAGGAATGCAGTCTTAGCTAAATTGTGGGGATGAGTACATGGAAGGGAGCACAGCACGAAGCAGTGCTTATAAACAAGCACCATTTGGAAGGTGGAAAGGATTATGATCTAAAGGGGGTTATTCTTTTGAGCCTCTTTACAGAATTAGCATCTATGCGTGCTTTCAACTTTCCACATCTGTAATTTGGGGCAATAAGAAATACTTCCTGCTCCAAAGCCTGAAAGACTAAGACTCAGTTGTAAACCTATAACTCATTTCTTTGTCCCTGTAACTTCTTGTCCTGTTTTCTGTGAAGATGGTTTTGCCATGTGGACGATGACAACTATGTGAACCCTCGGACTCTCCTGCATCTCCTGTCTGCCTTCTCACACAGCCAGGATGTCTATGTGGGGCGACCGAGTCTAGACCATCCCATCGAAGCAGCTGACCATGTCCAAAGTGATGGATCCGTAAGCAAACTTTACAGTTTGTCTGAGAGACATCCTGACTTTCTAAACCTTTAAAACCTTGACAGTTCATAGGATTCCACCATAAACCCCAGTGATTCAATCTGCAAGACATGAACTGGCACTGGTCATTTTCAGAGGCAGGGTGCTGGGTTAAAGGAACCTTTGCTCTGACCTTGTATACATACGTACAGTGGAGTTCATCTCCTGGTTGGGTGTCTGTTTCTATTCCTTTACCGATGTATGTTGTGATATCCCTCACACTAAGCTTAGTAGGGCCTCCCCACCTTAACTCTTCCTTTTCCTTTAGGTTATGGGGGCAGTGTTCCTTGTTTTAGGGCTTGGGAGTTTGGGTTGGATTTGAGGGGTTTTTTTATTTGTTTGATTTGAGTGCAGTGTCACATTGTCATCATCTTGAATTAACCTCAGATGGGTGACAAAGTCTTTCTAGATAAATAAAGCATTTCTAGTTCCAAATGGTTACTAGATTTCCAAGAACTGGAAGCAAACATATGTCAATCACAAGATACTCGTGCTAAAGGACAAGTCCTAACCAGGCCACCTGTACTGACAGGTCTAAAGATAAATCAATCCACTAGCCAGAAATTCAGTTATAAAATAGGTTGTTAGGGAAGACTGCACAACAAAATAGTCTCCTTGGACATGGAGCCAAGTGTATAATTGACCACCTTTTATATCCTCAGGAGCACTGAGCTGGCTGCGAGCCTTGGCTAGAATGACCAGGGGACAGATGGAATTGGGTAGGAGTGGGACTATAGTTTTCCATTTCATGTGTGCTACCTCCATTATGCTAATTTGATGGTTCACCTGCTGTCTGTTCCAAGATAGAGTTTCATTTGAGAGAACATCTAGCTTTTAGGCTTTCAGCAGCCTAAACAAATAGGGATTCATCTGTAGCCTTGTTCTGACAGGTACAGTATGTTATATCCAATAGAATTTCAAGTTCCCTTCCCTGCCCAGGCAAATGAAAAAAAGCTGATTATCATTAACTACTGTGTGTTTTTTCTTGTTGCTCTTCAGAAGACAACCGTGAAATTCTGGTTTGCCACAGGTGGAGCAGGGTTCTGTATCAGCAGAGGTCTTGCCTTGAAGATGAGTCCCTGGGCCAGGTAAGCCCTATTCTTAGCTGAGCTCCACTGATACCTGTTTGGGAGGCTTTAAAACACATTTTCTCTTGTCTCCCACACTCTGTCTCACAGCCTGGGCAACTTCATCAGTACTGCGGAAAGGGTGCGTCTTCCTGATGACTGCACCATTGGCTACATCATTGAAGGGCTGCTGGAGGTAAAGCTGCTGCACAGCCCATTGTTCCATTCCCACCTGGAAAATCTGCAGAGACTGCAAGGCGAGTCTGTACTGCAGCAGGTAGGGCTATGCCTCATGTCTTATTATACCTCAGTCTGATCAGAAAGAGTACTCTGCAAAGGTGTAGCATAGCACTCTTCAGCAAAGAAGAATGTCTACAGACTCGCTCAGAGCTGTGTTCTGCCCAAGTGCTTTCATCCTAGCCAACCAGGTCAATATGGCTTTCCCCTCCTTTGGGGACACATTATGCTACATGAAGTCTAAATAAGAGTATTTCCCATCTCCTTGTAATCCCTTTCTGTGAGGAGGCAATATTTAGTTTGCTAAATAGACTTCCTGGTTTAGCCTAACAAAGTCTCAGTCTTAATTCATGCTGTTCAAAAACACAGCTATAGCAAGTACTTCTTCAATAGCTAAGACATAATTAAATGTTCGATCATTTTTAAGAATAATTTGTCTGAATCTCAAGAAACTTAATGTTTCTTAGGAAAAATCAAGTAGTTTTATAATTGCTGGGATATGTTTTTCCTCGTGGGCAGCAGGTGGAGCCACAACGTCATCCAGCAGCTTTGCCTGCCTCATGCTGCTTGGCACCATGAAAGAAAGGGAGTGCTTTTTTGCCCCTGCAAGCTGCTTGGTTATATTTTCCTGGCAATTGTATTAGGCAGCAGAAATGTGCACTTGGGGCCAAATTCCACTGTGATGTAATCTCCTTCATGTTAGTGAGTTGGACTGTAGGCTTAATATTGTGTTTCATTTGTGATCACTGGCTCCCTGAGATGGTAACAGCTAACCCAAAATCTGGGAAATGTCCACTTAAAAAGAAAACAGAAGTCTCCTTGTACCTGGCACCTGAAATTTTTTTAATACAGTGCTTGTGTGGAAGAACTGAGGTTCCAGAGATCTAAATTTGGTTCCAGTTTTTTCACGTGACAGTCCTTTTTGTGCTGTTTAACATGCAAATGTTTCTATTTTCCCTCTGTACTAAAGCATTGCTACTGCAGACTTCAGGCAACGTCTGGTGAGGATGAACATGTGTTATTTAGTGAAGGTACAGACAGGAGCAGGATTAATGTCGTCAGAAAGCTTACAGTGGGAACTCATCCCTCAGAGTAATGCAACTTTCACATTCTCTGTGTGTTCTCCCACATTGCCTTTACTGCCATTCAGTGCCAACATTGCTTATGTCACAACTAACCACTGTCCTCCAAATGTGGTCCATGTTCAGATTCATCAGCATCTTTGGAGACTTTCTTGGTACCTTGCTAATAACCCTGCTACCTCCACTCTGTTTTTCTGTATTACCATTTTGGAATATTTATTTGTTTTTACAGGTAACCTTGAGTTATGGGGACCCTGAGAACAAACACAATGTTGTGAGTGTGGGAGGAGTGTTTGGCCTTCAGCAAGATCCAACACGGTGAGTGTCTACTTCCAAAACAAGATGTCCCTACCTTGTTCACATTTATCATCTGTCAGATGATCAAACCCACTAGTGGGGTTATCTTCTCTTGTCACCTCTTGTTGCTGTGCTAGAAGTGGGTGGACCCACCCTCTCTGCTCCGTCAGACTGCTGCACACTCAATGCTAATATGTTCCATGTATGGAGAATCCAATCTAATACTGTCTTTTTTTTTTTTGCCCCCCTTAGGTTTAAATCTGTCCATTGTCTGCTTTATCCTGACACTATTTGGTGCCCTGCTAAGAAGATGTCATAGTTCTTGACCAGCCATTGACACCGCTATATTACCTGGTTTGCATAAGGCAGGAGTTGTGGTGGACTTTTTTGGTGGTTTTATTCTTCTTCTGGGAGACAACCAGTGTTATCTACAAAGGAGATAGACTATGTAGAAAAGCAATAAGGTTTTGTGGTTTGTTCAGCTGCAGCATGGAACATTCCAGGAAGAATCTTTGTTATTTCGTCTGGTGGCGGTGGCTTTTCGTAAGACGACCACAGTGCTGTGTGTACAAGTCACTTTACACTTTCTTCTGATGTCGTGTGACCCTCTGCCTGGGCACATCTGAGGCAAGTGCAGTACTGGGAGTGAGTTCTTACTGCCCTTAGGGGCTTTTGGAAGCCATTGTCTTGAAGCTGGAGTGCTAGAGCAGTCTGTAGTCCCCATGGTGACAAGAGAGGGGAAGTTTTCAGCTTCTTTGGGCTGCCAAGTTAAAACTCCACCTATGGGCTGGAAGAGGGTCTGTTCTTAGATACGGAAATCCTGGAATCACTAGGGTAAACAAGGCTGAAAGTCCTTGTAATGAGAACTCTGTGTAAGGGTAGGCTTACTCAGGACTGGATAAGAGTAGCTTACAGTGCACATCCTCCCCTGTTGTCCATGTGTACCTCCTGTGGAGGTGGTTGTCAGTCCTGGCTCGCCTGCCAACTGAACTGCAGTGGCTGATGATTATGATTGTGGTCTGCCAGGTCCAAGACTATTCCGTTGATGTTTGATACTGAAGAAATATTTGCCAGACAAGATGGTAATCGTTTCTGCTGCTTTGCCTGTAGTTGGTCGCGTGAGTTGGCACAGCTTCGGCTGCTAAAACACGCCCTGTTTCTGAAGCTGTCTGAGGGAGGAGAAGTGCTAGGTAGCTGCAATGGGCTGAGGAAGGTCTTGATGGTGTCATTTGAAGATCCTTGATTGTATGACTGTGGTTACTCCAGCTTCCTCAGATAATCTTCCAATTAACATAAGGTCAAGACCAGTGCTTATTTTTTTTATTTATTCCTTAATGTTTTGATAAATAGTTCATGCAGTCACTTAAAGGTGCACGTTATGAATGTGCTCATTCACACAGAGGCAGAAGTTCAGTGCTGTAGCAGTATCATCTGCTGCTGCTTTTTAAAGTAAACAGTTTTGAAAGTGCAAGGAATGGGGCTCCATATGTTTACTTTTCTGTTAGCTCAGACTTTGGCCATGTGCAATCCCCACCTGACCTGAAGAACAGCATGAAAAATGACTTTGCAAAACCACTGTTCATTCTTTCAAGCTCTTCAAAAAATACTTGCTGGTTCAGTGCTAGAGTCTGAGGCTGAATTAAGGGGGAGAATAATGGAATTACAGTGTATGATCTGGAACTATGATTGCTGGCTAGAATGCAGACCTAGCAGAAGTTTCAGATTTCTTAACAGCTGTGCTCAGCTGTACTGTGGGCTTCAGCTACTTACTTAACTTCCTGGCAAATGCCTGCAGTGCATAGGATGCCACTTTGCAAAGGTGTCAGCCCTCTGAAATACACTGTTTCCTTCCTGTTAAAAGCATTTTGCTTTTAACACAAAACTTTCAGCATTTACCTCAGTACATTGTCCTCTTTACATGATTTTAGTTAGTTCTACTGAGGAGCAAACAAGCTGACTTCTGTTACAGTCCTGCAGTTCATTCTTATATTTCTTCTTTCTCTCATATGTCCTAAGGTGACTGTGCGGTATGGGAATAAGAATGCTGCAGGGACTTGGCTCAAAGTCCAGCCAGCACAGTGACTGTTTCATAATGGGGTGTCAGTGTTACAGGTGTGCCTGGTGATTCTGAACTCTTCCGATGGAGCTTTTCTTCCCCTTCTGCTGGAAGCAGCCTCGTAAGATAACACAGACAGCATGGACTCGGCAGCCATTGTATGGCAAACTGCAGTTAAAAAATTACAACAGTTCATATTGATGCCAGCAAAACTAAGAGTTTCACGTTGTGGTCACTGGTCAACCTAAAATAGGTGTGCGAAAGACGGGGTGTCCTCAAAGTGGGGAGGGTGTTTATGGAACTTAAAAGGGACCATGTTGTCCTGTAAGGCAAGAGGGAACTGTTTGGTGTGTTCAGGCTCCTTCCATGGTAAGCTGTGTGGATCTATCAGGATGCGACTTTTAAATAAAACCACTTTTTCATACATAAAGTGATTCTACAAAATAAATATTTAAATATGTCAAAGGCTGTGTTTTGTTATGTTTCTTCACATGTGTTCTATACCAAAAATGGACCAGAAACCCTCTAACCCAGAAATCTACAGCCTTCTGTCAGGCTTATGGGATGCCAATGGCCATAAGCATGTGAGGTAAGTGACTTGGATGTGTGGGAGACCAAAGATGGATGAGAAGAATCCTTCCAGCTGATAATTAACAAAGTCAAAGAATTGAGATACAGAGGACATTAATTGTTGTCACCTTCATAGGCAAGTTCGAAGGGGCAGAGTAGGCAGGTCTTTTTCATCAGCCGCTAAAAAGCCTGGTTTGCTGTGGACGCTCAAGGTGATACTTTAGTGAGACTCAGAGTCAAGAAACTTCACCTCTGGGTGCCTGTCTCTTGCTCGGTGAGCCCCGCGATGGCTCCATGCTGCGTTCCGCCGGGGCAGCGCGAACGGACCCGCTGCCCGGCCCGGCCCTATCGGGCCGCCTACTCCCGGGCTCCGCCTCGGTTGCGGGCCCGCCCCGGCCACAGTCCGCCCGCAGCATGGAGCAGCATCCCAGCTTCCGCGGGCGGCGGGCCCTGGTCACTGGGGCCGGCAAAGGTGGCCGGGGCTGAGGGTCGGGGGTCGGGCCGGGCCGGGGGCCGGGCTGGGTATGACGCCGTGTCCCCGCAGGGATCGGGCGCGCCGTGGCCGTGGCGCTGAGCAGGGCCGGGGCCCGCGTGACCGCGCTGAGCCGAACCGCGGCGGACCTGGAGAGCCTCGCGCGGGAGGTACCGGCCACTCCCCTGTCCCGTCCGGGATAACCCCCCCCCGGGCCCCTTGGCTCACCCGCGGCCTCCCACCCACGCGGGCGCCCTCGCCGCAGTGCCCGGGCATCGAGCCCCTCTGCCTGGACCTGGCGGACTGGGACGCGGCGGAGGCGGCAGTGGGCGCGGCGGGGCCCTTCGAGCTGCTGGTGAACAACGCGGCGGTGGCGGAACTGCAGCCCTTCCTGGAGGTGACGCGGGAGGCCTTGCAGCGGTGAGTGCCTGGCCCTGGCCTCCCCGGGGGCTCTGCGGGAGGCTCTGGGACGGAGTCTGCCCCGCCAAGGTGTCGCACAGCCGTGAACGTCAAAAACGGTGGCAGAACTTTTCAGAAACAGGTGTCTTGAGAGGGGAAGCAACTCAAAAGGTCAGCAGCTGGTGCACAGACACCAGACAGGCTGACACGCACGCTTTTAGAAATGCCGAATGTCGATTGATTGTTACTCCGTATGTCCTTTTTCTTTACTGTCTTTTCATTCCTTACATAATCACCTTTCCCCCTGAAAACAGCAAAAGGAAACCAAGCACTGGGTGTTACACCTGTTTCTCAGTAGCCAGAACCTGCAGTGTCACCTCTAGAATGGTGGGGTGCACCTGCCATCCCACGGGCACGGGAGGAAAGTGCCTTTGCTGCTCATCAAGCTCAGAGCTTCCAGTCTAGTTCCAACTTGGCCCCAGTTAAATTGAAAGGCAGTTGTCACTAAGACAATTCAGAAATAAAGAAGATGAAGCCAGGTAAGGGAGCATAAAACAATCACAGTGGGAAATCAAATTTGCTTACTACAATCACATGACATGTTTTTCTCTGAAAAGCTCCGTAATTTGTCTGGGAGTGAACTTCAGGATACAGGCAGTGGGTGAGTCCACATCATTCTGAGAGGATGGGTCATGCTTTGTCCCTATGTTAAAAATGTCTTTTGCGAGTCTATAATAAAGGATTCGTTTGCGACTAGAACATAAAAGGTACGGATTCTACTAAGAGCATTCTGCAGAACTGACCTGACAAAGAATGGATGATGTGGCAAACAGAAGAAACACTGCCTCTACCTGCCTTACAGCAGATTGCTCTTCAGAGCTGTGTGAAAGATTTGCTTGACCTAAGAGTTGCCACTGGCTGAGTCCCAAGGGCTTAGTGTTTAAACTTTGTCAGAGGAAACTTCATTAGACTGATGAAGGACAGAGTCCTGAGGGAAGCATGCCAGTGCACAACTGCACCTTCCCCGGCAGTGCCACACCTGTGGCTGATGGACTGTTCACTGCCGAGAGCACACCTGAGCATCCTGGCTCACCCCACAGCTCAGCCTTTCTGTCTGTATCTTAGAGTATCACCAGTGTTTCCAAGAGACCAGCAGCACTTGTCCTCTGCTGCCTCTCAAAACGGCTGTCTGGCCTGGTCTACAACCATTCTGTAACTTTTAAATTTGATTTTATTTGTAGGTCTCTTGATGTGAATTTTGGGGCTGTGCTTCACATTTCCCAGGTGAGGAAAAATTGTCACTGTAGCTGTCTCCATGAATAGCAGTGACTGCTGTACATAGCACAGATAAGTGTCCACTGTGGGGACTAAAGGGATGCAATCCAAAGTCACCCTGACAACCTGCATGTACAGACCCTTCAAACTTTGACTCTCCTGTAAGCGGGAGGTAGGGAGGACTTACTTCCTCCAGATGTTTTTGCTCTTTCAGCTACCATAGATTTCTCTTCTTAGGATTCTGACATTCCTTTTTTTTCTCTCCTTCCCCCTCCCAGATCGTTGCTCGGCAGATGATCGCGCAGGGAGTGGCAGGGGCTATTGTGAATGTCTCCAGCCAGGCCTCGCAGCGTGCACTGAGGGATCACGCCGTTTACTGTAAGTATGTGCAGCTTCAGCAGTGTCCCTCTCAGTTTTGACCAGCTGGAGACCCATAGCCACCAGGCTGCCAGCTCCCAGTCAAGGCAGTGAAATGTCCCACTGTGTTCCAGACCAGGTGCCTTGTTATGCACTTAAAATACCTCCCATTCTTCCCTTCCCTTAAAGGTTCCACAAAAAGTGCTTTGGATATGCTGACCAAGGTAATGGCAATGGAACTGGGACCCCACAAGGTAGGAGTCTGTGAGAGAAAGTGTGAAAGCTGAACCTGAGCATTTCCTCGGAGGAGCCTGCTTAGATTGTTGCTGCTGGTCCCAGATTAGGGTGAACACTGTGAACCCCACCGTGGTTATGACCGACATGGGGAGAATTAACTGGAGTGACCCTCAGAAATCTGCTGCTATGATTAATCGGATTCCCCTGGGAAAGTTTGCAGGTCAGTAGGATAGGTCTGTTGCCAGGCTGGGCCCTCATGTTGTCTCAAGCCTTCCCTCTCACTGACGTAACAGCCAGAGTTACTTTGCTGGGTTTTTGGGCAAAGGCACAGCTCTGCTGAATGCCTTTTGGCTGAACTCCTGAAGTATTTGAGGAGGACAGGGTAAGAATCAACTTTCTCTTCCCCTCTTCTACAGCCTCCTCATCTTGGGACAAGTGAAACTTACTCTATTGTTCATAAATCTGACTGGGTGTTTGCTGTGAACTAAGCATCATTTGATCACAAGGACTTTTAATGTCCAGCTCTCGGCTATGCTGTCCTGGACACTGCATCAAAACAGTTTGGAAGCAGTAATGCTTCCCTGTCTAATTACATGTAGAGGTCAAAGGCAGACCTCTTTGGGTGCTTGTTTTTCTCGTACAATTCAAGGTGTGCATTAGATGTTCTCTGTGTTTGATTGCAGAGGTGGATGATGTGGTGAACAGCATTCTCTTCCTGCTGAGTGGCAAGAGTGCTATGACAACTGGCAGCTCACTGATGGTTGATGGGGGCTTTCTTGTCTCCTAAGATGGCACCTGCATTTCACCCCAGCCTTAATTTTCATAGTGGTACTGTACAGATGTAAACTGGATAGAAAATAATGACACAGACATAGTCTTGCTGGAGGGGCAGCAGGGCTGGAGCCTGTAGGAGAAGTGAGGCAGAAAATAACCTTTGGAAGGCTGCTATATAATAAAGCTCACATACATTGTCATGGAGAATGTTTATTGCACCAAATAAGGTTTTATCTTGTCACTCTACATGATGATTAGAAATTGGACCTCTCTTCCAACCCTGTTCCCCGCCCACAACCCTTCAGAAGCTCTCCCTGTTCCATCCAAAACCATAGAGCCTGTCTGCACTTTCAGTGGGAAGGGAAAGAAGTTAGCAGACTCCTCATTGCTTCCTTTGCTGTCTTTAGTAGAAAAAAACAAAATAGAGGCAACAACCCCAGCCCTGCTCTGCAGAGACTGGATTTTGGGGGGAGGCCCTGCTAAAGACTGATGGGGGGGAGCAGCACCATGCTGTCCTAGGGTGTGCACACACAAAAGTTCAAATGCATTGATTGCACAGAGCTGTTTCATTCACAGAATTTGGCTAGTACCCAGTAAAGCACCTAATGATTAGTTCTTCAGCTTCTCTTCAACTGCTTCCAGGGCTGGTTATGATTTTTTTAACAGTCTCAGGCACGTTCTTCTAGAGCACCAGTTTGTTAACTGTTAGCCACAGCAGCCTGGGCAAGGAGGCCCTACCACCCTCCCAACTGCTCCTGTCTCTCAGCACCATTGAAATCAGCTCCCTCCCCACTCCCACCAGGATATTCACCACCTGTTTCACCTACAGGTTTAAAACAGATGTTTCCAGGACAGGATAGATGTCTCAGGCCTTTCAGCTTAGAGTTCAGGAGAGCCAAAACAGCCTGCTGCCCGAAGGAGCTACCTTGCCTTCCCCATTGTACCTCCCCTGGGGGCTGTACAGCCCCCAGCTAGTCTCCTGCCCCCACTGCCCCTTCACATCAACACTGACGTTAAATCAAAGAGACATTTAAAAAACACTGACTTCGTACATGATGAAGGGCCCTACACATCCCAGCCCCCTCCAGAAACACCCAGCTAATACGCAATCTGTCAGAGGATGACAACATGCTGAGCCAGCACTGAGGCCACAGCCCTCAAAACACAGTGCACTTTTTGCCAGGCTTCTTCACAGGCGGTGGGCAGAGTACAGCCCGGATGGCTTCATCAAACACTGTCTTCAAGCCCCGCTGTGTCAGGGCAGAGCACTCAAGGTACTTTACTGACCCTGGGGAAAGAGAGCTCCAGTTCAACCACTCTGGTTCTACCACAACACAGTCCCTCACCCTCTCAATGCCACAGAGATCTGCCAGCACATGAGACTCACCAATCTCCCGAGCCATGGCCAAGCCTTGGGGGTAGGTGATAGGAGCCAGTTTCTTATCACGTAACCTTTCAATGGTGTCCTTATCATCCCTCAAGTCCAGCTTGGTGCCCACTAGGATAATAGGTGTATTTGGGCAATGGTGTCGAACCTCAGGGTACCACTGAAACAGAGAGGCATGATAAGAAAAGTAGCTACAGCAGTGGCCACAACCATGAAGATGTGTTCCTACTGTTGGGAACGAGGGGTTTACTACTAGCTGACGTGGTGTCAACACCTGCAGAGGATACTGCTGCCTATAAGTTCTCAATATGCTCTGCAGAAAGAGATTGGTGCAGATGTAATAATGAATGCACTGAGACACAGAATCATGACAGACAGTGCCTGTTAGCTCTGCACACAGTGCTTCCCTTAATTGGATTGTAGTTTGTAGGACACCCCTTAAGATGCAGATTCAAAAAGGCAGTAACTTAGCCAAAGAAGTCATGAATAAAAAGCAGGCCCCACTTAAAACCTGCAGACTATGATCTTCCCTCACCAAGACAAGACTGCTTGAAATTTTGGGCTTGTAGGTTTGGTGCTGGGTGGGGCTTCCCTTCCACTGTTTCACCCAGGAAGAGAATACTTTACCTTAGCTCTGACATTCTCAAAGGAGGCTGGACTCACAAGGGAGAAGCAGATCAAGAAAACATCCTGTGCAGAAACAAGAGGGTCAGCTGTGCAGAAAGAAACAGCTAAAGAGAATGACGGGATATGGATCCTGAAAGAGGACGACCTCCTCTCACAAGCAAGGACTGCATGTTAAAAGCCTGTGGTCACAAACATCTTAACAGTGCTAAGGGCTTCACCCTGGCAGCATGGCTATGTAGCAACTACTACATCTAGGAAAATATTTCTAGTGCAGCACAACAGTGAGCCATTCTGCCAAGGGAGAGTGGGAATATGGAACTGGCTCAGCTGCACAGCAGCCTCATGCCATTCCTTTCACCTGAGCCTCCCTGGGGCACCTGTAACTGTTCAAAGACCATTACAAAGCAGGGACTAGAACAGGACAATGTCTTTGGAGAAAATCAGCCGTGATACTTCTTAAACAACCAGAATTATGGATGCGGCTGCAGCAACTTAAGACTTCCCTCAATGGAAAGAAGCATGCCTGTCCTTGGGAGCCTCCCTGTCTCCGAGAGAGAGCACTCACAAGCCAGTCCAAGCCCAGCACTCACCGTCTGTGGATAGGAAAGAGGCCGCAGTCGGTCATAGTCCTCTTGCCCTGCTGTATCCCAGAGGCCCAGGTTCACTGGTTTTCCATCTACCATTACATTGGCAGAATAGTTATCAAACCTGCCAAGGAGGAGTCCCTCATCAGTGACAATTTTGTGGTGACCTTCACATCTCTATACAAAATCCAAGGGGGCAGTGAATCAGGAAAGGGTACTGCAGCACAGTTCCAGTGGGGACAGTCTGCCTTCCTCACATACACAGCCACACCCCCAAGCATCATCACAGTCTGATTCGGGACAGGTACCTCCTCACTTAAAAACCAACTTTTACACACACATGCATACAGATCAAAAAGCAACTGAAGCCCAAGGTTATTACTCACACAGTGGGGATATATTCTCCAGGAAAGGCATTTGTGGTGTAACTGATGAGCAAGCAGGTCTTCCCAACAGCTCTGCAGAGGATAAGAGAAACATAAAGAAGGGTACAGCAGGGAACACTGAGGCAGTAAAACTCACCCTTCCCCCCTGACTCCAAAACACAACATTAGGTAAAAAGTTACTGTGTGAGAAAACAAACCTGTAGCAGGCTGCAATTCCCTACTTGACAGAGGCCAGGCCTGAACTCTTAATCTGCATCCTGCCTGAGCACTCAC
This sequence comes from Pachyramphus minor, assembly GCA_013397135.1. Lineage (NCBI taxonomy): Eukaryota > Metazoa > Chordata > Aves > Passeriformes > Tyrannidae > Pachyramphus > Pachyramphus minor. The sequence goes on from VYXB01004923.1 coordinate 173,228, forward strand.
TGACTCTGCTCTCTCCCATTCCATTTCCCCACCCATTCAGCCTCAGAAAGACACCAGGCAAAACAGAGTTGTTCCAGGAACCAAGAGGAGGAATAAATTAAGGCTGTGTGCTGCACTCAACAGCTCCAGAATGGTCTAGCAAAATGGGTAAACAGGTGAAAAAACATGCAACAACACATAACTCTACAAGCTCCTTGGATACAGGAATTTAGTATCAATAAATACAAAGGGAAAACAATAAGTATCCATAAACAAAAATGAACTTTAAAATTGACCACTGTCAGTTTGTGAAGAGATCAATTTAGAGAGCTGAAATATCAGCTCAGGGCTTTGCTGAAGGCTGGTGGGAATAACAAGAACCAGGCCTGGCTGGCAAGAGCGTAAGCACACGGACTTTAGCCAGCCCTCTACATTTCCTAAGAGAAAGCTTTGTTGTAAGAACAGAGGAGTACCAGCAGTGATCACTGAGAAAGTTGTGAACTGCAGACAAACTTTCAGAAAAACAGATCGTGAGTGCCAGTGCCAGGGAAAGCTGGTTGTGAGGAGCTTGAGTGAAGCTGAATAGCCAGCTGAGTTGCATATCCCCTACTCAATTCTGTAATGAGAGTGACATAAGGAAAGACTTCAGAAATAAGGGAGAGACTCTAGCAGAGTACACGGTCCCTTGGATGCACCATGATGATTTAGTCTACACTATCGATTTGGTCTTAAAACACAAGACAGAAAACCTTCAGCTGAAATCTATTTACAACATTCCTGTGCTCCCAGTTGTTCCTCTCCTCCACAAGAAGGTTGTGCTGTTTTGATGGTTGGCTTCCTCCTGCTCCCCTCTTTAGCCCTCACAGACTGGAACGTGGAAGGCCTCACCCCAAATGTGTATTCGAGGTGGCGACCTCAATTTGTCTGGGAAAGGGGAAAGACCAGTCCCTGCCTAAGACTAGTTCTCATTTAGGTCTCAGTACCTCAACTCTGTGCTTCCTCTGGTGATCAGAAAAGTAAACTGAAATTGTGAGAAAAAATATGCAGGATGAGCTAGGAAAGTTATAAAGCACCATAAATCTAGTGCATGCCTGCATCTTGCACACAGATGTGTTCTAAGAAAAAGGAATTCAGGAAGAGCCTGAAGAAAAGATCAAAAAGGGCGACAAGGGGCACATGATGAAATGAGAAACAGCAACACACTTCATCTCAGAACAAACAACAAAAGGACACATAAGGGAAACCTGCGAAGATTTTCGGGAGGACTCTCTGAAAAATAGCTAAATACGGGCACCAAAAACAACGAGGAGATAGACGCAAAACCCAAGAGAAGCCGGTGTTTGCTACCCAGGCAGCCCGATGGGGCTGGGGAGCGCCTGGGGACCGAGACTCAAGTTCATCAACTAAGGAGGGAGCGGGTCAGGAGGGCGCGGGCCGCCGCAAGGCCCCGATCTCCCCTCGGGACACAACGGCGGCTCGGCCCACCGGCCCCGCCCGAGCCGGGCCGGGCCCACGGCGATCCACGCCGGGTCAGGCCTCGCCGCCAGGCGCGGAGCCTCCCGCCGGCGGAGCGGCTCTCCCAAGCAGCGGGGCGGGGCCCACCGGCCCTCCCTCCCATCCTCCCTCCCTCCGCGCCGCCAGGCCCGGGCCCGCTTTGTGNCAGAGCCCTCACCGCCCACTGGCCCCGCCCCCGCGGCTCCCCGGAGCTCCGCCGCGGTGGCGCGGACGGAGAAGTGGCGGTCCCCCGGCCCCGCCCCGTGGAGCACGCGGCGCGGCCCGCTCCGGACCACAGGCTCAAGGACGAAGCTTTGAAACCTGGGCACAAATTTCACTGTCACCAAGAGCTGCAGCTGAAGTTCTGCAGGAAGACAGCTTTTGGCTTCCCCCACTTCGAACAGAGGTGCCCACTGTAGTGGCCCTGTCTCAAAACAACAGGCTTTGCTTTTCCCTTGTAGATGATGTAGCTCTCATCACAGACTCGCTCTTTGTGACTGGGGAATGCCTTCCCAGTTTCTTTGCTTTTACCTTAGTCCAGAACCAATATCTTACCCAGTTTATCCACCTCTAACAGCCTTTTAGCTCCAGGACAGATTGGTAGGGTTTTCAGGAGATTAACACAGCAGACAGGCCCACCCTCCACATCAGCCAAACATCCAGCTCATCACTGTCCGGTCTTATGGCAAAACTCAAAAGCTCTTTATTAAAAAAGCAGAGCAAAACCCAATATAAAAAATCATGAACACAAACCAACCAGTCCACACAGAAACTTTCATTTTCCATTTGTCTCCTAAAATATGTACTGCAAGATCGTTGTTCCTGCCCCAGACTCATTGAAGGAACTCACAGGAGGTTCTCAAGACTGCTGGCCCCTTTCTCCAGTTCAGACTCCCGCAATCCTTCCCTTTCTCCAAGTCTCGCAAGGACTTCTGCTGTCAGGAGAGGAACTACCTTCTCTCTCTTTATGCTCAGAAGCAACTCCTCTGTTTCTAAACAGAAGCATTGCTCCTCTCCAGGGTAAGGCCAAGCACTCAGCTTCAGGGCCCTGAGAACAGTTATGCCATTTGTCATAGTGAAATCAATTCCTGTTGCATATTGGCCACAACATCTTCAGCCAACAGCTACAGTTCACAGTGAAGAAGTGCAGATGCTGACCCCCAACCACCCACTGGCCCCTTCCCTGCCAATGTTGTAGATGTTGAACCACAGCCAAAGCCCAGCTGTTCCGCAAGGACATGGACAGCACTGCACCGCAGCCTCTCTACACAGCTGTTTCTGTCTATGCTGAATGCAAATCTACTGCCCACCAATACAGCCAGAGCCACGGCAGGGAGGGTAAATGAGCCAGAGAGGCCACTGTCAGACTTTGCTTCCATCTGTAAGCACTAGGTGAAAAAGCATAGATGTGTAAGATATGGTGTTTACAGAAGTTTCAGCACCCCATGAACAAAGTGTAAGCACTGCTGTTGCCTTTTAAGAGGTTTCACTGTGAAATCCAAATGAATGCTGCAGAAGAACTCTGTCAGGGAACATACAAACCACCCCCCCAGTAGCAACAGGGTGTGCTGACAGGCTGGTGCTGTGTAAAAGGACACAGAAAATACTTTAAACACTATGGCAGCTCAGGGGAAGGGCTCCACATCATGCACTCAGATCCACGGGCCTGGATGGTTGTTTTCTCCTTCCCTTTATTGTGGTCAGGACAAAGATTTATGAAGAGCGAGAACAATTTTCTGTGTTTGCAAGCCTTTGTGTCATCCCGTTCTGATAAAACTGTCGTGTTTAGGAAGAAGGAGCTGTACCTGAGTTGCTCACCCTCTCCTGACAGACGGTATTTGGATCCTTTAAGCCACGCTCTCATTTCCTAGAACTGTGGGTTCCAAAGGGGGGTCCCTGCACATATGCCATGATGGCATTTTGCAAGAAACTTGCTCGCTGGGCCTCCTCTTCTCTCACCCTGGAGATCTCAGCCTCTTTCATTCTCAGCTTCTCCAGCAGCAGAGAAATCTCACCCTCTTTGTCCAGCAGTGCTTCACGGTGATTATTTGACAAGGCTGTAAAAGAGCAGCACTAGTAAACAACATTAGGGTGTTCCTAGAATAAATAAGAACATGTTATAGGCCAGCCACAGGCAATGGAAGTGGCATGGTCAGCAAGTACATGAGAGAAGCTGCATGAGACAATATGAGAGGTTTTGCACAGACAGCATGTTACACTTCACTGTGCAGGAAACCCAAACATTTTGCTTGTTGTGCAGCTTTGGGTGGTTATCTGAGTCTTGGTCTCTATAAAACGAGGACAACAATCCCTGCAAATACACCAGGATGGAGAGTACAACTCATAGGTGTACGCACAGGCAGGAAATGTAGGTGTTACTGCCTGTAAGCACAGCTCAGTTCCAGGCCCAGTGCAGGGTAACTCAGCATTACCATTTGAAAAGCATGAAAGAACCCATCACCTTTCAGCTGTCTTTCCAGAGCTGCAATCTTCTCTCTCAGCCCATCCTGTGCTGTGCGTTCAGCTTCCAGGTGCCCAATCTGCTCCTGTAATTCCACCTTCACCTTATTCACTTCTGTCACTTTCTCCTCTTCCTTACTGTTCAGGTCCTGACACACAAAGACAAATCCATGAACAACCAAACAACTTCAGCAACTTGTTCTATCTCTGTGGTGACCATCTCTACTGCAGTCCAAATTACCTGCTGAAGTTCCTCCAGCTGCCTCCTGAGTCCATCAGCATGCAGGCTCAACTGTTTGGCTCTGGCCTGGGCTTCAGCAACCATTTCTTTTTGCTTAAGGCAGCAGTTCTGAGCTTCATTCCGTGACTCAGTCATCAGCCGCAGCTTCTCTTCTAGGTGCTCTAGTCGTTGCTGCTGTAAGACACAAAGGAAAATGAAAACATCAGTCCCACTCCATTCCTGTGAAGGGATTCTCCCCTTTTTGTTCCTAACACAGTGAACCCTTGGCTGAGTCAACTGGCACTGAAGAACAAGCACAGGACTTGGCCATAACAGACACAGCCCTGCTCCTTGCAGTCAGGAATGACACCAAGCTGCTTCTCCTTGCCAGGGAGGACTCTGATGGAGACAAACACCCAACTGACTCACTGAGAAAGAAGCAGGTCCTGGGCAGAAGCACTTGATGCCACCACCAGTCTTCAAAACCAGTGCTCTCCCTTTACACCTCAAACGGCTCTGAAGCACCACTGTGTGCAGCTAAGCAACTGCTAGGTCCCACACATCAGCTTTTCTACGTCTGTAACTCAGTGAGGCATTTTCTTTCGTGGTGTTACATATAAGTAATACTCTAATATTTTTTTGTGTTTTCCTTATTCCTTCTTCTCTTTCACAGGATATTAACTTCATTGCCATTTTCACAAAGTTCAGTTCAAACTCTTTTTTTTTTCCTGTCCAGCAGCAGTAGCCACCTGAAATTTTTCTGAGTCCAGAGAAAGAGGAGCACCCCAGGAAAGTTGCCATTAAATGGAAGGATCAACATCTGGCTGTTGGCTTCAGAAGATGGCAACTTAAATGAAATCTGCTTTGACAATGTCCACGTCAGTTCTGTTACTACTGGAGACAATTCAAATCAAACTTTTCAGGGCTCCTTCTTCGGCAAGCACACCATTTGCAGGCCAGTGAAACCCAGAGACGGGAGTTACATAGCAGTTCCCCAAGACTAAACCATAGGTTAGGCAGCAAAATCACTTCTTTCACACAGGGGCAGGGCTACAGACAGGTCTTATCCTCACCTCCTCCAAGCGGGCCTGACTCCGGGCTTTTATTAACTCCTCCTCTGCCTGGCCTCGCTCAGCAAGTGCAGCTGCTTTGACTTGGCTTAGCTCCTGCCACAGAAACATGGAAAGTCATTCTAAGCAGAGAAGCTGCATCACTGCAACACTGAACAGAAAACATTAGCACCTTCCAGTTGCAGGCAACAACATGACACAGATCTCCCTCTCACTCAGGGGCAGTGAAAGCAAGCCAAGATGACAAACCTTTTCTTCCCCCAAGACTACCATCACAACTCAATGAGAATTTCAGTTATACGAGGGCAAGTAATAAGTGAAGCTTTCCAAAACAAGGCAGTAGGAGAGGGCAGTCCTGGATGTAGCTGGGGAAATAGGTACGGAGAAATATGCTACACTACTTGAGACCACATGGGAAACCCATGAAGTCAAATCTTGGTAAAACTCTCACCATGTTGAATGGAATCCTTATTTCTGTTCAATCTGAATTTAGAAGTTTCTCCTTGGAACTTTCTCCTTCCTTAGTCCAAAGCAGTAAAAATAATTTTAACTGGTACACCGCTCTTTTCTGTTCCTCTCCAGACCACATGACAATCTTTACAGAGGTCACCAACTGAAGACTCCACAAAGCTCCCCTGGCAGCCTGCTCTTTGCACTGCTATATGAATGTTCAAACATGCCTGCAGCATCCTTTCTCACCTCCTCCAGAGAGATCCTTATGGTCTCCAGCCTCTGGATCCTGTCCTGCATGGAACGTTCACTGGCCTCAATGTGCTGTGTCATATGATCCACCTGCAAAGCAGTAGAAACCATTTAAGCAAGTGCTAGAAAACTATTCCCATTTCCAGTGTATCAGCAGGGCCATTTGTCATGAGAGAGAAGCATCCTCTCACTGACCCACCTATCACCTATGAAAACTCTTACCTCTCTAGAGCTCCCTTAGGAAACTGTAATACAGACACAATCTGCGTCTAGAAACTGGGAACTTTTAGGCAGAGATCCTTCCCAGGCCATGACAAAAGGTACAGAGCCCAAGTTCTCATTGTCAAGTGGTACGAAACACCACAGATTCATTTTCCAGCTATAATGTGGCTAAAATCTTCCTGGCATGTGTCTTTTCTTAGAAGATTTCAAAATCTTTAGATAAATCCATTGGTGTAATTTTCTTTTTGAGAGATTTCACACCTCAATGAACACTGCAAAGAGAATTGATCATAGTCTCTTGTCCTGTCCATACTCAGAAACAACCCCCTTGAAACATAACAGGGAAAGAACTGGCACGCTAACCCTGTTAGAGGATTGTTGTGTGTAGCATGTATGTCTCAATTTCCTCCATTAAAGCATCTTTATTTCAGAAGTAGGACAAGACTGCTATTCATAACTACCCCTGTGCATAGCAAGACACACAAGGGCCAGCTCCCAGCCTCTTTTGGAGCATCATATACCACTCTGGCCCATTCTCTTGCAAGCTACAAAATCTTACTAGCTAGTAGAATGTCGTGTGACCTCTTAAGGCAGGCTTTGCTTGAAGAAATGGCCCATTATTCCCACAGTAACTGTGAGTCCACTAACTTTTCAACCTTTTTTTAAGCACTTGACAGCAAACAATGACTTCCAGTGGTGCCTGTATGTCAGGACCAAAGAAGGACAAACCTCAGGATGCTGCAGAAACCCCATCCTTACCTCTTTTACCCGAAGGGATTCCATGTCTTCAAGGCTTTGTTTAAATCTTCTCTTCTCTATTTCCAGACGTTCTGCAGATTAAAAGCAGGCATATCACAATTCTGGCATTCCTGCCACGCAGGCTGTATTCATACTTTATCACACACTCTGCTGCCCTTCCTCTGTGACTGCCCTGTGCCATTCACTCATGGACAGTCATACCAACCACAGGTGTCCACTAGCTGTTTCTGCTCCTCCACTCACCCTCAGCCTGCACAGCCCGAAGCTTCAGCTCTGCAGTTGTGTTGGCCAAGTCTTGTTTTACCTGGAACAGCTGATCCTGCTGAGCTTTGCACTTCCTCTCCAACTCATCCACCTACAAGAAAATGACCACCACAAAGGATTTTCTTTTCCTGTTAACAGAGAAAGTTGGCTGTACAGGACAATGAGTAGAGACACAACCAAGAATTAAAGAAAACATATAGACAGAGCAGAAGTTATATATGTCCAAGTTCCCCTTCTCAGCCTTGGACTTAGTTTCGTACCTGGTTTCTCAGCAGCAGATTTTTCTCACTGGCAGCAGACAAATCATGCAAAAGCTTGCCTTCCCGATCAGCACTTTCCTGCAAACAAAATCAAAATTAAAAACCTGTACTCACCTTATTTCTTGCACTATCAACCTACGCCAACCAACACCACATCCAGTCAAATCCAACCTACCCCATAAACACCATGGCTCCTCTTCACACCTAGCACTCACTTATCTAATTTACACAAGAATTTTTGTCATGGTGGCTTTGGTAAACCCATTAGTAGTAAAAAAATCACACTTCTCTATCCCTTGCAGCATTCCCCAAATCTACACAAACCACTTCTGATCTAGAGCCTTGCCCTCAAACCTAACTAGGACTTATTCAGCTCACCTGCTTTTGTTGCTGGAACTCCCTGAAGTGGCACTCAGCCACACTGGTTTGTTCCTGTTTTATGGCATTCAGCAGCTCTCCTAAGTTGTGCACCTTCTGCTCAGACAGAGCCAGGGCAGCTTCAGTCATCTGCAACCTATAATGAGAAACACGTACTGGAGTCTTTTCTGAGGCAGACACTGCAGCGAGCTCTCCAACACCATCTGGTACAAGGTGCTAGCATCTATGTGGCAGTGTATGAAATCAAGCTAACTAAGGCAATTTTCGCCTCTACAGAAATAACACCACTGACCTCTGTACCCAGCAGCATCTGCAAAAAGTGACCTGGGACTTCACAGGGCCCAGTGTTCTGGTGCTTGTTGCATTTTCCCTGTGTTGTTTTCTGTGAGCCATTTTCCCTGCCCAGACCCCTCCAAAATTTGCTCACTCTCACAGAACAAAGCTGGCTATTTTATACCACTGCAAGATTGTTTAAAATTAGGGACAGAATTTTAAACGTGAGTAGCACAAGCAATTTGCTTATTCTGTCCATGAGAGGGACATGTCCACACCAGGACATGGCATAATAAAACTGCCTCTACCTGGCATAACTGAATTAGCCTGGCTCAGGAGTGTTTGAAGTCTAACCACTGTCATGTGCATATGACTCTGCACAAGCTAGCAGTGCTTTTGGGAAGCTTCACCCCACTGTTCCTAGGCCAGGCTCCTCCATATCTGCAGTGGTTCTCAGAGAACACTGCCAGGGGAAGCAGGTACAGTCTCCTGCCAGGCTGTAAAGCATGCAAGGAACAAGCTCCCATCCCATCTGCACAATCATTTTTCTTCCTTTTCACCCTCTGTAATTCACTTGCTCGTACACCAATGCACTGTAATTTTACTTAAAAGCTGGCTAAGTATCTAATGTGGCCAACTCAAAGGTGTGATCTGACCCTAATTTCTGCATATTACTGCAGTACTAAGCAAAACAGTACACCAGCTACTCTACAAGATTATCCTCCTTCTTAGCAGCTCTACTCAGTAATGTATATAGCACAGACAATGGGAAGGTTTTCCTCCTCCATACTTGGCTTTCAATGAATTCATAAGGGAGTGCTGCTCATCCAATGCTTCCTGCAGTTGGCTGACTCGTGCTGCGGACATTCTGCATTTCAGAGACAAAAAACAAGAAAAAAAAAGTGTGTAATTTCTCCCAGAAAATGGGAGGGGGCTCAATTCTGCCATCAAAGAGCAGAAAGCATTTAGAAATCCAACCCACCTCTCACTCTTGGCTTTTTCTTCTTTCTGCTTGTCTACAGTGTCCATAAAATCCAAGAACTGTGAACAGGGCAAAGTTCAGTGAGAAAATGAACTGCATCAGCTTAAAACATGTACGCTTCTCAAGCTTCTCTTCCCAGAAACAGCTGAAGACAAGTCAAGCTACTATTGGAAGCAAACTGGAGGTCTGATGCATTTAATAGCACATCTGAATGATATGATCATTACTCTGCATCCTGCAGTGCCAGAAGGAAAACAGACTCAGATCTCTAGATTCATACCACTTGGAAAATATTAAAGTAGTTGCAAAAGAACTGAAAGTATGAATATAGGTTAAAAAAAAACCCAAACACCAAAACTCCTGCTGAATCCAGAGTAAATATGTTCAGCAGGGATGTGTCCATACCCATGCTGTCATTTGATTTGATTCCTGGTCAACCTGGCTCAGAGGAAGGACCTGATGTACTCAACCATGCTGTGTGCCTGCCCATAATGATGCACGTGCAACCTCAGGTGCAGAATACTGCTGTCACTGAATGTTCTGTAGGGGCTTCAGGGGAAAGCAAAGGATTCCAGCGGCGCTATTCGAACTGCCAACATGTAAGATTGCTAACCTGCTTGTTCTTCTCATCCTTCAGATTCAAAACCTCCTTGTTGAGGATGTACACTTGGTTCTGGGCCTCACTCAGGATAGCCTCACGGTCTTGGTTGTGATCCAAGGCTTGTTCTGATGCAGAGAGCAGGAAAACATGCACAAGTTTCTAAAGCCACAGAACAGTAAGCACTGCTGGAAGAAACAGCACTCAGGATGACACCTGGCTATCAGAAGCACCAGGACAGCTTCCCTTCTCAGGCTGGCCCCTGTAGAGACCTCTCATCTTACACCACAAGGTGGGATGAGATCTAAGAGAGCAGTGTGTATTGGGTAATCAATATCCCAGGAAAAGGAAAGCTGTTCAATTCTGCTGTGCGCAGGACAACAACACACAATGTGCTGCACAAGCCACATCAAAATTTGGCCACTCAGAGGCAAACTAATCTCAAGTTCTCCCACATTCACATGCCACAGTAATCTCTAACTCAGTCCAAATTATTTTTTTGCTCTTGCTGGTGAAAGTGGTGCTTCCAACTTGACCAGCTCTCACTAAAGGACAAGAGGAAGTGATGTAGGGCACTGTAGAAATGCTGTTGAGAAAGGGACGAAAGGGGGAATAGCTCTCTTCTGGAGCAGCAAGTGCCCTATATCTCTCGAGTGCTGAAGTGGGAAAAGAGTTAATCATTCATTACCGTACAACACATCATACTTACCCACAGCTTTCAGGATGTCACCAGGAACATTGTTCCCTGCCAGCTCTAGCCTCTTCAGTGTCTTGTTTCTGTGCAGGCAGTTCAGCAAAGCTCGGCCACCCAGAAGCCCAATATTATTCCATCGCAAATCTACACACAAAGCAAACTTTCACTTGATAGTCACACGTGCTGAAAAGCATAAGGTGCAAGAGAACCCATGCTCTTTATACATCTACAAGCACGGCTAACTAATCCCAGATGGTCTTAGCATAAACACAGGTGAATACTGTCTCCCCTTTCAAGATGAATGAGAGGGAGGGAAAGTAAAAGACAAAGCAGGAAAGGTAGATATATATTTTTAAAAGTGCAGAAAGACAGTACAGTTCAAAATCTACACAAGTTTGCCTCTTGCAAGCCTTCCCTCTACAGCCAAAATCTGTGGATGAGAAAGAACTTGCAACAAAAGCCATGTTCTCCTGAAGGAAATTCCAGCAAAATTCCATATAAGGACAAAGCAAGTGTGAAGTAAGGCTCAGTCTGTCATGAGGCATGCCAACAGCATCTACAGACAGGAATGGACACACTCCCTCCTCTGCTAAGGACTATTCTGCTCCAACTACACAATTCTTCAGCTGCGAGTTTGGATCCAGAGATTTCAACTACAGTTGCCATTCTCCAAAGATCATGGGGTTGTGACCTTTCCTTGCACAAAGACAGCAATGCACTCCAGACCGACAGGAATTGGGAACGACACCAACCAGCTGGCAGAAGACAGGGCAGACTGCAAGGAACCTGAAGATATATGCACATGTGTGCATGCGTAATGTACATGGGCAAAGAACTCTTACCCAGCTCCTGAAGACTGGTATTTTGTGCCAGTGCCACAGCCAGCTCTCCAGCCCCTTGATGGTTAATCTGGTTATTGCGCAGATCCAGCTGCTGGAGAAAGTTGTTTGCTCCCAGTCCTTGGCAGAAAAAGGAGAAGCCTTCCTCCCACATGCCAAGGCTGTTCCATTCTAAGGTTAGGCTAAGGAAATCAGACAGGATTGGAGTTCGTGGAGTAAATGGACAGCTGCATGAGCTTAGAGTCATAGAATCAGATGGGTTGTAAAGGACCTCTGAGATCATCAAGTCCAACCCTTGATCCACTACCACCACAGTTACTAGACCATGGCACTAAGTGCCACATCCAGTCTTTTCTTAAATACCTCCAGGGATAGAGAATCCACCGCCTCCCTGGGCAGCCCATTCCAGTGCCCGACCACCCTCTCTGTAAAGAATTTCTTCCTAATATCTAATCTAAACTTCCCCTGGCAGAGCTTGAGACCATGCCCTCTGCCTTACTGACAGTTGCCTGGGAGAAGAGACCAACCCCCACCTGTCTACAACCTCCTGTCAGGGAGTTGTAGAGAGTGATAAGGTCTCCCCTCAGCCTTCTCTTCTCCAGGCTAAACAACCCCAGCTCCCTCAGCCTCTCTTCACAGGGCTTGTGTTCAAGTCCCTTCACCAGCCTGGTTGCTCTTCTCATTCTAGCTTGAATGATACGTGAATCACAGTACCCAGTCAAACACCCAGCTCCACAAACAGACTCACTTTCAGACAGCAGGATGCTGCCAGGACCCAGCATCCTTCAAAAGGGTACTTCCAGTTCTCACTCCTTCACCTCTCCCACCCCTCACAAGAAATTGTACCACTTGATGTTCCTCCTACCCAAACAAAAAACACCCTCAGCCCTTTTCAACTGTTGTGCTCCATCTGACAGGAATAACACAAAGATAGGTAGATACTTTTTTTTTTACCTCCTGATGGATTTGTTCTGCCTAAGAAGTTTTCCCAAAGCCTCAGCTCCCACAGACCGCAGATTATTTCCCTGAAACAGAAATCCCAGGTTATGAGTAGGCTACACCTGTCCCAGTCCACCTAGCCCATCAAGCACCACTAGGTGCACCCCAGCTGTAATGCCGATTTCATCTGGACAAAGATGGTCCAACCACCATTTGTTTCACATATCAGTCAGCTTTCCACAAAATTAAAAGCCCTGGAAGAACAGTGGATCCATACACACCTCTGGTGATTCTAGATAAGCAGAACCATTTCAACATACTTCATTAAAAAGGGCTCAGTTAGCACTAGCACAAATGAGAAGGAAAGGTGTGACACAGTTTGCGACTGTATAAGCTGTACATCAGAGAAATACAGACAGAAGGTCACTCTCAGTAGAGTGACCATCACATCTGAAGGCAGATGCCTAGTGCCAAGCCCAGGCTAGCCGAAAGGCATTGCCAAGCTGGATAAATTCTACACAAGCACAAGTCAAATAGCTAGTAACTCACTGATCAATACAGAGGCACAAAGATACCCCTACATTTGCCTCATCTGACCAAGGAGCAATGAACAACAGGTATACAACTTCCTACCAAAACAGAATAACCAAATAAAAATGGGTAAAGATGATCTGCAAAGTAACTTTGGAATGTTGTGATATGGTGTTAAGGACACAAGGAACAAGTCACTTGAGAACAAAATCCTTACAGAAGTATGCATCTTTCTGAACAATCCTGCACCAGGACTGTCCAGTTCTAACTAAAGTCTGTGTTTCTTTTCCCTTGTCCACGACTTTGTCCTAATTCTATTCGAACAGACTCACCTTCAGATCTAAAGATTTGACTGTGGTGTTGGAGCAAAGACCATGCAACAGAAGTTTTACACCTGAGTGGGAAAAAAAAGAGGTGTTAATTTCATTCGTGGAACTCTTTGCCCGAGCCGGGAGTGTATCGTCCTGTCAAACAACCAGCTCAGGAGACGCGGCTGCGAGAAACGAATGACTTGATAAACGACCAATGCTGCTGGAAAGCGTGAGCCTGAGTTTTTGGGGCCGGAGACCGTTTACACACTCTGAAAGACGTGTCTGGGCAGCGCTCTTTACGTCAGCTTGTACACCTGCCTGACCCAGCCCTGAGATCAGGCCACGTCTGGAGAGGCCCCACAGACACGCTTGTGCTGCCCCCGAAGCGCCTTCACTGACGGCTGCTTTAACCAGCCGGATTGTCCCGTCCCTCCATGGCCAATAACAGCAGAGACGCCTTGAAAGAGGATGGAACCGAGAGGTGTTTGACCACCCACACTGTCACAGACCGGGCACCTTCACCACCCTGAGACACGAGCGACCTCCCGCCCCGCCGCCGGGCCCCGCTCGCCGCCGGCAGA
>VYXB01004923.1:187573-225883 GCA_013397135.1 Pachyramphus minor
GCCCCCGCCTGCCGTAAGCGCCTTGTCGTTGCAGTGAACGGCGACGCGCAGCTGCTGATGGCCGAGATGCTGAACGTCTTCGTCCGAGGTGAGCGCACGGGGTCAGCCCAAGCCGCCCCGTGGGCCCGTTACCGACCCGCGGGCCGCCCCCCGCCCCAGTCCTCCCCGAGCACTTCGTCTCATCCCGTGCTGCGCCAGCTCCGCTGTCTCCTGCGCAGCCGAAACCCTGACACCGCTTCCCGCACTCGTCCGGGCCCCCTCCCTACCAGGAAACCAGCCCGGACCCCCGGGCGGGACCCCCCTCCCTGGCAGCTCCCAGACCCCTCTCACTGCCTACGCGTTCCCTTGTCCTGCAGAAGCGGCAGCACGGGCAGCGCGGCAGGCTCAGACAGAGGACCTGGAGAAGGTGGATATTGAGCATCTGGAGAAAGTGCTGCCGCAGCTGGTATGTAACTGTGGGCTAGAAGTGCACGGGAGCAGGATGAGGATGTGACCTGAAACAGTTTAATGCTCTTCCCCCTGGGAGATGTTTCAGAAACCCAACCTATGTGCTGACTGGCTTGCTGCTCTCTCCTTACAGCTTCTGGATTTCTAGAGGCCTCCTGAAGCACATGCTGCCTGCCAGTAGATGGTCCTGACCTGACAGCAAACATCTGTCTCAGCCTCAGAGTCCAGCTCTGGGAAAAACAGTTTCAGCTTTTTCTTCTTCTGTTGTTTTGCTTCTGTCTCCCGTCTCCTTTACCAAGCACAGTACAACCCATAGCAATGATGCTGACAGATATTATTTTTGAGAAGAGGCTGTCGTAGGCTTGTTTTGTTCAGCTGAGTATGTAAGTGGTTTCCATCTTGCTGCTTTACTTGTGTAATGGGCATGTACTTCACAGCATGGTAAGATGCTGTTGCTTTCTCAGCTAATGTGAGAAACAGGTGCTGCTTCACAGAGATGCATGGAAAGACTTAATAGCTGGAAATACCATCCAGCCTTCAGGCTCTCCTTGCCTCAGCAGGCAGCTGCAACAGCAACTCTAGGTCCAGCTCCAAGCCTGTCTAATGAATAGGTCGTTAACAGGAGCTCAGTCACAGGCTCTTGCCAAGAGCAGGTAACTGATCTTTATTTTATAAATAAACAGTGTTTGTCCCTCACTACCTTCCAGTATTTCTCTAGGGCTGTGACATCAAAGAATACTTGGAACCTTTTAACCATTTGATACTCTCCTCAGAAGCTGCTTCCGCTCTGCTATAAATTTGTTCTCACAAACATCAATAAGTTAAAACCCGTCTCCCTCCCTTCGCTGTAATTAATCATCAAAAGTCAAGTTGCTTCAAAGACCTGAAGTTTCCCCCTCACCCACCCTCTTCTCTAAATCTTTGTACGACGAAAGGAAAAAAGGACAAATTAACAAACAGCATGTGTGAGAATCCCACATCACGGGACAGCCTGGCCCCTCTGGCAGTGAGGGGAAGGAAAGGGAGGGTGGGGAGCAGGGGCACGCTATGAAATAAGAAACCTTACACATGTGGGCAGGACCCACACAGCCCAGCTGGCTTTGCTGGGAAATGCATGGCCCCTGCAGGAGCACCACAGACGGGCCATGGCTTGGGGCCTGCACTCTTGCTGTGGGATCAGCAGCAAGCAGTCCCTGTTCCCAGGGATAGCCGTGGCAGGCAGAGGCTTGATAGGTCCCTGTATTCTTTTCAGCCAGGCGCTATCAGGGTCATCCCTCAGGACACCAGCCACTTGGAAACCTCATGAAAACCGCAGTTTAACACACATTCTTACAACAGTACCAGCTTAAGCTGTCCCCAGCAGCCCTCTGCCACTCGGCCAAGACAACTGTTTGTGCAGCTGCACAATGCACCCTATGAAGGAACTGACCTTGTTCAGCCTTCAGCCCCATAACCATTGGGAAAAAAAAGGAAATAGCAAAAAAATGCAACTAATGCTACCTTTGAATGCCCCAAAACCCTAGGGATGAGTTCAGCTATTATAGCAGAAGTGATACTCAAACAAAACCACCTCATCAGGTACTTGCCACAGGGCTGGAATCCTTGTAGCAAGCAGCTTAGTGAAGAGCCAGCAGTTTTAAATGTCAGGGCATCTTGTCCCCCTTAAAGAATTCAGTTCTGCTTTCTTGCCTTTTCCAGATTTCAGATCCTCATCTCTCCCTCCTCTCTGACTCCTCCTTACACAGATCCCAAAGCTGCTGCTGTAAAAAGGCTCGAGTTCCCCTTGCTGACACACACAAACATTGACTCAAGAGAATTGCTGATGTGGACATTGGTAGTAAAGCAGCAACAGCTAAAACTAACTCTTCTTGGCATAGGGAAGAGGAGTAAGATCTCCGATCTAGCTATTAAAGGTACTGAATTTTCATTCTTGTGCTTATACTGGGTTCGATATGTGGCTTAGTCATGCAAGGGTCAAGCACAGTCAGCAATATGAAGTCTAGTCCCCATCCCTGCACTGAACCCATGAAACTGCCCCAGGAATACTGATATTGCTGCTTGTATCCCTAAACTACTTCTGTTTTCCCATCTTGGGTACTTGCAGGTGACAGTTACAGTGCTTGCTCTTTATGAAACTGACAGAATCAGAACACCTAAGCAAACTGGCACTATTTGATGTCTCCTGTGCTCTTCAAAAGATAAAGACAAGCACATCTGAAGGCATACTGCAACTTCCTTCCAACCACAGTGCTGCTGCTTGTTCTAACCCTGAGAATCAAAACCACCTCAAGTATTCCCCCACCTATCATTAGCAATGGCTTCTAGGTTCCCCCCAATATATCCTGCATAAATTCAGCAAAGCATCTCTAGCTACAGCCTGCCTCTGATTTGTGTGACATGAGTAAGCCTGACACAGCACCTGATACAGACAGTCTTATGAGAGTAGGCTCAGTCCACACTTAATCCACTAGAACAATAAACTTTAAACATTATTTCAATGTTTTTTTTGTTTGCTGCGGTATGCCTTTTATAGCCTGTCAAGTGCCAGAGGGGCTTGCTTTCCACAGGGAGGATTTAGAGCAGCAGCTGTACATAGTGCTCTCACATTCCCCACTGCCAGTGGCCGCACACATTCCCTGTTTATGTTTGTGTGTCTTATAAGAAATCAGTCAACTTTCTTCGTAAAGCATTCTGCTCCCTCTGCTTTGAGTCTCCTTTTTCCTCTTCCACCTTTCTTTAATGCCTGCCCCTCCCTCCAAGTTTCTTCAAAGCATCTAGGAGCATTTGGAAATAATTAGACCTGAAAGGAAATGCTGGCCAGGCTGGGAGACAATGACAAGTGCCAGGAACCCTGGGTGCCCTTTCTAGCCACTTTGAAGTTCATTCAGATGGTACAAAGCTCCGTTTTGCTTTGTTGGAAAAAAAATGGGAGGAAGGGAATGAAGCATGACAGGCCCATTGAAAAGGGAGCAGGTTCCTGAGAACTGACAGAGAGACCAAGTGCTGGGGCAAGAAACATTATCAAAGGGACCGACCAAAAGGGCTCCCACAGCCACTCTGCTTTATTACATATACAAATTGTGCAGATGTGCATGTGCAGGGAGGAAACAAGGAAAATGGAAAACATGGTATTACCATACCATGGAACCCTGCTCTCCATAGATCACTGATCCATGGAGAAGACTCCAAATAGAATCCAGCACCATGGTTGCTGTGGCACTACAGAGTTCATCTCCAGTGTAATGGCAATTCTAACCAACAACATTCATCCCCACATGACGTCTGCAGAAAGCAACAACCCGGACTGGGGGTTTTCCACCAACACGAGCTGTGGTGCAGGGCACGACCACCCTGCTCCAGGAACACTCCAACCACCAACCAACTGACATGGGAAGAGACCGTTTAACTGGATGGCTTTTTCCTTGCTGTAATTACTGGTGTTAATTATACACAGTGAAAATAGAACTAGAGCTTAGGGCAGAAATAATCTTAAGAGGCATTCTATGAACAGATACCTGTGTTCTTTGTTAGTAAGATTCTGGCAACTGAACACAATACAAGTGCAGCAGCCCAAGAGGTTCACAGGAAAGGCTAACTGAACTGGTTTAAGTGACCTAAGTGCTTCTTCTTCATTCACTTTCCAGGCATCTATATCCAGAATTATCAGCAGCTAACTAACTAATTCACCCCACCCAGCAAGAAGCAGAGAGAAGTCTTGTTTTAGGCATCACTTAAGAACTATAGTTAAAGCTGAACCAGATTGTCAAGTGATCTCTGAAGGTAGAACTGGGAAGATTGAATTTAAAAATATGGACAAAAACAAAGTCCTTCACAGAAAGTATATAGAAATTATGTCCCCCTTATTTCTCTATGCTTATTATTAGCATGCAAGAAACCTTAAATTTAACTTCTAACTTCTAACCTTGCTTCTGTAGTCACAAAGATCATAAACAGGCCTTCCACTCCTCCACCAGGTGCAACCGGCATCTGAAATAGCAATTCTCTTTTTATAACTAATGTTCATAGAGATGAGCTCTCCAGGGCCACCAACAATTTCTTACACATTCTGAGTAAGCTCATCAAGACAGGGACACAGCTGATTGCTCACTGATCCAGCAGCCCAGGATGCTTCATCTCTTTCCACCTACAAAAAAACCCACAGGAGCATTAAAACACTTAACATGTAATTTGCACTGTTTCATTTCTTAATAATATGATCGGGTGGTTGAGGGTTCTGGACACTGCTGTGCTCAGGCAGCATTGGGGACCACCTGGGAGCACTTAGGGAGATGGAATGGGAAATACATCATAACTTTTGGAGCAAGAAACTTCACCCTTCATGTTATTAATACGCACATTAGAGCGTATTATTAACCTTTCATACTAGCTGTTAAATGGGAAACCCGCATGGGTAGGTGAGATGATATTTTGTACTTTGTCCAGATAATCTTTACTTGGGAAAGAAAACTCTGAAGTGCCATGCTTCAAACATACTGGAAACAGGAAACAGCGAAGATCCTGTTTCCCACTGCATCAGTATCTCAGCACCAATCTATACCAGACCAACCCACTGGTGGCAATTTATGGTCTGCTTGCTGGAGCTGAGGGCACCACAGTATCTTCCAGAAACAAATACTAAAATTCTTATCCAGGAAGTTAATATTTGGCATTATTAGCCAGGGATTTCCATATAAGCATTACTAGTTTTGTTGCTGTTAAGGGGGCTGATTTAATGGCACTTTTTTCCCCCCTTTTTTTGATTTCCTCTCTCCCTCTTGTCTTTGCCACTGCATCAAAAAGCGAATATTACCAACTGTTTAATTCAGGAATCCTTCTTCTAATTATGTTATATTTGGTATAAATTCACATATAAAACACACACATAAGCTATTTGTTCTGGGACTAAAAACAAGATTGCAGTTTTCTGATGAGGATAAACCAAGAAAAAATTAGTAATGGAAACTCGGTTGCAATCTTAATTATGGAAAACCACTACTGGTTTGCAGTGAAGATTTAAAACAGGAAGACCAGCTAAAAAAAAAAAATCAAGAGAAAAAAAAGTACTAAAACAGACTACAGGAGCAAAAGGGAAAATAATGCCAGACATTTAGCAGCTGACATTGGCCTTTGGTATGTAGAATGTCCTGCCTATTAATATTTGAACAACAATGGCAGAGTTAAGAACTCAGTACTTCAAACCAAAAACATAGTTAAGAATGCTGCAAGCATATGGATTAGGCATCAGACTCCCCAGTGTTCAGAGCCTGCACTCAGATACTTCTCCAGTGAAGGCTGAGGTTCAAGTCACAAACCAATGCATGATGAACAAGCAGTGAACCAAGTTCCTGCAAGCACAAGCTGACATCTTCAACAATACTGTCAACATCCAACACATTTGGCAAAGAGGAGCCTGCTTTTTGGGGCAGTTTAGAATTAGAGCTCTCCTCTGATTTCATGATACCTGGCAGCTTCAGCCATTTGGGGATTTTCCCAGGGGTCCTTCTCAACCCCTGCAGAGCTCCCTGTGTGCTGGCTGCTTCCGGAGACTCACTGGTCTTTTTGTCACTGCCTGCTTCTGGTTCAGATACGGATGGAGCTCCTGATGCTACAGACGATGAAGCAGAAGGAACTAATCTGGAAAAACACCTGAGAAAGAAAATAAGCAAGGAGAATTAAGCTTCATTTTTCATAATAACCCCTGTACTACCACCACCACCACCTTTAAATTTTTTTAATCAGATTGAAAAGGTTTTTCTTTTTCCACAATAGAAGCACTAGGATTTACTTGATTTAGTCACTGAAATCCAACTTTGCAAAGGAGTCACAAAGCTATGAAGTTGAGTATGAAAGTGTGACTGGAGAGTATGTTTCTGGAGAGCAGGAAGGCCTAGCATCTTCAAAGAACATTTCTTTGTAGTAAGATGAGCTCATTTCATGCTTCCCATCCCTGAAATACTCAGGCATTTGCAATTCTCTTCAGTCTCAACATACCTGGCTATTAATAAATCAGCTGCAGAAGGGGAAACTGCAGAGCTCAGCAGGTCCGACTTCAGGTAACAAGCTGTTTAAAAATGAAAACAAATCACTCGTTTTGTAACACAGACACATCAATCACCACAGTATCACATAGCTCTCAGCTCAACAAATACCTGCTGTATACTACAGTAGATCTCCATCACCCTTGCCCCAAATGACACAGGACACTTTTAACTATGAAAGTTTCTTTCACAACCCAGAGGTGCCTAATTTCATCATTCAAACCTCAAGATCTTGATATTTTCTTTCAGTGCTTACTGATCTCAGAAACTTTTCTGTGAAGCCAGAGTTTGTTTTGATCTCTGGGAGAAAAAGGGATTCTAAGCATTAACCAGAGATGTCAAAGAACCAAAGATTCAGATCTGTTCTACCATCTTCAGCCAATCCACTACCACAGGAATGTTGCAAAAGCATTTCATAGTAATTTGTCTAGTTAACATTTTGAACAACAGGATTTTTTTATACAGAGCCATTCTTTTATCATTCTTGCTCTCACGGCAGACAACACCTACTCCCCAGCCTAACAAATCCCATAAAAAAGGTACTGTGTCTACATTTGTGCTCAAGCTAACTGACCAAGCCAGCTCTAAAGAGGTTCAGCCAGTTGGAATGGGGACATTCACCAGCATTCTCAAAGACTGCAGTCCCTTTTGTCAGAAGAACTCTGACAGTAAGGATGTAATTCTGGGTCTACTACAAAAGCTGTACAGTCAGCTGAAGGAGAGAGGCAATGCACTCACCCCTGCACTCCTCAGATCCAAAATGAATTACAGCAGTTGGAAAGAGTTTAGCCTACAGTAAAAGGGGAAAAGAAGGTATCACTGGATGTAGATGCTTTCACAGTTCACAGTGAACATTACAGGCAGATTAGACCGGCACAGACAAATTCATGGAGTTCAAGCCAAGGTCAGTATAGAACCATCTATAATTCAGAAAAAATTAAACTTGTGCAGAGCACAGGGCACTTGGAGTACAACATGAAGCAAAATTTTATGATCTGTTCTACCACACTTAGGTAATGAGACCTGTACAGCATGTGCTCACTGTGCCAGTGCCCTGCCATTCCTTCTCCGTCCCCGTATCTCCTGCCATTGTATTGCACACACATTCTCCACTGCTGAGCAGATAACATGAATATGAAGAAGAATCTTCTAAGACCTCAGTGGCTGATACCAAAAGAAGAAGAATCTAGCTATGCCCTCCGAAATCTATTCTAGATAATTTTATTACATTTACACCCTATGGTGTCTATGTCTGTGGTTGAAATTTGTCTAGTTTCACCAGCTTTCCAGGATGCAGTGTTTCCTTTTAGAAATCCAGCCTGAATTCCTAGTTCCTACTTATCAGAATAATCGCCACATTCAAACACGTTTTTCATCCAGTGGGTTTGGTTGTTATTTTTTCCCCCTTATTTCAATGGAAGTTCCTGTGATTGGTGCCCATTTCCTCTTGTTCTTTCAATGGGCACCATTGGGAAGTTTGGCCCATCTCCCTTGATGTTCCCTATCTCCTTCATTGCACATGTTGACAAGCCCCCCAGAGCTCCTCTTTTCCAGGCTGAACAACCCTGACTCTCTCTGCCTCTCCCCATATGTCAGACCCATATGTCAGACCCTACCTATTCTATGTAGGTAAAGGAGGGACCTACCTATGGAGGTTGCTCTGCCATCTCCAGTGACCACAAGTGTCACACTGCACCTTCAAAAAACCCGGTGCTGGAACTAAGCGATACACTAGGTAGCACTACCCCACCATGTCCAGATGGTGTATCCAAGTGTTCCCAAGGGAAACAGAGCAACAAACTCAAAATTATTGAACTTCGTACTAAAAACAGACACTGCTGCAAGCACAGGCTTGGATTTTTAAAAGGGTTTGAAGGTGATATGCAGAAGATTATTATGATATGGTATAACCAGCTGTACCAGAAAATATTCTGAAAGAAAAATATTGTATTTATTACCTGCATCACATGTCAGTATAATACCACATAAAGAAAAGCCAGCTGAAACAATTCTGTTAAGCTTTTAGGAAGCCTTGTACTAAGAAACAGGTGAAGAATCCAAATCATAGTGTAAACCAGATAAAAGCAACCCACTGCCTCACTTGGTATCACTCATGCGTACTTGGGAAGTGTGCAGGGCAGATTGCCTTCTCTGAAGTTTTCCTGAGCCTCTGTTGCCACCATCAGCCCAGTCTGGACAATGGAATGACAGTCCTTGGACCTAATCCAGAACAGCAGCTACTAGAACTCAGTGGAACCCTAATCGTCACAGAAGATGCTGTGGACTGCTGCCCTATACAGAGACTAATAAAACTGTATTAACTGAAGGCAAAATGAAACAGCTTCGCCTATCTTCTTGCCTACAAACTTCAGATGAGCATGTGGTATTACGCATTTTTTTGACGTTAATCCAAAGGTTGTGGGAGACTGCTTCACACAGCATGGCTGACATCACACTATATTGAAGCAGGAGACATTCATTAACCTACTCCAAGTCTCAGCTCCTGCTAAAGCATCTAGGAAATTTCACATCCTTGAACTGATGTTTTAAGAAAAATAATTATTTATTAGGTCTTTTAACATTTAATTCCTCAATCAACAGGGCCTAAGGTTGCCTGCTCCAGTCACAAAGACGGCTATCCATAAACTTTTTTAATTAAAAAGTACCAGACATGGTTTAGAAACCCCAGAGAAAACTCTCACAAGAGCTTTGATGTTTTTGCTGCATTTGCCTATTTAGGAAATAGGTGCCCCAAAAAGGGCCCCCCCAACACACATACACTTAAGCCCTTTTACACACAACATCCTTTTCATGCCAGCTGCAAGTTGGAAAATGAGGTTTTTGTAGTGTGTTAGTGTTGGAATTTTTTAATAACCTCCCCTCTCTTTTTTTTCACCTCCCAACCAATTATCTTGGTAAATAATTAACATTCTGAAGGAGATAAGTAAGCACAGCATCTCAGAGCTCAAAGCCCTTTAGTTCAAAGCCCTGCCCTTTTCTCTTAGTTTCCCTGCTGCAGCCACTGAAACTTCCTTGTCAATCAAGCTCTGGGCACACACATCAAAGCCTCATGTGGGAATGGCCCCAAGGGGTCAGAGAAAATTCATGGCAGGGCCTGTGTGAGGCACAAAGAGAGAAAGAGAGTGAGAAACACAGACCGAGAGCTAGACACACACTCAACCAACAAACACAGACAGACTGTGCCCCAATATAAACCTCTACCCTATTTACTCACAGGTTGTCAAATAACCATAGCTCTCAGTTTCAGGATCCACGTCCACAACCATTTCCCACTGCTGGCAAAACATCAATCCAAATGTTTCACTTCAAACTCTTAACTGAAAGAAACTCAGAGGAGCTAGACAGCAGCCCACAAGTACTCAGAATGCAATCCTCCTTCCCATGGCTCCTTTCCCTGCATCCCTATCCCTTCTTAGGGCTCAGCCAACACTGTCCCCTCTTGCCAAACTTCCATCCAATAAGTTATTTTTCTTCAATTCAAACAGACTATTGGCTCATGCACAGAACCCTTGGTTCAGCTTCCTTTGTGCAGAATTCTCAGGTACCAATCCCAGCACTTCCTGAGGGCTCAGTACAGAAGGCAGCTACACCTCACTTCTCACCCCAGGAATTCTCTAGTCAGTCACTGGCAGGACATAATGCTGTCCCAGAGTTTCCTGAAAAACAAAAGTATTTAAATCAGCAGCAATTTTACATTAAAAACAAGCAGGCCAGTGGAATGATCCCACTGTCCAAGGGCTGTCTTGGCACAGAGAAGGCTTTAGTAGATGCTATGCAGAAAAACATGCAAGCCCAAAGTCAAAGCCTCTAACATTTTCTAACACAACTAAGAATGTAAGCGTCACACACTGACTGTTCTAATGTTTGCAGTTGCTCTAATGCATCTGCCAATGTTTCTAGAAGAACAACTCTGCAGTCCTTAACCTCACTTCATAGGATTCTTTTAAGATTATCTGTGAATCAGAACAGTTTTTAAAATTTCTTAGAATCACACTGAGCCTGTCAGATTGAGCAAAAGAATCAAAGGCTGTCCAAAACAATTAAGTCAAAAAGCTCCATTCAGTTATATGTGGAGAATTACCGCAACATGACTGAGCCAAGAGCCACTTACTACACTCAAACACCCAGCATTTCTTTTCCTTGCTCCTTTGAATTCCAGCCAAAGAAACAATACCATTCTGACTGGGGAAATAATAGATGCTATTATCTAGTGAATTATAATGTTCAAATCACACTGTGCAAGACATATTTACAAGATATAGTGAGATTTATTGCACCAACACCTAAAAATCCAACTGAAAATGGTGTTCCACTGTGCAATTGTATAAGATGCAATACAGATGCAATTGTACAGCAACATGCAATATAAATAAAAATGCTTTGTGCTTGTGGGTTGGTTTTAGTGTTTTGTTGTAGTTTTTTGTTGGTTTTGTTGTTGTTGTTGTTGTTGTGGGTGGGTTTTGGGGGGGTGTTGGGGTGTGTGGTTTTTTGGTGTGTTGTTTTTTTGTTTGTTTGTTTGTTTTTTGAAGGTGGAAAACTGAGACCTAATGAGATTAAATAACTTATTCAAGGTCAACAGGATGGCAGTAGATGAAATGAGAACCAAGAATGAGAGTCTCCAGAGGCCCATCCAAGGCCATAATCACAGGACAGCTTTTTCTGAAGGGATTAGAAAGTCACTGAGGCAAGGAGAGAAGGAAGTCAGCGTCCTGCCTATTGCCCTTCTTGTTTAGGAAGTATCATTCCAAATTACCAACTTCTCAGACTTTAAAAAGATCTAACACAGCTTCATCCATTTGCTTAGTTACAGTTGCAAAAGTTTAAATAAATGCTTTCCATTTCAGAGATCTGAAGACCAGCCTGTTACTCATAAAGCCACATTTAGTCTGAAACTATGCAACTGAGTAACTCCAGTTTTACTCAAGAGAGGCAGTGAACAGTTACTTGGATACTGTGGTGGTGAGCGTGGTTTGTGACAGCACAGCATCCTGGCACAATGGGGCTGCTGCATCTCACATTCCATGATAAAAATATCCACACTAGAACAACATTCCCTGGTGAATCCAGCTGTGATACAGCAGAGAAACATTTCTGCTTTGTTTTACTGCATGTTTGAGTAACTTGTTCTCTAGAACACAGCCAGAACCCTCCCCAAATAATGCCTCAATACTTCCTCCTTCACAGACATAGACATACAAAAGAAAATCCTAGAATAGAGCACTGCAGACAATGTACATTATTCCCGGCAGTTGTTCTGTTCCCTGACAGAGCAATGCTGTCAGACCAGGCAGGGGCTGCTGTCAAAGGAAACTCGCAGCTGCCAGAAGGAGCAGCATTCTTTCCGTTACATGATCTGAGAGGATCTGCCACAGGTTTGCTGTTAGTTTGATGTTAGAAGATGAATAAGAAAATAAGCACTTCAAAGGAACACGCGCATGGAAGGAGAAACCCAAGCTACCAACATGAAATACTGCCTAGTACACACACCCCAAACACATAAACTAGCTCTTGGAAAATTCAACTGAAAAGCCAGTGGATCAAAAGTTTCTCCAGCAAGACTGCACAGCATTGCTGAAACAGAAATAAACACCACAGCTATGGTGAAAGGGGCAGACCGAGTGGTTCATGTTTATAACCTGAGAACAAAGCTGCCCAATGTGGACAGCAACTGCCAAAGGAGGTGGATATCCTGCAGCCATGACAGAGGAGGGTCTGATCCAGCTAAGACAGGGGACCTTTAAAATTCATAAGGCAAAGATAAGATTTGAAAACACTGTTTTGAGAAGGCTACTTAATAAGGAATCCAGCTATAAAGAGTATTCATTGAGGCCCTGAGCTGAGATCAGAAGGATCTGGCCTCCAAACCTGACAGTAGCAGTGAACATTTTGGGCAGGATTTCCACTCTGAATTCAGCTGTCCAAGGAAGTTCTCACCAAGACCAAAGCACCCAGCCATACTTGAAGCCAGCATCATGAAGCAAGTATGGACAGCCTCTGCGAGCATAGGTAACAGGCCTCACCACAAACAGGAGGTGAGATTGCTAGCAAATGCAGTCAGATGAGAAAATCCTGAATGGAAAAGGGCTAAGACTTTTAGGTGAACGCCATACTCTGTGCTGGATGAATTTCAGTATTAATTACAATTCATTTTGCTAGTGAGTGCAATAACCACAAGGCCTGCCACTGGAAGTGCCTCCAACAGACTTAACTCTGATGAAGTAATTTTTTGTGAAATCACATTCAGACTTTTGCCAATAGAGAAGGCTTCACGCTGACCGTAGTTGGCTTCACTGAACAGACATGCCAGATGTACTGCCCAAAGTGCCACTAGCAAATAGGATATGGAAACCGAACCAAAGGCAAAGAAAGGAACAGACAGCTCATCTGGATTTTATGCCTCATGGTACGTGCCAGAGGAAACGTTCGGTGCACTCTAAGATCTGATTAGAAGACCTAAATATTTATGTGGAAGCCTTTAGCTCCTCTGAAGACAGAGGATGGCCTCCTGCTCTCTCTGCTGCCTTGACTTTTCCAGTGGCTGGTACTCCTACTTTCTGCTAATTCTTTCCTAGTATTAACTCAACAATCAATGATTTTTTTTCCACTAACCCACCCCAGATACGCACTACATAAGTGTCTGTTTCTGGAAGGAGAAAGAAGTTAAGAACCAACTTTGAAAAGCTCAGACAGCCTAGAAAAACACAAACAAGCCACTAGAGCTATAAGGAATGCAAAGCCAAGTGCTACAACACGGAAGCCTGTGGTTGATCAGCTCTGGAGAGCAGAATATTATAAAACACTTCAAGGGACATGAGAAGAAGGCAGCCAGCAAAAACAGCAACAACAAAAAATCAAAGCAATGCCTTGAAGTCTCTTGAAGTTCCAAAAACTCCATGTTGCTGCCAATCTGTGTGTTCACTATACTGTAAATACACACAGATTTGGGGAGAATTCACTTCAGACAGTTCTTTCAATCCAAGTATCTTGGCAAACAAGTTGACAACATTTGTCTTTTTTCTTGGTTTGCTTCCAGCGTAAAGGTTCTCCCTTTACTGTAAGAGATCAAATTTAATGAATGTGGTGCCAATCTTACCAGCTTGAATGGAACAAGAGGACAGAGAGAGCAGAAGTATTGATAATATGGTACTCCACCATCTGCAGTCACTCCTGTTACTGGCTTTGGCGCAAACTTCAGTAATTTATAAGTATCTGAATGCTAAATGTGCTCACATTACTGCCCCAGACACCATCCACTCCGTTACAGATAGCACCAAGGTCGTCTGTAGAGTGGAAGATAGCCCACTGCTAACTTAAGACCTGGGATAATGTGAAAATTAAATGTTGAAAAAACCTCCAGAATGGCTAGATACACCATGGTAATACCCGTTTTGGAAAAATCAAGAGTCAGGTTACACGCAGGCATCTCTGCAAGGGAACCACATTAGGTGCCAAGCATCCCACTCATGGCACATGGGGCAAAAGCAGCAAATTCTGGCAGTTACATCATATAACCTGACAACTTTAAAGAGATGTACTACTGATAAAGACAAACTTCCTCCTGAACCTTTCACACATCCTCTAAATACAACAAAAGTTTGAGCAATTAGCTGTTCCATGACTTTACTCATGGAACTTTACTCATGGCTCCCTTTTCCCTGTGATGTCTGGAAGAACTGCGCACTCCACAGCACTTCAATTCACATTCGCACCCTATATACCATAACACTGTTATTCCAGAACAAGCTTTCTCACTAGAGGGGTGCTGGGTGCTGTCAGGTTACCTTAGAGCAAAAGCTGAGCCAACTGGGTAAGCCAAAAATGCCAAGTCATGCAACTGTTAACTAATGTGATAATACTCTCTTCCTAGTGTCATGTTACAATCCCTAAAAAATATTCTGAGATTTTACTTGCTTTCCACATTTTACAAGTAATTGTAACAATTTTGCATAGTTAAGACTGTGCTTAAAAACTTCATTTTTACTTTAATTATACTCAAATTCTCAATGTAACCACTTCCTAATTAGTTTGACAGTGCTGTGATCATATGTGGCATGAATAAAAACATCTCTTAAATCAACTTTGCATTTGATACCCTTTATCTTAGTTGGACACTGTTCATCTTTCATATTGAGACAGAGGATATGAGAAATGAGAAAATATCCTTCCTTAAAACAGGCAATTCGCAAATCATTTTCAGCTTTCAAGCACAGTATTTCTCACAGTCCCAGTTGTGTACCAATGTCAACGCTTCGCACTTTTGCCATGTGCCACAGCAAGCACCGCGCTCCAAGGAAAGGCACTACACCTGGAGATGTCTGACACTAAAATGAACCAGGTTCTTCACCAAGTTGTGATTTCTAATGTAGTCCCTAAGACTGGGCTGCAAGGCAGCTCCAAGTCTTTACAGAGCACTGATTTAACACATTTTTATGTTTCAGGGAGCTGCCACAACGAATGAATTCCACAGTAAATTTCACAGTTAAGAAACTGGGAAATTGCCACATATGTAACAAGCACCAGTAATGGTGCTAGCTACAGAACAAAGGCTTTAACACAGCAAATTAAATAAAATTCCTGCCACAAGGTTTCTTATTTCAAAGACAAGAAAGTGTAATTATCCCTGTGGTGTTACACTGCACAAGTCATGTTTCAGAAGACATCCAAAGAAACATGACATATGCACTAAGAAAGAGTAAATAAAAGAACAGTACTGCAGGGGGGGCAGGCAGGCAGGGAAGGGGTAAATAGAGGCAAGCAGAGGATTTCAAACTTTTTAGAAGACAGATCAAAGTTAACAAGGCACACCATAGCCAGCACCAGGGGCTGGACGAACAGGAGACAGATACAGGCCTGAACAGTCAATCGTCTAAAAGCACATGTATCTATTCCACATGGCCTGGTCAGGAAGTTGTGGAACTTGGAAAGCTCCACTGCAAACAACTTCAGAGGCATGCTAATCCCTACCTAATTCACCATGCTGCCTGAAAAGTCTCTTTCTCTATCCCTCTCCCCACCCCAGCCCTTCTGCTTCTTCAGGGGCATCTAGGAAGAATTCTCACTGCAACTGCGTGAACCTTTATTCTGCAGGATCTCTGATGCATCAGTCTGGAAAGGTCCATGGAATTTTGAACGACAGAACGTTTTAAACAGGGTGAGTTTGGGGCAAAGTCCCTGGCACTCTCTTAACACCTGTGATTTACACAGCCAAGAGTCTCTGGCCAGAGACTTCAAGGCCAATTTATCTGACACTTGTAAAAAATCTCAAGGAATCTGAATCTGAAAACCTGTATTTCAGCCCTTGAGAAAAATTACACACAGAGACTGCATATTCCTCAATGTACACACTGACTTAAAATAAATTCTCACATAGTGATTTCAAAAAGGTCAGATTTTTGTCTAATATAGCCTCTAGCTCCTGCTGTCAAATCGAAAACAGTTCCCTTTCCACATCCAGTCTCACATCTCTGACTATCCTAGCCCAGCTATAGAAAGAGCAAACTCAGCTCAGCTCTAGCGTATACCAATTCCAGGTTAAATACAGCTCTGACTCTGTGTGGTACAGAATGTGTGTACAAAACAAAACGACCCCCCACCCCTGCCCCAATGTGCCCGTGCCTATTGCTGCACAAGGTGGACCTCTTCTGGTGAAGAGTTTGTGCTCCAAAACACCTGGTTCCATTAGCCTTGGCTGAGCAGAAGCCTACAGCGATCACAGCATTACACAGCTTCTTTTGAAAGTAACTAAAGCCAGCAGCAGGGTTAAGGGGAGCACAAGCCAGAGAGAATCACAGAGCACGTGTGAGTCCTTACCTCAAACAGTGTCAGACTTTCATCGTTCAAGATGATTCTGGGAGGTGCAACAACTGAAGTTAAAAAACAAGTTACAAACCAGGACCACCCAGCAACCAGAACAGCAAATACAACAGGTATGGGAAGGATCCCTGCTCTCTGAAGGGGTGACGTGCTCATATGCCCACAGAGGCTGCTTCATAGACAGAAGCATAACATGGCTAAGGGAGTAGGTTATACCTTCTTTGCACTGTGAGGCTGTATTTAGGGAAGGCATTCCTCCCCCGGTAACATCTCAGGCATCAACAGATCCCATACATATCACAGCTAGGAACAGGTTTTTTAAAGTAAGGGCAAATATAAAGTAAGGCCAACAGCACTCACACAAGTAAAATGGCAACTCTGCATCAGCAAGGTGGCTTCTTACGAAGTCTCTCAAAATGCCAACTGTGGAAAAAGGAGGAAGAAGTTTGCTGAATTACACTTGTTTCTTCAAATAATGGGTAAAAAGGTTGAACAGCAGAACTGCTCTCTACAATGTATGGAGATTGTCTTATCCTCCAAAGTACACTGTAGCTATTACAAATCTCTTGTAGAAGAAACAAGCCAACAAACAAACCAACCAACCAAACCACTTGGACATGCTGGTCCCTTATCATAATCTAAGAAATCCAATAGCAGCTACAGAGAGCAGCCAAGCAAGACTCTGGTAACTACTTACTAGTTTGTGTTCCATAGAAAATTATCCAACAACTTGTGCAGGTAACCATGGCTGCCAGCTGAGAATAGGATCACCAGTAATAACACTAAGAGCTACTTGGTGCATAGCCTGATTGTCTTTTGTGAACTGACAGAGCCAGAAAGGTTTATCCCCTCTTAGTACAGTACCTAAAGCTTCTTTTTCTTCTTTCCACTTTTTAGGGCTTGTTTTTGATTGGGGAAGGGGATGTTGTTTTTCCCCCAAAACATTAACACAGAAGTGTGCAAATTCATCCCAGTAACACATCATTGGGACACAAACAAGGTGCATAGCAAGTGGGACGGCTTCCTAAGCACAAATATTTTGTCATCATGCAGCTTGACAGTCTCCATCAAGTAGCCCTTAGCTAAGTGAATTAGCCCAAATGTTCTTCTTATTCCATTCAGGGGCCCTACAAGGACAGTGTAACTGCCTACTGCTGCTTTCTCAGAGCAGTTTTACTTCCCTGGACAGCAGAAATACCTGTCCGGAGCCCTCTCTCCTGTCATGGTGAGAGCCATGAACTGCATCTGCACAGGCTGAGGGGGTCAACAGTCTTACCGGTTTCACTGGGATGGAAGAATCCCTGCAGAACATGGCGGTCTGGGAAATGAACTCTCAAAACCACCTAAACCAGAGGCAAAGCACATTAGGTCAGTGGTTTATTGCTGCTCTCTAAGACTTGTCCTTGGCTTAGAATCTGCAAGTTAGCAATGGCTAACAGTGCTGTGCAGTTCATCAGGGAACAGGGGCTGTCTGACTTTCAAAGGGGGCAGGAGAGCTCATCTATCAAAGCACCATGATGTACAATGAAGCAGCACTCACTGAAGTAGCAGCTCCCTGTGCTAAACAATGCACACACAACGCATCAACAACATAGACAGTCCCTCTCGGACAGGTACAGACTGTGTACCAGCATCCTAAAGTGTCCACAGCAGCAGGAATCCTCCTGCCATACCTCTGAAGTAACTCAGACCATTTCAGCATTGGTCAGAAAGCACTTAACTTGAGAACTGCATTAGGATCATATTTACAGAGTAAAATAAATGCACTTGTAACATCATTTAACTTTCAATGAGACACCAACAAAATGTCTACAGAGGAGAGGCAGGTAGGAAAGCTCAGTCATACAGACTGATGTGTGCACAACAGAAAGGTTTTGAAACGCGGAATAGAACAAAAGAAGCTATACTGCCTGTTACTCAACCACGTGATTACAGGATAGCTGAATTTACAGGACACAGCTGTTAAGTAAGTCCCACAAACAATTAACAGGGACAGGAATTTGAAAACTCTTCCTATAAGCAGTTTAAGAGCCTGTTGATCCCAACTGAATCCCAAAGTTACTCAAACTCCAAGCCTGGACTAGCCAGAGAGGGAAAAAGAACAAATATTACCTTTGGGTAACGCTCCAACTTCTCCTTTACCTGAGATTCCCTCAAAGACTTTGTCATTAGTGGAGCCTCTTCCAGGCGTTTCCTAGAGACATGGGAAAAAGACAAGTTGTCACTTTTGTAATTTTATGACGTATTTTTACTTTATTAAGATAGTGTCCTTTAGGTCCAAGCAGGGCTGATGAGAACTGCTTGACTGTTCCATGCATCTCCCATAGCATTTTCCCCACCTCCCGCGGTTCTTATCCCAAAATCTCTTACATGAAACTATTGAGCATCAGCACCAATACCATGGAAAATTACTTTTATTGTACAAGTTCGAAAATAAGTTCACCACAAGAGCTGCCAGAAAAGATTTTAAGAAGAGGAGGGGAAAGTTTGTTTAGACTACTCAAGAAGAGACAAATCCAGTAAAGCAGAGACTCAGGTTAGACATGATTATTCCAGGGAGGGAGAAGAGCTACTGAAGTTGAAAAACAATAGTGGCACAAGAAATTAATAAGTATTACTTAGCAACAGGGAAACAAAATGAAAATGAGAAGTTTCATTCAAGAAGATCCTCCCAGAACTGGCATGTACACTGGTGTGTTAAAAAAAATAGTGGGTGCAAAATAGAAGTCCACCTGTATTTAAGATGAAACTAAGAAAATAATTACGTATTTTCCTATAAGTCATGAAATTAGCTTAGACCCAACAGATCCCATGTTCAGCTTTAGTCCCTTCTCTTTGCACTTAATTCTGAATAACCAATGTGTAACTTGCCTTTATTTTTATCGCTGGCTGTAAGGGGAAGAGGGATTACAAGCATCAGCACATTTGGAAATTAGGTCTTTTTTTGAGGAGCCTGTATTCCAGTAACCCCCAACCAAATTGACTCTACATTTGTACTACTAAATACTCCAGACCCACAAGCAGAGCCATTTTCAGGCCAATCTATATACTCATGTGGATTCCAGTGGCCTGTGGGAAAAAATGCCAGCTCCAATAAAAAAGTTCAACTCAGACTAGGATACAGTGTAAAGAAGACTGTTCAAAGTCTTGGAAAATTATTGTAATGTTTAAAGGAATGCTATGACCCACTTTAAATACATTTATGAACTTAATTTCTTTAACGAACATACAGACAGCAAAATGCTGCTGTGACTGGAAGGCCAGTTCATCTTAATCTGAGTTTTTATCAAACTGGAGTTCAATAAAGTAAAACCATGAATATTTGAAAGCAAGCTACTTCAACAGTGACATACACAGTTAGTCAGCTTCCTAGAGTGTATGTATACACACAGCTTCCTCTGTGTGTATGTTTCTGTTCCAAACATTTTCAGGTCTTGACTTGTGGCTAAGTCTAATTTTGCTTTATTTCTTTCTAGGTGATGTCTCAAAGTTTGATCTTTCTGATGAGGTCTAATAAATGGTTAATTCTGTTACTTAAAATACAGGGTCTTTCTTACTGACCAAAAATGCAACAAGCTCTGCTGGTCACTGTTGCTCTGCTCAACAACAAGACACAGCACAATCTCACTCACAAGAGAAAGGGAACTTGCCTCTCACTCTGCAGCTGTGCCAAACGTTTCCGTACATCATCCACTGTGACTTCAAAGAATTCATCAGGAAGCTCTTCTGGGCCATCAGGAAGTTGTTCCAGTAGGTCTAGATGACACACAAGGGGCTCTCGTTCTACAAGCTACAGAATAAAAATGAGCTTCAATTAGTTTAAAATGCATTGTTTTGCTTATCCTATAAGGTTCCTGAAAAAGAGTAAAAGGACAGTATTTGCAAACTGAAATACAATCACTAGTGTGGAATTCCTGCAACTCAGATCAGACAGATAGAGAGGTTGTCAGTGTTGTCATTCTTTACAGTTGATACAACAGCAGGCATCTCTATTGCCAGGTGAGCAGCTGGCTGCTCTCCACTGTTCATATAGGAAACTCAGGGTAAAAACCTCAGCAGTCACCTAAGGTAAGGAGAGAGAACTTTTCAGGGAGTGCCTGTGGAATCTCTTCACCTACAATACAATGGCACTTTGTGGCCGAACCACACTTCTAGCAAGTTACAAGCACTCAGAATTTACTCCTCTCCCAAAACCCTACCTGATCTCTCTGCTCTACTCCAAACCTCTCTGAGTATGTAACCATTTCCTTGTCACTCTACCGGCAGCACGCAACTTACACAGGTGCTATCCGTCATTCTACGAACTACAGTGCCCTTTGAAGCTTTTCCATCCACCACGCACTCCTGGCTTGCATTGTGTTCTCTTTGCTTCACATTCTCTTGCCACAGAGCCAACAGCACTAGTTCCCAGCCAGGTCCCACTCCTTTTCTCCTTACTCCAGAGAACAATCCTTTGCTTTGGTAAGACAGTTTTTGACTGTTCAGCTCTCTGAACTAAATGACTGCACAGATCCATTTCACACCTTTCAAATTTTTACCCTGGTGTCTGTTGTGCAGAAACATCCTTTAAACAGTGAAAACCCCTTTTATTTTGCACTTACAAAGTAATTCGCACCGAGATCAGCCTTTGGTGAAGCCAGAGCACACAGATGAGAGGGGAGAAGTTCTCTATAGGCATCAGCTGCAACAAAGGTACTTAATACTGGTAACTTTTCCTCCAGCCCAGAGGATCCATGTCACACAGACACCTCTCTTCCCTGCCCAGCAGGGCACAGGCAGCCTGGCTGCCTGCTCCCCCAGCCTCCAGAGCCCAGAGCTGGGTGTCATGATGGCAAACCTTCCAGCAAAACTATGGTCTGGCCTAGGACTGTGGTTGCAGTTATGAAAAAAACAAAACAAAATTAAAAAAAGCCAACACCAAGACCCACAACACCAAAAAAACCCAAATCAAAGCCCCAGCCACTTAGACCAAGGTGTCCTATTTGCCATCTCTGCAGGCAGCAGGACACTATGGATCCCTCCCCAGGAAAGGTTATGTGCTCGCTGCTCTCTCTTATGCCCAAAGCAGCAGTTGTGTCTGTGTGTGAATACAAAACATGACCAGAGTCAAGCACACAAGAGGCAGTTACACCTCCTGGCTCTCACACAAATCAAGCTTTTTAAATTCAAAAATGGTTTAAAGGCACAAACATACAGAACGGCACACTCAAGGCTACAGGAGATGAAGGGAGGACAGCCCATGGCTGAGAGGCCCATAGGAACAAAAACTTTGGTAGTTAATCCAACATTTCTTCCCAGTCAGCTGTCAGCCTAGCACAGCTGTAGGTTCTGTGAATGAACCCACTGCCCATTTCTTCTCCCCTCATTCCCTCATACACTCTTTCCAATCCTAATTAACACCCACATGTCCTCCCTCCATCCACTCTCCCTTCCCCCAGGCCCCTTGGGAACAGGAGTCTTCTCAATTGTCAAAAGCACAACACAAATTACAAGGCAATGTTCACTCTACTTGTGGGCACTAAAGGGTAATTTGAGAAATTAAAAGAGCGAGGTTGTGTGGGTGGGACCCTTGGCTACTTTTAGAAAGTTGAGCAGGGTCAGCCCTAACCAGCGGGTGAAGGAGCCTGACTGCAGCTTTCCTGGGGCCCAGGGAGGGGGAGGTGCCCAG
The DNA here is from genome assembly GCA_013397135.1 of Pachyramphus minor. NCBI lineage: Eukaryota > Metazoa > Chordata > Aves > Passeriformes > Tyrannidae > Pachyramphus > Pachyramphus minor. The sequence continues at coordinate 209,561 of VYXB01004923.1, forward strand.
TGCTGCAGAAGGGACCCCGAGCACCCAGGACCACCCTCTACGAATGAGCCTTGCTGTCCCATGATCCAGTAAGGGCACATCTACATCAGAGGCCAGAGAATTAATCAGGCCTCCCCAATAATCAGGTATACTTTAATCTCATCAAAGAGGTTTAAGTTTCATTTCATTCTAAACACCTCCTGAAACTGAACTGCTTCCCAAAAAAACTCCAAACTCAAAAGACTGAGGAGGCATATCCTATGGCATGCTGTGAAGGTGCTGGGATGTGATGGAGAGAACTCCCAAAATCTCCATTAACAAATCCTAAAGTTACTGTTTAGTAACGGCTCTAATAAGCACTTTAGCAAATCCCAACAGCAGCAGGTATCCACAAGGAAAAGGTCAGCCCCTGCTCAAACCACGGTGACAGCTAAAGGCTGCCACCAAGGCATAGAGAATCATGACATGGCAGAGGGTAGACATACATTCCAGTCCTAAGTGTTCATTCCTCTTCCTTGGTGTGGGCTCCAAAAGTCCTAAAGTGCAGACAAAATCCAAAAACTAACTTCCCATGACGATTACAAAAGAGGCTCCAGGAACACCAAGCCACTTCCCAGCCCACTGCTCAGCCAACATTTTCTGCAATCATAATGAAAGGTGAGCATTTCCTGTAACAATAAATGGCCATCACGTGGATGTTCTACCTTCCATTATGTAACCTGGCAGAAAGCAAGCTGTGAGCTTTGCTGTCCTATTTCCGTTAGAGATCCCTTCCAAGAGCCAAAGATGTTGTGTTAAGGTTCGGCAACTTCCTTCTTCAAGGTCTATACTTCTCCTACCAAAGCTGAGATGTCAGGCCCTTTTCACAATGAGGCTGAAGCCATACATTCACAGCAGCATCGATGTAAGTGCAGTCTACACGACAAAACCAGGTGTCAGGAAGAATGCAGTTCACTCTGAAGTCACCACTCTGGACCCAAGGAAGCAGGTAAGCTGAGGAAAACTTTTGTTTCATTCTGGGTGAAGTAGTAGCTATAGTGCTTTCCACAGGAGCAAGCTCTCCCCAGCAAACCACCTCCTCCCCACCACCTCTGGGAGCCCTAATCACACGGGGAATCTGGTGTAAAGTTACTTTCTAATAATTAACGTTCTGACATCAAAGACAGCATGCAGCTGTCTGTAAACCATCTTTAGCCCAAGAAACGAAGGGATGCCGGCACAGATTTTATCCAGTCTTTCTCTTCAGCTTCAAAAACCACACACAGGCAAGCATTAATGGGAAGATTCCTTTATAAAAATGGACCTTTGATGTTTAAAAATAATTTGTTTTGTTTTGGGTTTTTTCCTCGGGACTGAAAAGGGACAAAAAGCAGATGCCATGTGGCTTGCCCTGCTCAGCTGTTGCCGCTGAAAGCAAGGAGAGCTGAGGATGGCAGGAATGGAGGAGGGAACAAAATGTAATCAATCAGCAGCAAAAACACCAGAGATCAAAGGGCTTGAAAGCAGCCGTCAAAATCACATGCTGTTTAACACAAGGACAGAACCCTCCAACAGAATCTGCAGCTGCTTCCAAAGCTGTTTTCAGATTGGAAGGCCGGCTGGCTCCAGAAGTGCCTCCAAGTGGTTTGAACTGGACTACGATTCTGAGAAGGACACCAGTTCATCAGAGTCCTTCAACCATCAGCACTCAGCCCGTGTCCAACACCACAGCTCCACATCAGGCTGTGAAGTCAGTGAAATGATGGAGGGAGTTCTGCCCCTCCAGCCAGCCTGCAGAGAAGCCTGGGCAACAAGACCGGTGAAGGATACTGCCAAAAACCCTCACACTGCTCCTTCCCCTCCCAGAAACTACAGAAACTTCTCCTTTACAAATCCCTCATAGGCAAGAGTGAGACTAAAGCAAGCAACACATGAGACTGGACAAATCACCCAGCCTACTGTTTAGTTTTCCAAGCTCAGGGTGTGTTCTAAAATGTTAAATAACACTGATTAGATGGACCCAAACATGTTTCTAATATACCAAAATATTCACCACTGGATTGGCAAGGCCTTTTTCTGTTACTTTTGCAGTTCATAACTGCTACAGAGTCCTTCCAGGCTCTGGCTTCTATTCCTAAACAATTCAGAATTCATCAAGACTGAACTGCAACCACAAAGAAGTCAACCAAGGTGGAGTCTCTACATCAACAAGAAAGCACCCACAGTCTTGCTGATTTCCTCCTGGACTGAGCTCCCTTTGAAGCTCCCCAGGCATCTTTTATTTCTATTTATAGCTTTTCAGTGTTCAATCCCAGCTGGATCAGAACCAGAGAAGAATCCAAATCTCCAACTCTGCAAGGTACCAAAGAGGCAGAAACAAGGAAGGGGATCTCTGAAGACAAAAGCAGCCACAGGAATGATGTGTTCAGTGAAGGAGCAAGGAAAGGACTGGTCACTGAGAATCCAGAATGTGAAACTCACAGTGCACAATAATGGGGAGTAAGTTATTAACTGAATGGCTCCTGTTCTTAATTTTACGCTACTTTCCAGACATACCCAACCTTGCTGAAGGCATTCAATTCCATACAGCTGCCCTACAGAAAGCACACCTCACATAATTCCCAGGTCACCCTGGGATGGCATCACAGCCATCAGTTCTGGTATCTCTACATCAGCTCAAGCATTTTTAGTTTTCACAAACACAGTTTTACTTCAGAGACATCAAAAATGGAGAGATGTGCAATTTGTCTTTCTGAGAAAGGGGTTAAAGAGAAGTAGAGTTAATATTTAAGAAGCAAAATATTTTAGATCAAGACAGAAAACACTTCTATAACCAAGCAGAAATACAGAAGGAAAAGGATGAAAGGTTTCTGCTTCATGTGCAACATTAAGAAAATTAAATCAAAGACCAAACTCTGCTCATCTTTAGCAAAACTATACATCAGATTTTTAAGAGAGGAACAAGTACCTAGGGCTCAGGTGATGAAGTGGGCGTTTGTTCATGAAATTTGCATGAAATTTGAGGCACAGAGGTGTAGGCTCTCCTGGACTGTGATTTAATGCAGCTGTGTTGTTTCTATTTCAACCACTCAACAAGGATACCTAAAGGTTCAAAGTTTTGCTTGCCTCTGGACAGTAAATTGTTAAGCTCACATCCTTCCTATTTCCTACTTCCTTACTGAACTCAGGCAGAACTGTATGTCACCAAGGCACCTAACCCTATGACATGGGGAAAAAAAGTCTTAAATCTGGACACATCTTTTTTCTCATGGGTACTCAGCCTCAGGCAAGGCAGGATAAAGAAAAGCCCTCACTGCCCAAACTGCAAACAGCTTTTCCCTTACCTGTTCTCGCTCCTTTTGAAATTCTTGGCTGTTCTTAGACTTCTTTGGCTTAGAAGGGCCTCCAGGGCTGGAAAAAGTTGTTGGCATCTTTGAAGGTGGCATATCTAACCCAAAAGTTGGTGCTGCTACAGAAGAGTCCTCCAGATGCTCTCCATCTCCAAAAAAGGGAACAAATGGGGTATCTTCAGGCTCTGAGGAAAGCCACAGCTCCTCCAAGCTAGTGTGAGTTTCTTTAGTCGAGTCTTGCTTGTGTGTGATGCTGTTTAAAGACATAGCCACATCCCTATGGTCCAAGTCCTTTGGGAATGTGGTTGCTTGAGGTAGGAGCATATCCTCTGCTCCTTCCATAGAGCATGGCCTCACTGTTGGCTCATTACAAGGCACCATGGCACTCACAGCTTCCTCCTGACTAGATGAACTGCGTTTCTTCATGACAACTCTTTAAGAAGACACCAACAGAAATAAAAATAAAATCACAATTCCAAGAGTATTGCCCTCCCCATTCTCAATGTGACGACACAAAGGCAACAGCTGACTCAAATGCACCCCTGATTTAACAATTTGCTTCTTCCAGACACTCAAACAGCACAACCTCCAGTTGCTCTGAAGGGAGGGGTAGGGGGCCAGGGGGTTGTGCAACAAAACAGAACAGGAACCTGCTCCATCAGGAGAAAACTGTCTTCCAGGGAAAAACAGCAGTCAGTTGTAAAGCACAGCTTCTAATCACTCCTGCCTTCTGTAAGTTCTGCAAGGAGCTGGCCAGGAGATCATAGAAAGGTTGCCCCTGTCCCCACCTCACTCCCCAACAGACAGCAGGCACTGCAAGGGCTGGGAGTTCAGTGCCTGAGATCCAGAGCAGGGAAGAAAGAAGTGGTAGCTGATTGCTCTCTCAGAAAGACTTTTAACTTTGAATTGTCTGTTCCACTCATAGGAGAAAAAAAAAAAAAAAGAAAAAAAAGGAAAACAAACAAACAAGCTCTTTTAATCTGCACATGACTAGTCAGTGACAGCATCTGTGCTGTGCAGCTGTGGAAAGCAAACCTGGGTGGCAGTTTGAGATAAACAGGCAAATGCAATAATTACTGAAATGCCACAATGTTTGCAGTTTTCAATTTTTTTGCCCCTTTTTTTGGTATTTGAAAAAATAACGAGGCCAAACTTTGCTCCTCCCAACCTGACAACAGCACTGCCTCCAGTCAGGCCAAGTGACTTCAGTGTTGTCTTCTCCAGGGCATCTTTTCCTGATATCTGCAACAAAACCAGGAGAGGAATTATGGCCACTGCTTGCCCAGGAGAGCACATATAGTGCTCTTTCTAGAAAGAAGCCTGTATCAAAAGAAGCACCACATAGCACCAGGAACAGATCAAAACTCATTCTTTCTACAATTCTAAATCAGAACCAAATCTGTATTCACCTACACTGTTTTTACCAAATTCACAGCTTATTAAGTGATCTCAAGGGAAGATGACCCACATATATTTTTGTCCCATATGCACACCCAAATGGGATCAAACTACAGCAAAGCATTACTTTCTTGTCAGAAGTTAAATGACAGGCAGCACCTCAGAGCTGTGGGACAGCCGACTGACTTCCTTACATACACCTCTCATCTGCCTGCAATGACCTGTTCCAGAATAAAGCCAATCTGTCCACAGAGGTCAATGGGATGTGAGGGGGACAGCCAGGGAGGGCAAATTCCATAATACGCACACATAAAATATTAAACAAAACTTTAAGAGCAGAAGATCAAAACACAGAGAAAAGCAAATATTTATTAAAATGAAACCACTGTTTTGACTCAAACTTTAAAAGAAGTTGGAAAGAAAAACACAAACAGGTCATTGAGCTCATTTTATGGGCTCAGAGATCTCAACGGCCCAGGGTTCTGTTCCAAGAGAGCTTTTTTTCCATACAGACACGTCATGCTTTGAAAAGACCAACATTTTTCTACTTCCTCTCTCAAGAAAGTTCAAAAGAAACACTTTCCAGGTTGGAAAGCAGAGCTAAGTTTTTTCTTTTTTTTTTTAGGGTTGACAGTTGAGAGGTCTTTGCTCCCTTACCTCATCCCGCATGTAAATACAGACTGGAGAGAATTCACCATGCTGTTCCATCAACTCCCTGTAAGAAAAAGCAAAACACTGCAGCATCTGGACAACAGCCCACCCCCTCCAAAACCAGTGCAGAGTAACAGTACAAAGTGAAATCAGCTGGCAACTCTCTCCTCTGTTTTCCTCCCGCAATAACCATTACATAGTTCACAGGATCTCTCTTAGACATTAGGTAAAGAATTTGCTCCAATGTATTTATTCACTTTTCCTTAAACACAGCCTAAAATTTTAAAAACAAAGCAGAAATAATGAAAATTAATTCATAAATTAGTTGATATTACTAGATAAATTTGAGCTTGTCATTCTTCGTGTGCCTCAGTACCCAATCTGGACATGACTTAATTACACTTGCTCTTTTTAATCCCTTATCTAAGTTAAAGACTTCATTACTATTTACACTGAACTTTCCCTGGGGAGAGGTCCATTTCTTTCCACATATGCACAGCAAAAATAGAATTAAATACTGCTCTAAAGCAAAGAAACTGTGGACAAAGAATTTACCTGTCTTAGTGTCAGTTTAAAAAAGAAAAAAGAAAGTAAACAAACTAACAAAAAAGGCACAGCAGAAACTTTCAGATTTTGGAGACCACGGAGAAAATAAAGGCGAATGAAAGGCTGCTACTCTAGACAAAGTGAAAATCAAACCATATTTAAGCTTTTCAGTGACACAGGACACGTATTAGCAATGATGCAAACTCCTGACTTGCCATCTGCAAAGGAAGACATAAGTGAAGATCACCATTAAAACAGGGAAAAGCCAGTAAGATGCTACTCTTTCCATTTTCCTCTAGATAACAATTCTGAGGCATTCCAGTAAGAGAGAAGCTTTATTGCATATTCCCTTGATCAAACACAGAACATGAACAGGGAAAAGACAATCACTGCCTTTCATAGCAAGTCTCAGTTCTCACCTAGCCAAGATGATGCTATTTCAAAAGGAAGAAAAAAAGGATTGGCACTTTCAGCAAGAAAACCTCAGATGCCTGTAGAAATGTAAAAAGAGCCTTAAAGAATTAACCAGTACATTATGCTGAAGCATTGAAATCAGTGAGAGCATTAGATCCAACATCAGAAGAAACTCTCTTTCATGTTGGTCCCCACTTCAGCAAAGTGAAACTCAAACTGAAATCAGCCATCGTAAATCATCAACATGGTAAATCATGACATTAAGGAGAATAGTTTGCTTCTCACTCCAAACATAGCAATGGTAAAAGGTGACTAGGAAAACGCTGTCCACCCTGAGACAGTGGTGGTTTGGAAAGAGACTTGGCTGAATTCTCACAAGCATTTTTTTCAGAAGCTTCAGATTCAGACATTTACACGTAGCTCAGGTTGGTTAACTACAAAAGGTGAGAATGTTGCCCCAGGATTTTCCCCATCAACACAATGAGAACTGATGAGGTTTATTCTTCTCCTTACACCCCAGGAGCTCTTGTTAGCAAATTCTGTCCCAAGCTCCCCGTCCTTGCAGTTACACCAGGATACCCCTTGGTAAGGAGCAGTATGTACCACCTGCACTGCAACAGCTGGTTTATCATCAAACGCAAAACACCTGAAATCCCTCCTCACGGTAAACTCCCCTTGGTCTTACTGGTCTCTGCAGTCCAGTCTCAGGGAGGGAATGGCTTTCCACTCACCCCACCAGGAAACCATTATCCATCACCCATGACTTGAAGAGAAACTACCTCTCTGCAAAGCAGCTGAGGAAATCCCCCTAGCAACCCAGGAACATGACACATCCTTGCTCACCTCCTGAGGCCTCTGGAGCCAGTTCCTGAGGTCAGCTTGCCATTTTATGCTTGACTACGCCAGTGTTTGTTACTGAACACCTGAGGAGCTCTGCAAATGACTGACAGGGTTATGTGAACACTTCCACTTAGCTGCCTCTTCAGCCACCAGATTCTGATCTCTGCAGTAAACTTCACAGGGAAAAACAAAACCTGCGGGACCTTGGCAGCCTGAAAAAGCATCCAGTATTTTTCACTGAAAATGAGAAGTTTTGAAAAGATATTTCTACTTCAAACATTACTCTGCATTGTTTGTAATTCCCCAGTAGCAGTAATAACTGCACCTTTTCCTATATATATCCAGAAAACATTGATCAACTTGGCATTCAAGTGTCAAAAACTGAAGTAGGAACTCAGACTTCTTGTATCTAGTGCATCACTTACACCTATACTTGTACCTTCCGGGTATATTCTCTATCTTGTGCTTAAATCTGTGAGCATCGTACCTGGGGGATGGAATAGGGAATAAATGCATGAACAGGACATCAGTGATGAAGGCTGGCTTCATTCTGAGTTTTCAAGGAAAGGAGTTTAATTAACAGAATCCCACTACTTAAAACATTCTGCCTTCAGCATCGTGTAATTTAAACATGTATTTTGAGATGCAATATTACCAGACACAAAGTTATCTCAGGGATTTATGTAGGAAAAGGGTCCCTTAGGAACAGTCAAAATCCAAGCAGTCAATGAAGCATCTAGTTCTGAAGTGACTGTACATTCCACGGTCTGTGCTGTGGCCACACTAACTGCTGCTGCTAGAAGGGCTTCTGCTTCATACCTGGGAACTCCATAAACAGGCATGCAATGAACCCAACCATTAGGGAAAGACCACCTCAGGACAGGGATAACATTTTCTGTTCAGGTAACAAGGAAATAAACCCCTCCTATTTCAACCTATTTCAACCTGCTTGCCCAGCAGAAGACCAGAGTCTGCACACCCAAACACATCTTGCTGTTCTCAATGCAGTGGTTCCAAGAACCTTAAGAATCACCGTAATGTTCACAGCTACTTAACGACAACAGCTTTTGTCAATATTATATTACTTAGTCTTTCTGTTATGTCCAAAATACTTCACAAAGGAGCTGATTAAAAGAATATATATATATACAATCGATGTCTTACACCATATTGTAACACAAATCTATTTAAGCCAGCACAAAGGGACAAAAGAAAATGAATGGGGAAGGAGTCAACCAGCCTATGGAGCAGAAAATGAAGGGAAGTAGCCATTAAATTCCATGGAAATTCATCAAGGACATTTACACTTACACTCAAAACTCAGCTGCAATGACATGTAAGTGAAACAGCTGGAACCAGAAGTCACTCAGGACTGAAAGAACCACTGCACAGCTATGATACCCAATCCTTGAGAAATTCTCAAGAGCAAGAGAAGATCAAAGACTTCCAGATGGAGGATGTAGGGGAGCAAAGCTGTTAAGCACAGACCAGAACTAAGACTTCTGTTTGGTTTAATTGTAGCAGTCTATATGCCATTTTGATCAAAAGGTTAAAACTTAAAAGCGTGCAACACCACAGTGGTATGGGACAAGGCGAGTCACAAAGAAGCCCAGAGGTAGCAAACCCAAACTGAGCAACCTGTAAAACCAGTCCTGAGGGTCAGATCTAGTTTAGGAAAGTCAGGGGCTCAGAACTACTTCCAGACCAGCTGCAAAACATCCGAAGGAGTTTATAATCCCAAGGCACCAGTCTTTCAGAACAGTTCTCCCAGCCACAACAACAAATCCTATTGTGCAGCAAGTGACAGATGCACCAGTGCATCCGAACTACTATATTCAAGCTTCAGATTATGAAACAGTTAACTCTCCAACTCAACGTGAACAACCAAACCAACCCTAGAATAGGTCTGCCTCCATTTGTGGTTCCACAATTAGTTATTCTCTGTCAGGGACAGAAAGCCCTATACAATGCTCTGCAGGAATCAAGAGATTAAGTTTCTCATACAAAGGAGCATAATATTGCAATTCAAGATGCAGGGTCCAACCTCCCTCTCTCCTCTGGCAGCACTACCCGAGTAAGTTCCCAAGGCCAGTGCTTGATGATGAAAGGTAGAAAAAAAATCTTGTCTTGATTGGAAAACTGGAACAAAAGACCACCAAAGAGACTGGCCTTTAGCACACCATAGCAGGCTACTGTGCTCAGACTTCTCCAGACAATCCAGGAGAGAAACTCACCTCTACCTTATTTTCAATAAGGCTTTGCTTCCCATTAAGATCAGCTTATACCTACATGAATTGTCAGCAACAGCATACAAAAGATAAAGGATTGCTGAAACACAGAGAAACAGTACAGAATCACAGAAAAGGCAGACAGAACAGCCCAGAGGGAAAAAAACTTGAACTTAAAGCTGTTTATCGGGAAAGGTGCATGATCACTATTCAGGAGAAAAGAACCTGAGGCACAAGGAACATGCCCTCACGAAAGACCCATAGGAGAGCAAGTCAGTTTGACTTACAGAATCTAGTTTCATTCACTTTTCCAAAAACTGCTTTCCACTTCAATCCAAGCAACTCTTTGAAGAGTTTTCTAAAAATGTCTGGAAAATATCTAAACCTAATGAATGATGCCACAGAATTAGTGAGGAGTCACAATTACTATCAAAGATGTCTGTGAGTGTCCAGAGTGCAATCGCTCCCATGTACGAGAGCCCACAAAGCTGCTGAAGCTGCCAGGCAGGCAACAGTGGGAGACAGAAAGGCAGCAGCTGTCCCAGGCCTCACGCTCAAAGAACAGACAACACTGTGCGCTCCACCAGCCTCCGCAGCACAGACTCCAGGCGAAGATCCCCAGAGACTTGTTTCTGTCTAACTCTTGGAAGCTCCTCCTCCAGCTGCTGCTAATCCATTACATGCACCCACTGAGGGGAAGCACACACATCAAACACACTGTCCTCTCTTTGATGTGCTCCTCTTCAGAAGGGGAACAGCAAGCAGATTAGATTCCTTCATGTAGTGATCTGACAGGGCCTGTAAACATCTTGTGCAAGGACCGCTGCATGCTGAGAGGAGGAGCAACCCTACAATAGCTTCCAGACCTTCTTCAGATCCAATTAGCTGAGATGGACGCTGGAAACCCAGGGGAAATTCCAGTGGATTTAGAATACTTCCCCTCACGCACTTAAAGCAGCTGAGCGTTCCAGGAAAATGTCTCCAGTTGCAAAGTCCAAGGAAGGATTCATCAATTAGCTGACTAGTTAGTCTAAGTGAATCCAAACACACTGAACAGCAGCTCAGCCTATGAAATCCACAAAGATGGTTGTAGATCCAGCTTGTTCTGTGACTAAGTCACATACAGCACCTTTGCTGCTTGTTGCACTTCATCAAAAGTTTGCAAAGTCCATCCAAACATCTCAGCTCAGCTTCAAGAGCGCAGAAAACAGCAGCTGTGTTCTGAACTGGCTAAGATTGCATAGCACACTGCAGCAGTTAGAAGCTTAAGAGCAGCATGTATTTTAACTAATAGTATTACAATAACCTGTAAACAATAAAACCACTTCAAAAGAGCAAAATTATTTAAATAGCTAAAAATTTAAACTAAATAAATAGTCAACTAATGTGTGAGAAAGCCACACAAAGGCTATTTGTCACTGTCAATTATTAACACCCCCACCAGTCTAGCAGTCCCCAAACTGCAACAGGCACTCCTCTCCTCCCATAGGCCACAAAGGATGTAGTAAGGGACAAGAGGGGACTTAAAACACCTAGGAAAATCATACCTGTGTTTTCTGCCCTACCTCTTTCCTCAATTAAAAGAATTCTTTTCTCTCTAGCATTTACATGAAAACTGTTCTTTTCAACTTTTACTCATAAGTCACAATGTAGACCTAGTCCCTGACTATTTAAAATAGAATGGCCGTCACAGCTTCAAGGCTTCACCTTCCAAGCCGTGAGAAAAGAACTGTCTTTCTTTGAGAAAAGTTTATCAGCTTGACATTTCAAAACAATACAGGGTTTTAATTCAAAACTGAAGACAAGAGATAACACGGAATGTAGACCGGCCTCAAATAAGATTTCTAATCCATGTATATACTCAATATACAGAAAAGAAACAGAAATTCTTCCATTTAAGCAGGATCTAATCAGTCTTTTAAAGACTCCACATTAGCCTGATGAGAGCTCCAGATTTCCCTGAAGAACTTGCACAACAGCAAGCCTCAAAAGCAACAGCAACTCATTTAAGAGCCACCTGCACTACAGGGAACCACAGCACAGAAATACTGGAGATCAAGATCATCCAGGCTAGCACCTCATGTCTGGCAGTAACTTGACTTCAAACAGGTTTGTGTAAAAGGCAGGTGGGGCAACATATCCCAGTTTAGTATAGTTGCTTCACAGCCTTAGGAGTTTGTTACCAGTTTATGCCCTGAATCAGGAATGCTACTGCAGGATTAAAATATAATAATAAAACTATGGAGTGTCAAATCTGAAAGAGCAAGGAAAAGGCAAACATATCTGCTATAAAGGAGAAACCACAGTCAAATAATGCAAACTCTACAAATCTGAAGGATTTAGCTGGATCACCGTAACAACAAAAACTACTGCCATGCAGAGATCCATCCAAACAAGGATTTTCTCACTGCACTGCTCACCTGATTTTTGCAAAATGATTGAGAAGTTCCCACAGAGTCTGTTGGCAGAGGAAGGTGTCTTGCAAACGGAAGCCATCATCTAGTTGTAATGCTATCCGAACCTATTGGAAAAACACAGTGAATTCATCTAAAAATTGAATGAAAACCTTTTTTTCTTCACATTTTTTTAAAGTATTTCAGTGCTCCTTGTCCACATGCGCAGGCATTCTGGCCCGGATTCCAGTTTGTTGGGATGGACTTCTCCTGAGCATGGGGGAGGCCATCCTGGAAAACTAACCAGCTTTCAGGGGCCCCTCCTCCCTGCCATATCTTGAACTGGAAAATATTCAGAGAAAAAACAACGCAAACATCCCAAATAATGTGCCATCATGAGCAAGTAAGATGTTCTGTTTTACACCAGATGAAATTTTACAGAAAGAATCTTCACACCTACATAAAACAAATACCAGTAACGCAGAAAGGACTGATGCAGCTGCACAACTTAAAACACCAACACAGAGCTCTGGCCACTTCAGCATCAGTCTGCAGAACGACTTCCCTGGGGCAAAACAAACAGGGTACTTGCACATCCACACAGAGAAACCACGAACACAGTCCCTATTGATCCCTGCATTACTGAAGATCTAAACAACCGTTACCAGTCCAACAAAACAACGTTTGCAACTCAGTAATGCTTCCTAACCACCAAATTTTGACATGCAATATGAGATTGAAGTAGCAAAAAAATCTCAAAAATAATTCTGCATATTCAGTTATCAAGTTCTTGAAAAAGGCAAGGGCCAGCTAGCTGCCTATTTTAACAGGCCTGCTCCAACCTGGAATGTGAACAGCCATGTTCATTAGCGGGTGCTACATGCACTTCAGAGAACTGCTTCCCCACTTCTCTTAAGAAAAAAAAAAATCCAAAGTATTTCTAAAATGAACACATGCTGGGCTCAGTCCTGAAGAACTTCAAACTACTGACTGTCCCAAGGAAAAAGTCTAGCAGCTTACCAAGAGATGGAGAATGGCAGTGCACTTCAGGTGCTTTTTTTCTTCTTTTTTTCTTTACCTTTTAGAGAATATTCAGCCTTCTCCAGAATGTCTAACTCTTAGGTTTTCCCAATTAGCTCGCTTGCCTAAGAAAAATCCTAAGAAACCCCACAGCCACTAGATGGAACCTGGTTTTTCCAGTCAACTATAGTTTTCTGAACTCTACAGAAACTGGCCTTATTCCAAAGCCTGAGAAGGACATTAGCCCATGACAGCCAAAGACACTTTCTTTCATTCTGTGTTTTCACGTGTCCCTACCAACACTTTCAGTCAGCCTCACTGTGAGTGCAAGGTGTGTGTGCAAGCAGGAGGGTGCAGGGGAGCGAAAGAGAGGGAGATGGGAAAACAGACACCACACATTCCAGCAATCAACTGTGATTTCTGCGGAGGTATATGTTGGTCATCTGCCTCAGCTCCCACCAATCCTCACAGGACTGCAAATCCTGATCTGCTGGAGATAGGAATTTTTCTACATAAAGGAAACAGTGGCATCATTAACATCAAGCCAACAGAACCATGTCATTTCATCCCACCACTAACCCAACCTCTTGGCTTCTCCTATGTGGGAAACAAGCCTTAGATTATTCTCAGCTACAGTAGAGTGATGACAGCTGACATCACCATTCTGTAAGAATCCAGCCCAGAAACTGAGACTACCAGTTGCATCAGTTTTTGAGCAACAGTTCAAAGCCAAACACGTCACAAAAGTCCTATTCAGTCAATTAGAAAAGTCTCTTTAAAGACCCCAAGCGCTACTTAGAATAATAGAGACCAGCGTCAATTATCATCTAAGTTTACAAACAGTTAAACAAAAGGCTGACAACTTCAACACAAAAGCTGAACTCACGATCACTTGCCATCACAAGGGGAATTTGTTCACTAAAGAACTGTCTTATGGGAAACAATGTTTTCTACATGCAAAGGCAAAACCAAAAGCTTTCTATTTTTAAAATATCAAATTTGCTGAACACACTCATAATTTATCAAAACCGGTATTCTGTCTCCAGGGTAATTACTGTCACCAGAGGGAAGCACACCTACTTCCACGCATATTATCTCAACAGAAGATACAATAATAGAAGACACAGAATCAGATTTATCCTAACATTACTGTAGCCAGCCAGAATGAGCAACTCTGCATCTCAGCTGACACCACAGCCCAGTCACAACCACCTGACTGTTTTAAACTCCTTAGTCTTTGACACGTTCCCTGTGACAGGGAATTATTTTAGTCAATTGTTCCATACCATCTCTTTTCTTATACTCTGAAATTCTTCCAAGTGGAATCTCTGCTCAAGTTTGTGGGGGACAGTGACTCTGTTGAGGCTCCACCCTTCACGCACACATTTACTGCATCCTCTCACCTCCAGGACAAAGCAATGAGCACTCTGAGAGAAGACTCACTTTTGTAGATTCTTTTGCTGAACTACAACTAAATAGTAACAACTTACATGTCTAATAGCTCTTCTCTTTTGGGATCTAAAGTAGTGATTCCATGCTATAACCCCTCTCCTACAGTGCACAGTCCTTCTTACCCTTTCTCATAATATAATTTCAGGGGAAAAAAAATAAAATCACTGTTTTCCTTCAGTATCTCCCAAGCTCACAAACTGGACGCAAATGTCAGATAAAGTCATCACTGCACCATTTCAACAGAAACACTTTCCTCAGGACGACAAACTCCACTCCATCACAACCTTTCACTGAAAATTTTAAACAGATGTTCCCAGTTTGTGGTATTTTTTTAAGTAAAGACATCATTTGAAGCACAAACTTCTTTCTACCACAAAGTCAGAAAGAAGGCATTAGCACCAAAACAAAGAACATGGAGGCTTTACAGAGAAAAACATCAACATCAGTGACCCCTAAAACTACATTACAAACCCACAGTGAACTAGAGCAGAGATTCCAAAGCCGCCTCACAACACAAAGTCCACTTTTCAACATATCAGTTTCCCTCTGTGACAGCAAGAGCAGCTGCCTACAACAAACACCACTTGGCTGACAGACATTTAAGAGATCTGCACCAATAGACCTGAAACTTTCATAAAAATTGAGAAACTCCCCCTGAGGAAGTCAGCAAGAAGAGCGATGACTGTCAGCAATGACCGTCAGCAATAGACAAATTTTCATTCCTAGGGTACTTAAATAAGATCATGCATCGTTTTTATGACATAAAAAGTTCACACTTGTTAACATCTTTAACAGTTATGCCTCCAGCCATCACAGTGCCACGTATAGATTTTTACACTCCTAAATGTGGCAATAATTCCTAGAGAACACAACATCCGTAAGCCCTTTTCAAATCATACTAAATAGGGACATTTGGCCACTGCTGAAGACAGCACACATAACAAAAGACTCTAAAGCTCTGTGAACACACCATGAACAGCAATGCTGGGAAAGCAGCAAAAGAGAATTCTGTAAGAATTTGAGAATTAGTCAAAATTCAGAGGCAGACAACAGCAACTGAAACTGAAATTAGGAAACAGAACTGAGTTAGTCATCAGTGATGCTTAAGCTCCTAGGTATCCACGACTACTAGCTTTTCAGCTGCCCAAATGATCCCACTCTCCTCCAGCACACAGTTGGCACCACATGCTCATGCAGAACATAAGCAAAGACTTTCAACTACTAAATCACCACTTTCCACTGCACTTCAACCTATCTTCAGCTGGTCTCCTGCACAAGCATTGGCCACACTGAGCTGTGCTCTTGCTCATTAGATCTGATGGGATCATATCAGCAGAACTGGTAACTGAACAAATCAGGTCACATTGCATCAACAAACATACCGTGGTTCCAGCTTCTGCTCTGTTAGTGACTGGCACCATCTCCAGCTTGGCATTGTTGGGCAGCCTGGCAAACCTCCACTGCAAAGACAGGTCCAAAACACTCCTCTGAAACCTGAAGGAGAACATAGCCTGTGAACAACACAAAGTCCAGGTATTGAACAAAAGAATTCCCTAGAGGCTGACTAGAAGCCATGGAACATGATTCAACAATGGACAACTGGTAATTCAGAAAGCAATCATCAACAAAAGCTATTTTGTTCACCAAAACAGCTGCAGTTTGTAGAGGTCACAGAGAATATACCCAAATGTATGCTTATTCTCAGGCTTTAAAGAGATAAATAACAACTGACTACATATCCAAGTCAGTAAGTTAAACCAAGCTAAATACCAAGATACTCTTGTATTAGTGCCACTCAAAGAAATGGACTCTCGATTACGACACCATAAAAGCAGAGGGTCAAACTCCCAGGTAAGTGGGGAGACGGGTGCTGCCACTGTGTAACCTGGGTCAGGTGCGTGCGTGGGGCCGTGTCCGCGGCAGTGACAGGGGGCCTCGCCGCCTGTCAGCGGAACGTGGCACGGGGACATCGGGAGGCCCTGACCTGACCCTCAGCGTGTGGCCCGGCCCCCCGCAGGCCCCCGCCCGCCGCGGGTCCGCCGGGCCCGGGACATCCCCCGGGCGGGTCGCGGG
>VYXB01004923.1:232487-249911 GCA_013397135.1 Pachyramphus minor
TTCCGCGCCTCCCGCCGCCTCGGCGCGGCCCCGGCCCGGGCGGCACTAGAGCGCTGCTGCCGGGTCCGGCTCCCGCTCAGGCGCCCCCCCTTGTCTGTGCCCGCAGATACTACCTGAAGGAGTCCAAGGGCAGCCGGCGGTGGCTGCTGTTCCTGGAAGGTGAGCGCCGGCGTCCCGGTCCCCCGCAACGGCGACCGCGAGCGGGGAGGCGGCCCGAGGCTGCCCTCGGTGCCCCGGCCCCCGCGGGCCGTCGTCCCGCGGCCACGGGCCCCCGGCCCCTCGGGGTCGCCTGACCCCTGTCCCCTCGCCAGGAGGGTGGTACTGCTTCAACAGGGAGAACTGCGACACCCGCTACGACACCATGCGACGGCTGATGAGCTCCCGGGAGTGGCCCGCGACCCGCGTGGGTGAGTCGCTCCGAGGAGCAGCCCCGAGGGACCGGGGGCCGGGCCGAGGCAGGTGCCCGATTGCTGCCCCGTGATGCTCTCGCGCCACGGGCACGGGCAGGCGTTTGGGTGCACAGGTATCGCCGGTACTGAGTGCTGCTCTCTTCGCTCTCTCTGCTTGTGCTCCAGCCGCTTGGATACCCAAACCTCCATCACTCAAACAGATAGTTTATTTGCATATATTGGAGTTCACCTGCTAGGATTTGTTTTTTGGGAAGTACTTAAGTAGGCATCACAGGTCTTTACACTAAGAAGCTTCTAGACAGGCTTCATCTGTAGCATCAATCAAATTCTCAATGTCACATCTGTCTAAGGGCAAATTTAGAAATGTTCCTTCCACTTCCCTTACCAATGTTTTTCATCATGAATGTTTGTTTCCTGTGTGGTCAGAGGTCCTCTGAAGTCACAGACTCATCTGTACGTTTCTTGTTTCTTTGTGCCCCTCTGTAGGAACTGGGATCCTGTCCTCACAGCCAGAAGAAAACCCCCACTGGTGGAATGCAAACATGGTGTAAGAAGGGACAACGGAGGGAAGTAGCTTTATACTTAAACAGCATCTCCTGCCTTTTAGGCTGGTAAAAGTGCTGCAGAGATGGGTTAAAATTAATACTTGGGAGAGGAAACTGTGTGTTTTCTCATTTGATGTAGTTCAACTGTCTAACAAATAGGGCTACAGAGAAACTTCAGTCTCCTTGGGGTTATGGGGTGATCTAATAGAGAAAAACTGGGGATATCCTAGAGAGCCTTCTCAGATGGCTGCAGCGGCGAATCCGTCACAAGTGGTGGCCTGACTGTGTGTTACACATCAGGTGTTGGGCATCAACACATCTGCCAATTTGAGAGAAATGTGCAACGCTCTCCTAGTTCTAAGAGAAATGAGGCCAGCTTATATATGTACCTGTACAGAAGGGGTGTTAATTCGTCTCCTGCAAGATGGAGACAAAAATGGGAAGATAATTCCTTCAAAAACCTACAGTGGTTGCAGTCAGCATTTCTACTGCACTGACAAGAGTCTTCTCATTTTCCATGTGAAAAACTGAAGCATAGAGAGTTTCCCTGTGGCAGACCATCCACTGTGGGATAGCTGAGAAAAAAATCATGGCCCATCGTTTTGTCTCCTGAGCTCAGTGCTTCAATTAAATTGATAGAAGACATGTTATTTATTGATTTAACTCAGTAAAACTACTGGTGTTCAGGAGAAAATTCAAGGCAGTTGTAAACGTCACTTGTTTTACAGGAAGGTAAGTTGTCAAACTGGACAGAAACTCTTCCCTTTTCCCCTTCCCAAGGTTTAATTTTCTTCCAGTTAGGTGACCCCATCTTCACCCCGCTGTGCATGTCAGAGGCAGAGCAGGACTCACACAGCTCTCTTTTACAGATTCATCCCATATTGCTCAAGTGATGTTTGGAGTGGTGCCTCTTCCAAGTCTGAGAAAAGTGAGTGTTGGTGATGGACTGTTGCTGCCCCAGACATCACACATTAAAGGATGTGGCCAGACTTCTGTGAAACCACA
The DNA here is from genome assembly GCA_013397135.1 of Pachyramphus minor. NCBI lineage: Eukaryota > Metazoa > Chordata > Aves > Passeriformes > Tyrannidae > Pachyramphus > Pachyramphus minor. The sequence continues at coordinate 234,448 of VYXB01004923.1, forward strand.
TGGATGAAGAACAGGCTTTTTCTTGCTGAAGGGCAGGAAAGAATATCAAGCTACTTCCAGATAAAACATCCTGATCTCTTTAGCTCAGGCTGTTTTGACATAGTTCAGAGCCACTGCTTGCAGAGATGTTACACTGGTCCAGTATGCGAGGATTAGAAGAACAAAATTCCTTTTAGATGAATCTCCAGGTTCTAGCATGCAGCAAATTAATTGGTGTAGCTGAACAACCATGGCCTGTTGTATTTCTAAGCACTGTTGTAGGAAAGTCTGAATTACTTGTGTAATTCAGATCACTTTATTCACTTTCTTTCAGAGAAACAAGTTTTGTATGGGGCAGGGAGAGTCTCTTGTTAGGTGTACTTGGTACACCTAACAAGATAAAATGAACTTAGGTTTACCTTCATAATCCCTTTGGAAAGTTCTTAAGCATTTTTGGAGAGGAAGTAGAAGTCTGAGCCTGGACAGGAAACAATTTTGTTGACACTGAGCTGTGTTTTCCAGATGAATATGCCTTCATGGGAGCATTGATCATTCAGGAGGTTATAAAGGAGCTGGTGGGAAAAGGTCTGAATACTGCAAAAGTGTTGCTGCTAGCAGGGAGCAGGTGGGTATCCACAAGATTCCCTTCCATGAGGACAGGAGATTTCCACAGTAGAAAGCTGTTAGGAAACATTGCTTCTAGGACTAAAGTAACACTCACATAGCAAACCCTGTGTCTTTTCTGAGTTTTCTCCTCTAAGGGGTACAACAGGGGGTGATACAATATTATTTCCATAGCTTCTGGTCCAGATAGAATGAGAATAGAAATAGAAAACAGAGAAATTAGTAACAAGGGAAGAGCTTGCAAGGTAAGATAACAGCTTTGCGTTCTCTGCATCAAGAACGCTGATTCCTGTTGGCCCACATCATGAGACACACCCCTACTGCAAATTGATTCAGGACACGAATTCAAAACCAGACTTGCCTCACAGTGGTGCATGAGATCGTCGTGTGTTGCACAAAGCTCTGGTACACTCAGTATATATTACAAATGGGTATAACAGAGAAGCTGCAAAGGGTGAATTTGTCTCACTTCAGATTCTTTCAGTTTTTGAGCCAAACCTCTTGCAAATGATACAGAGCAGATGTATCTGCCAGAAGAGAGAATAACAACAGGACTTGGTTTCTGAGATACTAGATTGTTACTCAGCACAGTTACTTTATTTCTGAGTGTTTTGCAAAGCAAGGGAAGAACGTGGTGACTACCAACTTCGTGGTGAATGGTTAGGTAGCTCTGCTGTGGGTAAATGAAGGTGTTTATAGTGTGTCACTGCTGGCCAGGTGTGTAACACCTGTGTGTGCCTCATGACTGCAGTGTTGATGTTGCTGTTGCAGTGCTGGAGGGACAGGAGTGCTGTTGAACGTGGACCGAGTGGCAGAGCAGCTGGAGGAGATGGGTTATCAAGGGATTCAGGTTCGAGGCTTGGCGGACTCTGGATGGTTCTTGGATAACAAACAGTATCGCAGGACTGACTGTATCGATACCATAACGTGTGCTCCAACAGAGGCCATCAGAAGAGGAATAAGGTACAGTCAGATACTCTCAAATACACTGCTGTAAGAGGCTAGATTGTGGAGAAGATCTCCTCCTCCTCTATCTTGTTTGTTTTGATACTTAAAGAGTATTTACCCTCTACATCAGTGGTTTTTCAGTAACTTTATTGAAAAAGACAATAATGTAACATCTAGGCACATAAAAGAACATGTGCAGTTGTAGGTGCTCTAGACTGTGTTGATGGGATAATGTACCCAAGACAGTAGCTGTGCTATCAGCTGGAACTCTAATCAGAACAGAAATAGACTGGGATATGGAGAGGCTGTTGTTAGGATCACCCTGTGCCTCTCATTCTGTTATTGCTTTGTTTCCTAGATACTGGAATGGCATTGTTCCTGAACGTTGTAAGCTGCAGTTTAAAGAGGGAGAGGAATGGAATTGCTTTTTTGGATATAAGATTTACCCCACTCTTCGATGTAAGTTTCAAAGGAGAGATATAAAATGGATTCTAAAGTTTCCTCTGTATCCACAACTATCTTGGAGCAACCTCTTTTTCAATTTTTTTGTGTTCCTAGGTCCAGTCTTTGTTGTCCAGTGGCTCTTTGATGAGGCCCAGCTTACTGTAGACAATGTACACCTCACTGGCCAGCCTGTTCAGGAAGGGCAGTGGCTCTACATCCAGAATCTGGGTAGGGAGCTGAGAAACACCTTGAAGGATGTGACGTAAGTGTTTTACTGAGGAAAACCTGGCACATTTGTTTTTAAGGGACATTCTTATCCAGTGTCCTGGCATTGTTTCTCAGATCTCTGCTGAAAAGGGAATGTTGTAAGTTTGGTAACTATTAGCTTGTCCACACCAGGAATCTTGCCTTTTCATTTCTGGGTAAAATTCCATCTTCTCCCTAGTCCAGGATGTTCTATTCAGCAGGAGTTGCTTTGTCCTTCAAGACATAATCCATGTTTCCTTTCTTTCTTTAGTGCGAGCTTTGCTCCTGCCTGTTTGTCCCATGAGATCATCACACGCAAGTGAGTTCTTGTGCAGATCCTCTGAGAGGTGAACGGGGACGTGGCTGGGGGACGAGCCCATCCTGGCATCCTGACCCCTCTGATGAGACCTGTACGGTTTGTCTTTTCAGTCACTGGACTGACATCCAGGTGAAGGGGACATCGTTACCCCGTGCCCTGCACTGCTGGGATCGGAGCCTGCATGAGAGCAACAAAAATGGGAAGGCCCCTCTGAAAGGCTGCCCAATTCACCTGATTGACAGCTGTCCATGGCCTCACTGCAACCCCTCATGCCCCACAATCAGGGACCAGTTCACAGGGCAGGAAATGAATGTGATCCAGTTCCTCATGCATATGGGGTTTGATGTTCAGAAGATGGCACAGCAGCAGGGCCTGGAGCCCAGTAAACTCCTGGGGATGCTCAGCAGTGATAACTAGGGAGGGCTTGTCAAAGGGGCAGAGATTAGATCAGGAGGAGAGAGACTCTTGGCCCTTCTCCCACATTTTCTAGTCTTCCTTGCGCTCCTGCAGGCAGATGCATACTCACATTCATGCACGCTCACACCTGTGCACATCCATGTGTTCCCATGCTCTTGCACACTTTTAGGGTGTGTCAAGAACAAAACAAAAAGGCAATTTCTTGCTTATGCTGTTTGACTGGAACTCATTCCCTCCAAACTCCAGGGCTGAGTTTCAGCCAGTCACATCCTCTTCCTGTGTTACACAAGGCAATAGGATACAGGGAGTAGCAAAGCCATAAATAGCAGCGATGAGAACCTTTCCCAGATCTGGGACGTCTTCCCTTGCCATGAATTTTACATCATAGACTTGATACAAGTGGTGTAAAAAGCAAGCACTGGATTTCTTCTGTCCAACTAGAAGTGAAGGAATGATTACCTGACTTCTTGGAGGTCAGCATCTCGTGCTGAGTCACAGTATACAGACCCAGGACACGTGCTAGGGATGGACACTCTTGTACTCAATTTATTTGTATTATTTTATAAAATGACTTTTTTATTACTTTTTTTTTAACTAAGCAAGAAATATAAATGATATTGTTTTGTAACATATTTTTTTTAAATAACGAAGAAACCTCTTGCTACTTTGACAACGTGGACATATTTATTTTAATATGTAAAATGCTATTTATAAGGGCTGACCAGAGAACCATACCTATGTCTTTGTAAAGTTGTATATGCTGCTCATTTGGATGGGTTATCCTGATGGTCACTTGTGCCTGGGAGAGGGCTAAGGGTGGTGTTGACAATTTTTTATTAATTAGACTTCTGTGTTCCCCTTGCAGTGTTCCTTGTCATTGTTTCTCTGATGAAGAGGTTGTAACATGAGGTTTAAGTACAGAGACTTTCACCCAGCACCTGATGTTTGCAGACTTCCACAGCATTTTTGGCTTGACTGTGATTTCCCAGGTACTCTAAGGCCCTCCATTGGATGGTGCTGGGAGATCTGGCTTTGCAGTAAAGGCCTGTCTTCCAGCGAGGGAAATGTTTGATCAAACTGTCAGAAGCATTTGGAACAGAAAAGACAGCACAAGACAAGCATCAACATATTTCTCTTCTTGTAGTCACTTGGGAACACACCCACTTCACCACAGAGAATTCTCTTTGATGGTAGGGGGAGGAGAGCAAAAGAGGGATTGGGAATTTGTAGAGGAGACTTCCTGGGGTGGGGGCTTCCCCCTGCAGCACAGGGTGTGGGGAGACTTGCATGAGGAGTATGTCTTACTCCCTGCTGCAGGAGGTCCTGGCACCAAGTGTATGTGGTTACACAGTGTGTAGGCCACAGAGAATTTGGGCTTTTTTTAGAAAAATTCCCTGCACTTTCAAGATGGGCCTTACAAGGTTAGAATGGTGATGCTGTTTGTGAGATCCCTTGTCTTAAATGAGTAAACCCCAAGAATGAACCAAACTGTAGCCCTTTGGTTCCTTTTCACGGACTTCAGGAAAAGTTGGGCAGGAACACAGAGGAAATCTGCTGTCCTGGTATGCATGATAGGATTAGCACACATTGAAAATAAAAAAGTAGCTAAAGAGAAAATGAATGGTACTGCCCGCAGAACTGAAAAGCAGGAAAACATCAGTGGAGTTTCCCTATGATCAGTTTGGTGATTTCTCATATCCTTTATGTTTTAGTGACTTGGGTGTAAGAGTAAAATTGTCCTGATCACATTTTTCATCTGTTTTCTGCTATGCAGAAGCCACTGACAAAAGGGCAAGGCTGGAAGAATTCAGTACCACGTGTCTGTGCTCTAAGATCTTGCATCTAGATGAGGTTTTTTGTCTCAGAGGGAAAGTGGCCGTGCTCCATCTGGTGCACTGCTCTGCTGGTGTGATTTTTGGGGACCTTTGCTTTCTGCCAGGACTGCCTTCAGCACTGAGGGCTCTCCAAAGGGCACCACTTCCAATGGGATAGCAGAAAGCTGAGCAGCAGGACCAGCTCTACCCCCTGAGCCCAGTGTCACTGATAGATCACGGAGTGCAGGGCAAGGGGGGATGTGTCCTCAGGTGGGCTGTGACATGGAGTGACCCTGTGCTCTCTGCTGCTCCCTGGGCAGGTAGTAAGTGATGACCAGGATATGCCACAATACAGTCAGTAATACACTGCCTGTGAGGCCTGGAAAATTTCTAGAGGTGAAGAGAGAGTCAGGAAGGGCAAGACTTCGGGGGAGAACCTCATCACCTGGAGCTCCTGGGCTCTGCTGCTGCATTTCCCGGTTGTTGTGATGTTAATTGTGCAACTTCCCCCCCGAAATGAATACACATTTTGTACTTTTATCACCAGAGGTCTTAAGGAAAATGGGAGGGACTTGAATGAAAGAGACACTGAGGTTACAAGACACTGTCAAAACTGAAGGTGGGCACATTTTATCCTAGGAGCCACAAAAACTGTGCTGTTCTTATGTGAACTATTCCATAAAGTTATCCTGCTTCCACACTGAAGGGATGAGCACTGAAGTGAGGAGTCAGCAATGCTGTCATGCGGTAAGGGAGGAATTTTTCTACTCTGTTGTGGTTTTCATTTTTCCCATTCTGAAACTACATCAGAACTCTTCTTCAGGGCTTCTAGAGTTAGAATTAAGAAACTTATGGGTAGGGACAAAGTTTCGGGCATTGTATACCAGGCACGGCTCCTTGTGGAAGCTTTGATCCCACAGGAAGGAGGGTTTGACACTATATATTGAAATCTGTATTCCAAAACAGCTAAGAATATCAAAGCAATGGGTTGGGGATTTTTTGTTTGTTTGCTTGTTTGTTTTTTGTGGTCTTTTTAACAATTGTATTTGATTGTGGCATTCAGAGATACAAGAATAACTGGTCTCCACATAAGTAAAACAGAGACAGGGATGAGTTTAAGGAAATGGTGAGGACTGGCATGCTAAACCTTCACAACTACAAGCTCTCACTGAGGCTCAAAGCACAGCAGGTAAATGTATTGCTGCTCCAGATCTACTGCAGCAAAGTGAGTCAGCTTTTATCCAGCCTCTGGCCTAAATCCTTTCTTTTGTAAGGTTTGTGCTGCCTTTGGGCTTGTGCCCCCACTCTTGGCTCTACAGGACTGAGCTCCTGTTCCTGCAGTGTGGCTGGATCACAGCCTACTGCCACATTCAGCCCCCTCCCTTCAGTGCAGGGGTTGCATGGGGGGGAGGGAACGGCAGCATTCCAGTGACCCCAGAGTTTCTAGAACAGCACAAGGATAATCAAGAGCCTCTGATGGAGCTCACAGCTTCAGCGTTAAATAACACCGGCTCCCAACAGCTGAGGGGGGGGCAGGACTCATTCCAGAACTATTAATAAAGCCCCTATTTATACTCCAGGTTCCTGCAAACGGTGCAGCAGAAAACTACAGCTGCGGAGCTAAAATGGAATAAATATCAGCCTCCAGGGAAAGCACTGTCTGGAGGGAAAGGAGACCACAAAAGGACAGCATAGGGGCAGGTTTCAGACCTGAGGAAGCAGATCGAGCAGACAGCAGCACCCTGAGCTCACAGCTAGTGGGCAGAGCCAGCCAGTCACCTCCCTGCAGCTGCAGGTCTGTGCAGAAAGCTGACAGAGACGCGGCGTCAGAGGCAGCTTCCACTGATGCCAGCAGAGACCAGCAAGATTTGAGCTGCCACTCCACTGAATTGGGATCACGTGTGACTCAGGGCAAAGGAGCAAAAGCCTGAAAGGACATTTGAGGGGGCTTTTGCCTGCATTGTCTGCTGGACTGGAAAGATAATGGAGAGCACCGGAGGACCATATCTGAACACAGCTGCAGTGACCTCCCCTGTTGGAATAGCTCGATTGCTGCAGATGACCTTTGGATGCACCACGTTCAGCCTCGTTGCCCACCAAGGCGGGTTCAGTGCTGCGTACGGCACCTTCTGCATGTTTGTCTGGACCTTCTGCTTTGCAATCACTGTGTTCATCATCACCTGTGAGTTCACACACCTGCACAGCTGCCTGAGTCTTTCCTGGGGAAACTTCACTGCTGCTTTTGCCATGCTCGCCACACTCATGTCCGTCACAGCCGCAGTGATCTACCCACTCTACTTCGTCCAGGTGGGCTGTTACCCCATCGGCTGCGAGGTGAGAGACTTCCGCATCGCAGCCAGTGTCTTTGCAGGCCTCCTGTTTGTCGCGTACGCTGCCGAGGTGTTCTTGACCAGGGCAAAACCAGGACAAGTCACGAGCTACATGGCCACCATCTCTGGGCTCCTGAAAATCGTTCAGGCCTTTGTGGCTTGCATTATCTTTGGGGCGCTGGTGAACGATAGCCAGTATGGCAAATATGTGGCAATGCAATGGTGTGTGGCTGTCTACAGCTTTTGCTTTGTGGTGACAGTGGTGGTAGTGGCCTTCAGCGTCACAGGTAAGACTGCCTTGCTGTGGTTCCCCTTTGAGCGCTCTGTGGTCATCTACACCTTTGGGGCCGTGCTGCTCTACGTGAGTGCTGCGGTCATCTGGCCAGTGTTTTGCTTTGACAGCAAGTATGGCTCCCCGCAACGCCCCAGCCTCTGTGCCAAGGGCAAGTGCCCCTGGGACAGCCAGCTGGTGATCGCCATCTTCACCTACGTTAACTTGCTGCTCTATGTCCTAGACCTGGCATACTCCCAGCGCATCCGCTTTGTCTCACACCTCTGAAATGGGTCAGAGCTGTCCCGGTGCTGTGGAGCCACTGTGGTTGCAGAGGGACGGGCTGTGAAGCAGGGAGGCACTGGGCAAAACCAGCAGCCAAACTTCAAGGTGGAGACTGACTGCATTAACAAATTAATGACCTGGAGCAAGTGGGCTGCAGCTGATACCAGGCACAGTCCACCTCCCCCATGGTTCTGCCCCACCTGCCTGGTGCCAGCACGAAGGAATGATACAGCTCCACATGCATCTGCAGACAGCAGGAATGCTTGCAGCCAGGGCTGCAGGCTACCAGATTACTGATCCAAATATTAAGAAAGACACCAAGGATTTTGAAACCGCTACCAGCATTAACAGGAACCAACTGACTACCCAGGAACTGGGAAAGTTAAAGGCTACATCAAGGAACACCAGTCCTGGAGATGAAAACCAATCCCTTGGAGTTTGGGTTAGTTTGGGCAGTGCGGTGAGACATGGAATGCCTGCAAGTGTGGGCAGTCCCAGTCGGGCCATTTCTGAGAAGAACATCATAGCTGTAATAGTATTTTGAAGGTTACCAGTCCTTACCCTTCCTCTCCTTCGCTGTCTAGCACTGAAAAGGAGTAAACTCAAGCATATACCTTGGAGGAGGCCTGGGTATTATTTAGCAAACACTAAGTCACTACAGAAATGAAAATTTGCAAAGCTGGGGCTCTGCTACTGAGAATCAAGGTGCAGAGCAGAGACAACCTGCAAAGTGACTGTGTGTGACCTGCTGTCCTTGCTCGAGCAGTGCAGAAGGTGCCTTAGCACATGCTCTGTATTGGTTCATGGGCTGCTGTTTCTTTATACTGATGTCAAGATTTTTTTTTCTGAAAGCTTAAAGATTAATTCTGGGGAGATAGGAAAAGGAAGGAAGATATAAATTGATCTCGCAGTGCTGCACAAGAGACCAAACTGGGCAGGGAGGGGGCATGGACAGGACAGGACCTGACAGACCTTGCACACAGTGGTAACAGATTGAGAGCACTGCCCCAGAGCAGCACTGCCTCAGGTGCAGGATTCCTGAACCCTCTGCATCACTGAGGAGCCACATGTCTTGGACCCTGACAAAACACTCACTTTGAAGTCCCACACTACTCAGCTTAGATTTCAGGCTCAATAGGAATCTTCATTTGTTCCAGGGAGAAGCCAGAATGTCCAAGTGCTTGTGCAGCACATGCAGACTCAGCACTTTGATTAAAATCTCCAGTAGCTGCCTGTGAGAAGCAAGATTTATTTTTTAACCAAATTAAAATAAAACTCAATGGCAGATGTACACATACATCTCCTGAGACCTGTGTGCTGTCACCCTGCTCTCCACACTTCCATTGCAGCAGATACAGCCCCTCTGCTTTTGGTCCAAAAGCAGAGCTCAGTTTATTTTGATGTATGAAGACTGAACACAGGCCTAAAACAGTACAGACACGGGACAGCTGAGACCTCTGAGAGGATTCTTTGGAGCAGAGTCACTCAGGAAAAAGGAAGGAAACTTATTTTTCATCAGTGCTTTGTGCAGGGTTTGAAAAGCAAAGGGAAAACTTGTTGGGACAGATTGTGTTGGATAGTTCTGTACTGAACAAGGACCAGCCCTTAGCAGTGGGAAGCATTAGCCAGGACAAGGCAAGAATTTGGATCCAGCAAAAAGGGAATGCATGGAAGAGCTTTCCAAGGGGGTTTTCTCTTCTGCAAGTCCCCATGAAGTGCAGGCAATCTGGAAGATGTGATCCAACAGGAGGCTGCTAAGGCAAGACCTAAGACTATCTGCTATAGGTATAAATCAGGAGCTTTATTTCTTGCCACCCAAAAGACTTACGGGTTGTACAAGTACAAAATGCTAATTTGGGAAAGGAAATCCACTTGTGTTGGAGGAGGCACTTTACAAAGAGCCACTGCACGCAAAGGGACCTCAAACATTTATGATATATTCCTGTTAAACCCATCAATGTGAACAAATTAAGCTGTGTCACACTTGAAAATTACTTGTTTTTTGTTATTACAGAGCAATAAAACCCAAACAGGTGCCTGTGAAGCACCATGGCTTCTGTTATAAAATTCAACCCTGCAAGCACAGGCAGGTTGCTTGAGGAAAGCCCTGTCCTGCAGGCTCTGGGAGGCTGGGAGGGCCAGGGAGAGGGTCACCAGCGGCGAGTGCCTGCAGGCTGGGGGTGCTTGGCCCCAGATGTGACATTGCCAGTCACTCAGGCAATGGCAGCTGTCAGAAAGCTCCTCAGCTGGTAGCTGTGGTTCAGCCAGGCACTGTTGGCTTCTTGCTGGGAAGATTTTGCACCAAGTAGGTGCAGGAGCAGCAACATGATAAAATTTGACAATGACATGGAGTTGATGTAACTTACACTGAGCCAAGGACAAAGAAAGGCCAGAGAGAAACAGGTATGTGGGAAACAATGGGGGTAAATTTGAGTGCCTTCACAATGAGGAGAAAAATAGAATTTAACATGGAAATCATGATCCTACTGACTGGAAGAGTGAAAGACAAGTCATTGCCAAGAACAGTGTGTTCAGATTTAGCTTTCTCATCTGCCAGCCAAAGATTGAGGAAAAAATGTGAGCATGGTCAAAATGGCAAAAAAAGATTGTGTGGACAACAATCCTTTATTTTAGGAGAAAAAAATAATAAAAACAATCAAAACCTCATGCTTTAGTGGTTAAAATGCTCCCCAACCATTGGAAAGTATGAGATTGCCTAACCCAGGGCAGAGAAAATCCAGTATTTGCTCAGCGGTATTTACCAACCAGCTGTGTCATGATTCAGTTCATCAAACCCCCTTCATGTCCAGATTGTATCTACTCCCTTAATTAATACATGAGGATCAAGTAGATCACTGTGAACTGGGCTTCACAAGACATCAACCGTTCCCAACCTTTTGGGTAAAGTGATGCCAGAATGTATGTGTGTTCATTGAGCATTACAGACTTGTGTTTGCAGCCAATCTTGACAGCACCCAGAAGATACCAGCCTGGACAGACTGATATAAAAATCTGAATCATTAACATGTTGGGTTTGGTTTGGTTTTTCCCTTCTCCTTCTGAAGATTTTTGGTTCTGTATTGCCAAAAGACAGTGTTTAGGAACATTTGCTCACAGGAGATTTATTTCTGTCAATCAAGGAGCAAGAAAAAAGCCATAAAAAAAAAAAGCAACCAAGTAAGATGACATTTAGGAAAAAAAAGCACTGCCCTGTGCCTGGGAATTACAGGAACACTTCACACCGCTTTGGTTCCCCCGCAGCCCAGGGCCGCGGAGCTCTGAGTGAGGCCACCCCCGGTGCTCGGGGCAGACCCCGAGGCCACAGTGCCCCGGGCCTGGGCCCGGCTACGAACCTGGCGACGGAAACTGCCCCGCACTTCACGTGCAGGGAAATCCCTCGGGAAACCTGCGGGCAATTCCCAGAGCACGAGGTGCTGCCGGTCCGCTCCCGCAAGACCCGCAGGGCCGCGTCCTGACCGAGGCGGGTGGCGGGGAGGGGGGGACCCTCGGGGTGCGGAGCGGAGGGAGCGCACGGGAGACCAGAGCAGCTTCTGGCGCCAGCTACGCCCCGGCCCCGCGGGGGTTTTGCTCTCCGTGGGGAGGGCGGGCTGGGCGGGAGGGCGGTGTTGGAGGGCAGCCCCGGGAGCGGCGGGGCCGGCAGTGCCCGAGGGGGCCCGGGCCGGGCCGGAGGGCGGTGTTGGCTCCCGCGAGGCTACGGCGGGCACACAGCGCCACCTGGCGGTAGGGCGCCACCTGGCGGTAGGGCGCCACCTGGCGGTAGGGCGCCACCTGGCGGTAGGGCGCCACCTGGCGGTAGGGCGCCACCTGGCGGTAGGGCGCGACCCCGCGCGGCCCCGCGGGCGGTGAATGATGCAACACCCGGGTCCGGTTGCCCCAATAGCTGGCGAGGGCTGCGCCGTTGGCCCCGTCCCTCACCGCTGAGTGGCTGGAGGGACGGCGTGGCCCCGCCCCGCCGCCCGCCGATTGGCTACCCGCCGCTGACGCGCCTGGCGATCCCACCTCCCTGCGCGCGCGGCCACGTGGATGAAGGCGGGTCCGTGTTCGGCGGGGCAGCATCCCACGGGCCATGAGCGTGGGTTTCATCGGCGCGGGGCAGCTCGCCTTCGCCCTGGCCCGGGGCTTCACGGCGGCAGGTGGGCGCGGGGCAGCTCGCCTTTGCCAGGGCCCGGGGCTTCGGGGCGGCAGGTGGGCGCGGAGCGGGCGGGGCCGATCCTCCAGGCTGATGATCGGTGCCGTTCGCAGGGGTCCTGGCTGCGCACAAGATCACAGCGAGCTCCCCGGACACCGACCTGCCCACCGTGAGCGGGCTGCGGGTGAGTGCGGGTGGGCGACGAAGTCCCGGTTGCGGGGCCGCCCCGCGGGCCGCCCCGGACCTCAGCGGTCCTGTTTCTCTCCAACCGTTGCAGAAAATGGGCGTGAACTTCACGGTGAGCAACAAGGACACGGTGAAGAACAGCGATGTCCTCTTCCTGGCCGTGAAGCCGCCCATTATCCCCTTCATCCTGGAGGAGGTGGGCCCCGACATCGAGGCCCGACACATCGTGGTTTCCTGCGCAGCCGGTGTCACCATCAGCTCCATCGAGAAGGTGAGGGGGGGCCAGGCCATGCGAGACCGGTCGTGAGCTGGCCCCACTTCTCTGGTCCCACTTCTCTGGCCCCCAGGAACTGATGCAAGGGACAAGCATTACTTGCGCTCCTCAGGACTAAAGTCAAGCAGCAGCAGTCAACTGGTTGCTTTTGGTCACCTTAGCCTGTCCTCATCTGAAAACACTATTAGAGGTTTTATCCAACTCTTCTGCTGTCTGATCATGTTTCTCCCAACAGCGGTGGGTCATCACCCCTGAATTTCTGCTGACTTGCTAAGTGTCTGCAGGAACTGTTTTGGAGACCTGTGGGTTGATGTGGGAATGAGGCCTTCGGATCCTGTTCCCAACCCAGCTCTGCCCAGCTCCCTCTTCGCTGGTACTTCTGAAGGCTTCACATTCACATTTGGGCTACTGTGGCTCAAAGCATGGCCTTTAGGATACCCAACTCTTTCTTTTCCCTTTGCTTGTGTTGTTCTTGCCCGTGGGGGGGTTCTTTCCTGGACAGGCCATTGATACTAAATACACACTAAAGCTAATTTCCCCCCCTTCTTTTTTTTTTTCTTACTTTCTCTCTCCAATTATTTTCTGCCCTAAGAAACTCTGTACCTTCTGCCCCACACCAAAAGTGATCAGGTGCATGACCAACACCCCTGTGATTGTCCGGGAAGGTGCTACAGTCTATGCCACTGGAACTCATGCAGATGTGGAGGATGGGAGGCTCTTGGAACAACTGATGGCCAGTGTGGGCTTCTGCACCGAGGTGGAAGAGGACCTGATTGATGCTGTAACGGGGCTCAGTGGCAGTGGCCCTGCGTATGTATGTGCTGTTTCCTCAACTTGTGACAGTCTCGAGCAGAGCAGTTGGCTTTGACCACCGTAAAGCCTGTGAAAATTCAGCTTGTTATTTCTTGGTTTTCCCATCATTTACATTTGCAATGGGACATGTAGTCTGGGTATCCAGTTTACAACCATTTTGGGTCAACTGGAAAGGTCTGTTACCAGTCAGATGAGTCTGAAGTCCATAGCCAGTGTGCAGTGTCCATGTGTCCATGTTGCAAAACATAGGCCTGTAGTTAGCATGATGCAGAAGCTGAACTTCTCCCATTCCCCCCAGTCCTGAGCGGGAACTAGTGGGAGGGAAGGCTGACATGGCACCCATGCAGTAAAGGGGGACGCTTTTATCAAGTCTGTAAGTGGTAGGAGTCACAGCATGATCCTGGAGCTCTGGATTCTCTTGTCCTTGAGACTATTGGGCCTGGAGCAGAGACTTTCAGTCATCTTCTTCCTCTGTCTGGTCTCAGGCATTCACTGCCCTGGATGCTCTTGCAGATGGGGGAGTGAAGATGGGCCTTCCCCGCAGGCTGGCTGTTCGACTCGGAGCACAGGCTTTGCTGGTCAGTATTTCCTCCAGAACAAATCTGAGTCTGTCCTTACTCTGCAGAGGAGTCTGCATGTCACAGTTTGAAATTATCTTGGTCCTCTCACTGAATCTATGTTAAATCTACATGTTTGGTTTGACTGCACACAGGTTCCTGGTGAGGGACCATAGGAAGTGTCTGCAGCAATCTGCTGGCACTGGTGGTGATGTGGGAGCTGGGGCCTGGGGAACTGTGGCTCCTCAGCAGGCTTCTTCAGCTCTGAAAAGTGTTTTGGCAGCCTGCAGGAGCCCAGTATTGCCTGCTGTGAGTGTTGGTACTGCTTTGTGCAGTGGAGAATAGGAGAGTGTGACTGTGATTTCCTCGGTCAGAGCTCTGGCACCTGTTTTCCTTGCTACAGGGTGCTGCCAAAATGCTGTTAGAGTCTGAGCAGCATCCTGGTCAGCTGAAAGACAATGTCTGCTCGCCCGGGGGAGCCACTATCCATGCCCTGCACTTCCTGGAGAGTGGTGGCTTTCGCTCACTCCTCATCAATGCTGTGGAGGCTTCCTGCATCCGCACAAGGTGGGCACCTAGGAAGTCCTAAAGAGCCTTAAAAACTTGCCCCCCACTCTCCCCACATTTCTTTTGCTGTCTTCCTGTCCTACCACCCCATTGCAGAGAACTTCAGCATTTGGCAGACCAAGAGAAGATCTCCCCGGCAGCCATAAAGAAAACTTTGCTGGACAAGGTGAAGCTGGAATCTCCTTCTCTGTCTGTGGCATCTGCTAGCAAAGTCAGTCTGTTCACCAACAAGAGCAAGAAGAACTGACCAGGCTGCTGTAGTCTGGCAGTGCTGAACATCAGGATTCTGGCTCTGGCCAGGACAGGGTTAATTTTTGCAGTAGCCAGGAGGGGCATGGCCAGGACCCGGAGGTTATTCTATACCACCTCAATGCCAAGTGCAGGGGTGAGGGGAGGGGCAGAAGGGTCCCTTCTGGTCGTAGCCTGAAGGGAGTGATCATTTCACATGGTGAAAAATCATGTGTCAATCATTTGCTTCTCCTGTACACTCTTATTAATATTGTTGCTGTTGCTGTTTGTTTCTTATCTCACTGCTGTTTCTAGTAAATTTTTCTTATCTCAACCCATGATCTTTATGTTTTATGCCTCCAGTTGTCTCCAGCCTGCTGCAGCAGGTGGAGGGGGGAGTAAGCAGTGTGTGGTTTGGCATGTTTCAGTGGAACACTAAATTGGGGAATAGCATTACTAAACAGTCAGTCTCCCCCATGCTATTTCTCTCTTGTCTTAGCAAAAATGCTCACTCTGAATGTTGCTGTCCCTAATACCTGACTCGTGGCTTGCAGCAGCTGTGGGGCAGTGCTGTAGCAGAGGGTCTTTAGCCCTGTAGTGGGGTTGGTGCAAACTGGCTCTGGCATTGCTGTTCTGATGATACCCTCGTCAGAGCATTGTCAAGGACATGATTTGTCCAGAGGTCTCCCAGGACTCAAACAGTATTCGTAGTGTCCAATGCAGCAATGGTTTCTAACAGGATTTTTTAAGATGTTTCAGAACTTCTGGTTTTGAAGGTTTGAAGGGATCTTTCTTCAAAGGTTTGAAGGGATCCACCTTCTTTCCCTACCCTGCACCTGCTGTGTCTTATTGGCTGCATATACCGCGCCCTATGGGTGCCTCGGGGGCTCGGCCCAGAACCATCCCTCGGGCGTGGCGGGGCCGGGTCGGGCGTGGCCGAGCGGGGCGTGGCCGAGCGGGGCGTGGCCGAGCGGGGCGGGGCGGGACCTGGCGCGGCCCCTCCCTCCCCCGC
>VYXB01004923.1:250240-261770 GCA_013397135.1 Pachyramphus minor
CGCCCGCTCCCGGGGCCACCCGCAGACATCACTGGCGTGTCCCACCCCTCCTGCCGCCGGACCCGGTCGTCTTGCGGACCGGCTCTCCTCAGGCCGAGCCTGTCCTTCCCGGTGCGGGTGCGACCTGGTCTCCGGGCGCCCTCTCCCCGAGCCGCCCCCGCCGCGGGTGTTCTCCGTGGTCGGTGATTCTCCTCCTGAGGAGGGCAGGTCCGGGAATGTGAGGAGCCACCGGGTCGTCTCGTCCCGTTCCCGGAGCAGAGGCTGGGCCACAGGCAGAACAGCCCCCCTCCCCACGGACGGTTCCTTGTCCTCGGGCTTCTCGGTAACCGAGGATGTGTGGCTGGGAGGTTCTGGCTCCTGTTCCGTGGGAACTGCCCGATGCTGCAGTGTCCCCAGAGGGGAGCGGGTTTCCTCTCCCGTGGGAAGCAAGATGCTCCTGTGGGACTGAAATTCCTGATCGACACGGAAGGTCCAGTGGTGTGTGTGCACGGGTGGGTCTTACTGTCCAGACCTGGGGATGTCTCTGGAGGCCTGGGGTACATGAAGTTCAAGCTACGTGATCAGAGGAGGGCACTGCTGTGGGCTGGAAAGGTCTCTCAAAGCTGGCCTTCCCTTAGCTGTGTGAGCAGAGTTAAAGTCAGCTGGATGGGCAGGTCACTTGAGGGAATAATTGTTATCAAAGTGCCCCGGGTTGGATTAGCTCACCAGGGACCCCCAGTGAGTGGGGGACACAGGAGAGGCACTGGCAATAGGTGCTTGGGGGAGTCATTAAAGGAGACCTTGTGAGCTAATTTGCCAGAAAGCCAATAAGCAAAGTATGAGATCTGCCCTGGGAGAGAGCATTCCCGTGTGCCGTGCCCACTTGGTACCATGGGGACACAGCCCTTGCTCAGTCCACCGACCTCCTGCCCGCACTGGAGTGGTGACGTCACCGTGTTTACAGGGGCTTGTGGCAGGTTCTGCCATCAGGAATGTGGAGAAGGCCCCGCGTTGAACCATGCGTGGTGCTGTCAGCTCCCGTGTGCAGCTGCTGAGCTGAGGGGGGAATTGGCTGCACTTGTGCTGAGTTCAGGCCTTTTGAGCCTGGGACAAATGTGTCGAAGCTGCAGTTTCTTCATTGCAGTCATAGTGTTTGGCACTTTTCAGCGTGATTTTTCTTCAGGAAGCTATGCTGAGCCATCAGCAGTCTGGAGAGTTATGCCAAGTTTGGTTCCTGCTGTGGTGCCAGTTCTCTCTGTGACCTGCCAAACAACCCAATTCAAATGGGACCCAGGAAATAGCCAACAACTCTCTGGGTTGTTCTTCCTATTCTGCTGACTGTCTCATGTGTTGCTGCATCTCATTTTGCTCCCCTTGGGAAGTGGGACAAGGAGAGGTGGGATCACTGGGTGCTTTTGGGGACAGTCCTTTTGCAGCTCTGATGGCTGCTGTGGGAGGGTCCGGCCCGAGAGAGTGTTGCACTAAAAGTGCAGAGGCAGGAATGAGTCGCTGCCTCTGCTGTGTCTGGCTCTGCCAGCATCTGCCATTTCCCAGCCTGCTAAGCAGCTCTCTTCCCAGTGCCCTGCTTGATGCATCATATGTGTGCCATATTTATTTCGGGTCTGCTGTAATGAAGGCAGGGTGACTGCTTGCCAGGCAGCTGGAAATTCCTTAGTGCTGCAAGGCAAACAAATTCCCATGGTCCTGTTGACCACACCTGCTCCTTCTGCTGATCAGAGGATGGTCTCCCCAGCTATTCCCTTACTTCTCCCCTTTTCCCAGCAGCTGTATTGTTTACCAGATAGGAACAGAGGAAAGAAACACAGCAATCTGGGAAAGAGGGAAGAATTGATTTTTATGTTGCTCGCATGCTGCCCGTCCTGTCTCTTTGCAGCTGCCTTCCCTGGGTGGCAAAGTGACCCTGCCTGTGCTGGTGTGGTCGGGTGCAGCGGATGTCCCGTGGAAGGAGCATTGTCCTCTGGCTATAAATAGCCTGGTTCCTGGCAGGCCACAGGCTTTGGGAACAACTCTGCCAGTGAACTGGGGATTTCTGGCCGCGGTCACCTCCCGTAGGTAGAAGATGCACTGTGGGGAGCCTGTGCCACCGCTGCTGGAAGAGCACAAAGTCTTGTTTACTGATTTGTACATCTGGTTCTGGGCTGTAACTGGACATCAGAGCTGCTGACAGCAAGACAGGGGCAAACAAAATTGTTTTTTGACACCTGAGAGATGAAAGGGACAGAGGCATCTGTAGGCTGCACAGGAACACTGGCCAGGGCTGAGAGGGAGATGGGTGCAGTCTGGGCTGAGGGTGTGAGGCATGCTGTCTGGGCCGAGGAGGGTGCAGTCTGGGCTGCTGAAGCCACAGCCATGTCTGTCAAATAGTATCTGTGTGGATCAATTCCTCGGTAGAGTGTAGTAGCACTCTGAACTAAAAAGCCTGAGGGGAAGAGGTATGTGGGGAAGAAGCAGGAGCCTGGGTATAAGTCTGTGTAAAATCAGCCCTGGGAATTGCTCTTAGCAGTTCTGAAGTCTGGTCTTCCATAGCAGGAAAGGAGTCTGCTTTCATCTGTTTTTGTCACCTTTAATCTTTGTTTTCTTGTGAGCACACCTTGGCTCTGAAGATAAGGAGGGAGAAGGTGGTTCTGGGCCTTGGGACTGCTAGGGACCAACAGAAAAGACTGACAGCTAGGGACAGCTTTGAGTGACTGGGAGAGGTGACGGCTGCTGAGGCATCAGCCCAAATTTATGATGGGACTCCAGTGTGTCCAAGGCTTCCCCTTGCCCAGGGTCAAGTCGTCTTGAACCATACTGGATGCATTCTGGGGGACACCTGGAGTCTGGTAGGACTGGGGAGCTTCTGAGCTGTGGTTGAGAACCTGTTGGAAGGGTGCGTTTGGGTGACAAGGATGAGGCTGGGAGCAAGTGGTACAGAGTGCCAGCCTGCTGAGTCAGCATGACTGGCCTGGAGCAGCCGTGCTCTGGACCCTGCCTGCTGCCTGCCAGGCTATTTTTAAAAATGTGCCTTCCGTGTATTCTGACTCCTCCTATTTTTTTATTTCCCCCACTGCAAGCGAAAAACCAGCATAGCCACAAAGTCTCTGTGGGAGCAGGGGTGTGGAAGGGCAGCAGTTTCTGCTCAGGAACAGTCTGCTGCTTGTGAGTCCAGCTCAGCCAGCTTCTTGTCAAGTGTCGTGCAGGGAGGGGGAAGCAGGATGTGCAGCAGCATGGGCCGTTGCTGGTGGACCCTGCCAGAGGAATGCCGTGGGCATGTTGTGTCATGAGGGCTAACCTGACCTTCCTTCCCTTCCAGAACCCGACTGTCAAGGCTGTCGTGTTATGACGACCCCCAATAAAGGAAACAAGGCCTTGAAGGTAACGCAGTGGGTGGAGGAAAGGGGTGTGGGGCAGGTGTAGGCATCTGCCCCAAGTGTCACAAATGTGTGCTGCTTTCTCTTCCAGGTGAAGCGGGAGCCAGGCGAGAATGGGACCAGCTTGACAGATGAGGAGCTGGTGACCATGTCCGTGCGGGAGCTGAACCAGCATCTACGGGGCCTGTCAAAGGAGGAGATCATCCAGCTAAAGCAGCGTCGGCGCACGCTGAAGAACCGGGGCTACGCAGCCAGCTGCAGAGTCAAGCGTGTTACCCAGAAGGAGGAACTGGAGAAGCAGAAGGCAGAGCTGCAGCAAGAAGTGGAGAAGCTGGCCTCTGAGAACGCCAGCATGAAAATAGAACTCGATGCTCTCCGCTCCAAATACGAGGCTCTCCAGAACTTCGCCAGAACCGTGGCCCGGAGCCCCGTGACCCCTGCACGGGGGCCTCTGACCTCCAGTATGGGGCCCCTCGTCCCTGGCAAGGTTGCTACTACTAGTGTCATCACAATAGTGAAATCCAAAACGGACGCCCGGTCTTAGTGAAGCGAGTGCTGCCTGAGCTTGTCTGTGCAGGGCAATTAGGCACAAAACCAGCCTGGAATCCCCAAAGCACAAACCCTCTCCTCATGGGTCTGGGTTCCTTCGACTTGGCCCAGAACTGGCCCACTGATAGCTCCAGTTTATTTTGTTGTGTCCAGATTGATATGAGCAGTGGTGACGCATCCCTTGTCCTGTGCAGACAGAGCCTTCCACCCAGCTGTCTGTAGCCCTCGGGTGCCCTGGGGACAGACTGAGAGAATTTGTTTTTCTACCCAAAGAAAGCCTGTGCAGCATGGCTGACGGAAGGGCAGCAGGCAGCCCAAGGGAGGCTTTCTTCCTGGGGGCTGGGAACCCTAATTTTGGTCACTTCCAAAGGCTTTATGTCATGACTATTCTGGGTGGTGCATCTCGGCACATGAACCTGCTGCTTTTGTCTCCTTTGGTACCCGTAGTTGCAGTCGGGGTGTTCTGTGTCATAGGTTTTTATTCCTTTCTAGGTGTGCCTCTGTGCCCTAACTGTGGGTTTCCCTCAGATGTCTGTGGCGTTAGCTGTGTAAACTGGCAGTGGTGGGAAGGATGACACTGCCGTGCTCTGCGGCTGCAGCCCCAGCGCCGGGGTCCTGCAGGGCCCAGCACCCTGGGGAGGGAGGGAGGGACGGTACTGTGTGGACTGCAGGCCGGTTTTGTGCCTAATGTGTTGCACTGAACAAGACCAAAATCACTAGTTGTTCCCGTGTTTTGAGGGTATCAAGTGTCTCTAGTGTGATGGTTTACACAACCAGTTTATGTGGTTAAATAGCCCTTTATTTAAAGAGAGAAACATCATTTTAAGAGTTATTAAATTATCTAACTTTAAAATTGGACAGAAGAAAGAGCGTATTTATAGTCAGCTTTTTTTTACCTGAGAAGGAGAGAATATTTGACCATATGAATGGGGAAATATTCTCGGAGACTTTGCTAGTTAAAAGTTAATAAATAAATAATTTTAAAATTTCTCATGAACCTCCCGCACACTGTTTGTGGCTCTGAGGTTAGTTTTTATAAAGAGTTCTCAGACTTTATTTATAAAACTTAGAAAAAGACAAAAAAAGAGGCAAGTCCTGTTTGATATCTTTTTGCAATTGTACCAAAAGTGACTTATTCTTGACCTTGCTGGCTTCTGTCATGTCCCCTCGTGTTGGGTGCTCTGCTCCCCAAGTTCTCTGCAGCACTGTGCTGGTGCCAGTGCCTTTGCCGTGTGCTGTCATTTCACACTGTCGTCGTTTTCCCTAAACTCAACTGAGAGATTGAGTTGGAATCTCTCCAAATTCTCCAGAAGGATTCTGGTGCACAGGCAAACATGCTGCTGATTTTGAAAGCAAGACTGGCTGGCTGGTGCAGCGATGCCTTCCCAGAGGTGTACAGTGGGAGCATGGGCAGCTCCTGCTGAGCAGATGACACCAGGTAACTTGGTTACCTGGATAGGGAAACACTGCACTTTCCTTCCTGCAGCAAAGCTGGCAGAGGAGTAACATGAGGGAGACTTGTCCAGGTTTAGAAGACTGATGAGATTTATCTCTGGAATTAGATCCTGTGGTCAGAACTTGTGTTGCTCTCATGGCTCTCCTAAGCAAGAGGGGCAGATCTGCCCACGGGGCAGCACGGGGCCGGCTGGTCCCTGGTGTCTGTGCATTGCTGGCCAGCGAGCTGTGGCAGGATCACTGTCCTTCCCAGGGCAGTTTCTGCCTGGGGGTTGGGAGAGTGCTCAGACTCACAGCTGTGACATGGCTGAGAAGCTGCTTGTGGCGAGGCTCCATTTCCACAAACACTTGGACCCCTTCTCCCCTTCCCAAAGATTTGAGCTGATTTACTGAGTTTTAGAGAAACAGGACATGAGGGTGAAGCCCATGTGATCTCCTGGCTGCTGAGGGTCATCTGAGGGGAGTGGACAGACTGGGATGGCACAAGTGAAGCTGCAGTCTTCTGGGGAGGCACAGCCATACTGGGTGGGTTTTGGGGATGTTTCTCATATTGCTGAACTGATACTGCTGTGCCCTGGGCTGAGGAGCAGGTCCGCCTCAGAAAAGCTGCAATGTGGCAAGAGAGGAGCAGGTAGTTGGTGGGGATTTCCTGCTGGAGAAGGAGATCAGCTTTGCTCTGAATGAGTGGGAGTTTAGGGAGTTGTTTGGGATTCTTTTCCCAGTGAAATTCCCGAATGGGGAGCAGGTTAGAACATTGCCTCCAGATTTCCCACTTCAAGCCCTGGACTTTCTTTTCTCTGAGCTGAAGTATCTGACATGCCACTTCCAGCTGCACCACACGGGCCGTGCATTGTGCAGCACTCAGCACAGAGCTTTGGGCTCTGGCCTTTGTCTTCCAGCTGGTGGTGTGGTGCCTGGAAGAAGTGAGATTTTCCAAAACACAGATTTGGAAAAAAATAGTCCCGGGTTGTCATCCCAACCCTGTCCCTTGTGGACCTGGCCTGAGACTGAATTGGCCAGAGCACTTTAGAACCCAGCTGAGGACTGAGCTGGCTGGGCCGGGTGAGCAGCCAATGTGTATGGGGCTGGTTCAGAGCTGAGCTCCACAACTGGAGCCTCTGGTGTGAGGAGGGCCCCATCAACATAGCAGGTGACAATGGGCAGCCCTGAGCCATGGAGGGCTTGCTCCGTCTGTGCTCTGCGGCAGGGAGCGTGTCGGATCCTTGCCTGTGGTACTGCTCTGCTGTGAGGCAGGACAGGGCCGGCGGCAGCGCTGACTGCACCAGATGTTAATGCCATTCTTTTTCCCCTGCACTGTCCTTGCTTGCTTGGAGCCCCAGCCTGCTCCAAGTGGGCCTGTGTGTTCGATGAGGACTGGCCATGTGGGGAGGAGCGGGTGAAGGCCATGGCTGAAGGGTGTGGGTGTGGTAAACAAGCTCTGTGGTGTTGGGCTGGATGTCAGCGAGGCTGCGGTCCCCTCTGAGTGCTGCTTCCCCTATGGTTTTGCTTTGGTCTCAGTGAAGTGTAGGACCCCGAGTGCTGTATTTCTGCAGTGTCCGAGAAGTCTCCAGTCCCCTGCCAGCTGGCTTCCTGTGCCCGTGGAGGCGGCCCTTGCCCAAGCCGTCATGCTGACTTCTCTAGTATATAGTGTTCTGGAGTGTGACAATTCTTGTTCCTGAGGTGCTTGTCCGTTTGGTTTCCTGCTGTGAAGGCTGTCGTGTTTTCTTTCTTTTCCTGGTGCTATTCCGGGGGTTTGGGGAAGGGTCCTGGTCCTGCCCCAGCCCACCCGGGGAGCATCCCCGGCACTCCCGGGATTTGTGTATCTTGTGAATTGTGTACAGTCGCTCCCGGTCGGAGCCGGAGCTGGCGGACAGCGGAGTCAGCCCGGAGGGCCCTGGGCTCGGTGCAGGCGGTATTTATTGCTAAGTTATTGGCGTTATTTATTCTGTACAGTGTCAGCCGCCTTTGTACGCGACAATAAAGCGCTTCAACAGCCGCCGCCTGCGCGTCCTTTGGGGGCCGCCCGGCGCCAGGGGGCGCTGGCGCGCGCGGGGGCAGTGAAGGAAGCGGCGCGAGGGCGCTCTGGCCGGAAGGCGGAAGCGGCGGTGCCGAGCCCGGTAGCGGCGGAGGCGCGGCGGTTCCGGGGCGATGGCGGCGGGCGGCAGCCTGAGCCGCTCTGAGCGGAAAGCGGCGGCGCGCGCCGAGATCCTGCAGCAGGAGGAGCAACGGGACCGGCGGAGACAGGTATAGCACGGCCCGGCGTCGCCCGGCGCGACCCGCCGTTGCGGGCCGCCGTGAACCACCTGTGTGCACCGGTTAGGTGTCCCGCATCTGGAGGAAGCCGCCGGCGGAGCGGAGTCCCGAGGAGTGCCAGGTGCTGAGCGAGAGCGAGGACATCGTCCGGGAGCTGGAGCGGCGCCGCAAGCGGCGCGAGCGGCTGCGGCGGCGGCAGGAGGAGGTGGGCGACGGGCCCGGGGGAGCGGGGTGGCGATGGCGGGGAGAGGCCCGTCCGCAGAGAGCAGCCCTGCGCTCCGGGTGGGACGGCAGCCGCCGGGCTGGCCATTGCGAGGGAGCTCTGCAGCCGCAGCGGGCCTCGGTAAACAACCGCCGTGCCCTGATACCGGGAACGCGACTGCCCTCCCGGGGCTGCCTTGGGTTTGTCTCCGGTCAAGAGCTCTGGACTCTAACGGCTGCCAGGAGTGCGGCTGTGTGGGCACGTCTCCCGGAGGGTGGGTCAGCAGGCCCTGCTTTCCAGGAAGCTTTTTCCCGTGATCCTTCATGACAAACACCCACGTCCTTTTCATTTGGAAACCACTGCTGATCATGTTTTGTTGCTTTTCCTGGGCCAAGCCCATCTTCAAATGTCCAGGGATATCCCTGTTCCCTCTGCCTCAGTGGTGAACCTGCTTAGGTGTGTTTTTTCAGGTGTGTGATGAACCAGAGGAGCTGAGGAGAAAGGCAGCTGAGCTGGCAGCAGCTGTGCGGAGTGCCAGGCACCTCATCATCTACACGGGTGCCGGGATCAGCACGGTGGGTTTTGGGGGGAGTGGCCAGAGCCCCTTCGGGGGGGAGGGTGTTGTCTGGGCTGTTCTATGGTTCCTGAATGGTCATTGAGCGGATGTTTGTGATAAGCCTGGGATGCTGCATGAGTTTGTGGCCAGCACAGCATCCAGGCTGCATCCTGGGTCATTCCTGCTGTCCAGGAGATCCCACTGTGTGCAGTACATGCGGCCTGAGCAAGAGGACACTGGTCATGCCTCACTCCAGTCCCTGCAGTGACCTTTGGTGTAGAACCTTCAGCCAGTTAGCTCAGGAACATTGTGTGTTATCAGACATGCAGGGACAACTGGGGGGTTATTGGAACTTAAAACAGCAATTTGAGAATTGTTTGGTTTCAGTGGCCCAGCGGAAAGCAGAAGTTTGGTTCTGCCTCTTCTAATGTGACATCTGTCATCTTTGTGTGAGCTGTGAAATTCCAGTGTCTGCTGACACAGAGGGTGGCTCAGGGCAGGGACTGAGTGCCCGTGTCACCCACATGTTTGCTAGAGATGCTGAGTTTGTGGTACCAGAAACCAGAGTCTGGAGAAAATAAGAAAAGGCTTAAGAATGGAGTTCTGTGCAGGGAAATAGGGAGTACCAAGGGTGAAAAAGAGCTGTGGAGGGATTCTGTAATGGTAACATTGGAGAAAATAAATGCTGGAGGTGCAAATGAGAATTGTAAGGTAGAAGAGAGAGAGAAAACACATGAAAAGGTTTTCCTGTGACTAGGGAACCACTGTGCTGGAAAATTTGGAATGAATGAAAAAGCAGCCATTGATGAGGTGTCTGTGGTTGTCCTGGCTGGGCCCAGGTTGGTTGTGTTTGTGTACAAGAGCTCTGACCCCCGCATCAGGCCTTGCTTTCTCTCCTGGTGACAGGCAGCTTCGATCCCAGACTACAGAGGCCCCAACGGCATTTGGACACTTCTGCAGAAGGGCAGGAGCATCAGGTGAGGAGCCAAATTCTGAGCTGTGTGGCAGAAAACTGATACTAGCAGAGGTTAATGGCAATTCCAACTCCTTTTCTTTTTTTTTTTTCCCCCCTTGCTTCTTGTCAGGGCTGCAGACCTGAGCGAGGCAGAGCCCACGCTTACCCATATGAGCATTGCCTGCCTGCACAAGCACAACCTGGTAAGATATTTTTTCCTCATCTCATTCATGTTCCTCTGCCTAAGAATGATAAAGCAGGGAAGAAAAATCTGTTCAGGAGATTGTCTGACTATGGTTTTGACTCAAGTGTAGTTTACTATGTTTCCATGTAGGAAAATGTGTCTGAGTCTTCCTTAGTGAGCTTCGGGGTGCAGGTCTGGCAGTTTTTCTCCTGGTGCCTTTGCTTTGACATGTTGTATTTGTACCTGGTGAGACTGGTCTGGCCGCAAACTAGCCAGCCCTAGAAAAGCTCTGTTTAGCAGGAGGAGGCTTTCCACTTAGCTCTCACAAAGGTCTGTTCTCCACTCTCTTATCCTGCGGGTCCTGCTCCAATGTACAGGCTGTTGGTGTGATTTGGGACAGCACATGACCTGCTTGGAGTGACACCTGCATGGTCTGTGTGAGCTCAGCATTTTGTTCCCTTCAAGGTGCAGCATGTGGTGTCTCAGAACTGTGACGGGCTGCACCTGCGGAGCGGGTTACCCCGAGCTGCAATATCTGAGCTTCACGGGAACATGTACATAGAGGTGAGTGGCCAGAGCACGATGAAGTCACTGTTTGGTGGCCTCACAAGAAGAGGATGTAAACTCTTGATCTGTCACTAGCTCAGGAGGAATTAGTACAAGGGCTTGGCTTCTGCACAGTTCCCATCTTCAGGCCATCAAGTTTGGGGTGAACTAGCACCAAACCCATCTCTGTAGCTCTTTCTCTGTACTTGATGGAGCCTTCTGACTCCTCTTCCTCAACCCTTCTCAGCATATAGCCAAAGGCTGCCTGCAGCTCCACATGCTAGCTGAGGTTTTCCATGTTAGCATCTGATCCCTGCTGATCCCATCTACAGCTTCCAGCATGCTGTCCCCAAAAGTGCTTTTCTTCCAAGAGAAGTGGCTGGCTCCTGGCCTCTCATCAGAGGGATGCTGATGATGTGAGGGGTTTTCTGCTTTCATCCTGCACCAGGTCTGCACTTCCTGTACACCCAACAGAGAGTACGTGCGAGTGTTTGATGTGACGGAGCGCACAGCCCTGCACAGACATCACACGGGCAGGATGTGCCACAAGTGTGGGGCACAGCTGAGAGATACAATCGTCCACTTTGGGGAGAAGGGGACATTGAGACAGCCCCTGAACTGGGAAGCAGCAACAGAAGCTGCAAGCAAAGCAGATGTGATTCTTTGTCTGGGTTCCAGCTTAAAGGTAACTTTAGAGACTCGGTGAAGATTGTTAGCAGCATTCCCTCTTGGTGATACACCTTGGTGCTGAGCGGTTTCCTCCCAAACAGACAACTGTAAACTCTGGTGTCAGGATTCGCCCACCATCTGTGATAGTCTCTCTTCCTCCCTCTTTCCCCTCCTGGTAATACATTCCTTTTCCTCTCGCTGATACGGTTCACAGTTGCATGTGCCTGTGGCTGTGCTGATTGTCTCTGCTTTATGGCAGGTTTTGAAAAAATACCCACGGCTCTGGTGCATGAGCAAGCCCCCTCCCCGTCGGCCCAAGCTGTATATCGTGAACCTGCAGGTGAGAGAAAGCCCTTGGTGCTGGGCTTAACAGGTGTGGGCCAAGGGGCTATGGCTGTGTAAGGCCAAGGCCCTGCCTGGCCCCGGGCAGGAGCCCCTGCTGCTGCCCCGGGGAGCTGCCTGCAGCCGGCTCTGCTGTCGCCTGCAGTGGACCCCGAAGGACGATCTGGCTGCCCTGAAGCTGCACGGTCGCTGCGACGACGTGATGCGGCTGCTGATGGCGGAGCTCGGGCTGGAGATCCCGCGCTATGACCGGTGAGCGGGCCGGGGCCTGTGCGGGGGCAGCGCCTGGCGGGGCCGCCGGTAGCGCCCACCGCCGCCCTCTCTCTCCCTCCGCAGGGCGCGGGACCCCATCTTCGCGCTAGCAGAGCCGCTGCGCCCCGGGGAGGAAGGCACGCACTCGCGGAAGCCGGTGGCGCCGCCGCGGGAGGAGGCGCGGGAGGAGCCCCGCGAGCAGCCCCGGGAGCGGGAG
>VYXB01004923.1:261851-274900 GCA_013397135.1 Pachyramphus minor
CGGGGCCGGGCCCGCGGAAGAGCGGCGCCCTCCCCGCCGAGCTGCCCTGGAGCGCTGGGCGAGCGGCAGGGGACGGGAGCACTCGGGAGCTCTGGCGCCGCACGGGCCTCGTTGGGGCCGGTTGCCCCGGGCTGCAACCGGTACCTGCCGGGCAGGGCCGGGGGAGCCTTGTCCCCGCAGCACCGGGGCCGGCTCACTGCGGCAGGAGGGAGCGCTGCCGCGGCCCCGGTGACCGGGCGGTACCGGCGCAGCCCAACCCGACAGCAGAGAGACCTTCAGCCCCGGGGCAGGTTGCCCGCGGGTCCCAGCGAGGTGCGTCCCCGTGTGCCCGTTCTGACCCGGCCCTTCTCGTTCCAGCTATGACATGGTGCACTATGGCCATTCAAACCAGCTGCGCCAGGCACGGGCCATGGGCGATTACCTGATCGTTGGGGTCCATACGGATGGTAAGAGGTTTTGCCAGGTTTCACCCCGTGCAGCCCCTCAAATCACCCAGCAGCCTTAGCCCCGAGAGAACCGAGAGCTCCTGATATGTCAAGTTTCTTCCTGCATCTGTTCCAGGAGCAGCAGCGTCCAGGAGAAAAATGTCCCTTCTCTGGGTGAGGGAGTAGAGTAACCCCTATCATGCTTTCAGAGTGAGGGTTAGGTAGGTCAGAGCTTGCAGGTTCTGAGGGGTCATCTGCATTCCATGCCGTAAAAACAATTAAACCAGTTGGAAATCAGTCTGCTTTGGCTGGTATTAGTTGTAAAACTGATGTTCCAAAAGAAGCTGCTGGGTGGAGAAAACTTGACATTTCAAGCCCTTCTGGAATTTAAGTGACAGGAACAAGTTCTTGCATGTGAAGATGTAATTTTAAATGGGCTTATGGATGCAGAATTTGTAGCACAAACTAAGCATTGTATGAAGCTACTGTTTAAGAGGGGAATTCCCCCTAGAGGGATGCCAGGATTCCCAGCTCATCCCCCAGGAGGAAGTATCTGGGTACTGGGAAGCAGTAAGACTTTTGCCCTCCAAGTAAATTCCAGGGCCCTTCTTTTATGTTTAGGAAATGCAACTAAATCAGAGTCTTTTCTGATCCATATGGGGTTTCCTTTGTTACCAGAGACAGGTCCCAAGCTGAGGATAAGCCTGCAGTGAAGTTCAGTTGCCCATGGAATGAGTGAGGCTGCTGTGGCTGAGGGTCTCTGTAGCTGCAGGACATGGTTCTAACTGGATTTTTACTGTATTTTTGTTTCTCCCCCAGAGGAGATTGCCAAGCACAAGGGCCCCCCCGTCTTTACGCAGGAGGAGAGGTACAAAATGGTACAAGCCATCAAGTGGGTGGATGAGATTGCTCCTGGAGCTCCCTATGTCACCACGCTGGAAACCCTGGACAAGTACAGCTGTGACTTCTGTGTGCATGGGGGTGAGTGGTGGTGGAGGCAATGGCTGCGCTGATGTGGGCCCTCGGGGGCTGCATGCCCAGGGTGCCCTGCTGTGAACCAAGCGACAGCCCGGCCGGTGCTGGGGGTGAGGGTACCCTGAGTGTGGAGAGCTCTGCCTTCCCAACACCTGCACTAGGCACCACAGCTGCTCCTGGTCTGGTGGTCTGGAGAAACATGTCAGTGTGCTTAGCATCTTGAGAGTGGCCAGAGCCCTTGGTTTTAACCAGCCCTTTCACTTACCAAGGGGAAATGTGTTGTTTGACAATTATCCTGAGGTTGCCCTTAGCACCAGCAGAAATTTGTGCAAAGGGGAAAGCCATTTACAAAACTTAAATGTGAAAAACACTTGTAAAGGTAAGCATGCAGAAATACAATGATGTTTATATCTACTTATCCTGGGATGAGATCAGATTTGAAAAGCTTCTCTCTTTATCCGGCTAATAAGCTGTTCAGGGGCTTAGCTGACTGTGTGGCCGGAGACCTAGTTCTTACTGTGAACACTTTTTGGTGTACAGTCGCTGGAGACAATCAGTGTTCTGAGGAAACATTCTTGCTGTGGGACTCTGTCCCTTCCTGTGTTGCTGCTGATGCTCATTCAGCCTCAGCCCCTCCTCCTTGTCCCTCTGAAGGAATTTTGTTAGTTTGGCCAGGAGTAATCTTTGACTCATTTCGTGTATCTGTCATCTGATCCCGGCCACCTGCTATCAATAAGCTCAGTGTTTCATTAACTGTAAATAAATCCTTAATCTTTACAAGATAGATATGCTTTTTCACGTGGGCAGGGTGGTTATAAAATTCCTCATTAACTTCATTGCCTGCCCTGAACATGTCCGGGGTATGTGACCCCTTACAGGGCTTGGTGAGGGGTTGTGGCAGTAGAGGAGTGCTCCTGGTCTCTATTCCAGCTGCCCTTATTCGTCCCCTCTGCCAAATCTTTCCGTATTTCTCCCTGACCAATACCCTTGCTCCTGCAGGTTTGCCAGTTGTGTTTGTGCAAAAGCTGAGTTTGGAAATAGCTGAGCTTACCTGGGAAAGTGACAGCAGCCCCACTGTTTGTGCCTCTCTCCTGGCACTCTGACCTGTGCTGGCAGTGTGTTCCCTCCTGTCTCTGTGCCCTGAGGGGAGGGTGTGGGGTTTTAGGAGAACTGAGCAGGACTGAGCCACCTGACTGTGTGGGAGCACTTGTGGGCTGCCAGTGCCTGCTCTGGCCTCCAACTGTTTTGACAAAGGGAAGCCAGCTTAGCTTTCACTTGTGAAGTTTTTGTACCATCACCAAAGTAGGTGAGAGGTGTTTCTGCAGAGGAAGCTGGGAGCCATGTGCCAGAGGTGAAACAGAATTACCTCTGTGGAAGGGTCACTGGATGTCACTGGAAGTGCCATCATTGAGGGGTAGAATTTTCTGTGGATGACTGTTTCATTGACTGAAAACTTGTAACATGAACTAATGGCTAAAACTAGTCCTAGAGCAGCTGAAAGGTGCTTTTTAGCACCAAGGCAGATGGTGCCTGTTTATTTTCATTCTCCCAAAAATCAAGTGTGCCTGCTGCTGGAACAGTGCAGGGGCACCTGGCTCGGATTTTCTGGACTCTCTAAAGAGCAGTGGGCCAGATGGATAATGGCATTTAACATCCAGGAATATCCTTGTCTCCACAGACACAGTAGTCTTACAAACCCCTGGCATTCTGTGGGGCACAGGACATGTCCCTTGTGTATACACAGGGACTTGGATTGCAGAGTTATAGTCTAGCTCACATGTGGGACCTGCTCAGCTGCTGGTTTTGTGCAGGAGGGCTTGGGGTACAGTTCTGTGGCTTTTCTTTCTCTGTAGATGACATCACCTTAACTATAGATGGCAAGGACACCTATGAGGAAGTGAAGACGGCAGGGAGATACAGGTAACCTATTGCTGCTTACCTTCTTATCCTGGTTTGGGCAGAGTTTCTGGGATTTCATGCCCTGGAGGGAAGTCAGATGAAACACAGCTGTCTTCAGGTCACACCTGAACTTGGCTATACATGTATCAGAGCTTCAGTTCCTCTGAGCATTTTGGCTTCAGGGAAGTGGGGCACACAGCTCTGCCTGAGGGGGCCGTCCAGTTCCTTGCTGATTCTGGTTTTGAAGCTTCACCAGGACTTGGCTCTGTTGGGAAGTCTGGCCAAGGGAAGTGTTCCTCACGTGAGCAGTTGCCATGGCATGAGGGGGATGCAGAGGCTCAGCAAATGTATGCTATACTTGATACTAGGAGCAGGGAGAAAGAAGGCTTTCTCAGGACAGCCCCTGGTTTGGATTTATCAAGTGTCATTAGTGTTCCTATGGTAATGCTGGGAAGACAGAGGCATACACTGTCCTGTGGCTTCTGCTTCATCCTTTGCTTGTCTCCTGCAGGGAATGCAAACGCACCCAAGGTGTGTCCACCACCGACCTCGTTGGCCGCATGCTGCTCATGACTAAAGCTCACCACAGCAACATAGTGAGTCAGAGGACTTTGGGTGGGAGGTGGAGTCCAGGGCATGTGCCAGCTCTTCCCTTTTGCTGTCCCAAACAGCAGTAGAGCTCCTGGGCCTGGCTGCCAGGTGCATGGAGAATGGGCAAGCTGATTATGGGCAGTGGCAGCAAAACAACTTGCTTATGTTTGCCTAAGCCTGCCTGAGATCACAGTGTGATCCCAGCACGTGCTGCTTTGGGAGGGTGTGGCAGGATAAAGGCTGTGATGCCTCGTGATCAGTGTGGGCTTGGGGAACGTGAGGGGAACTGCCGGCCAGCCGACGGCCTCTCCCAGTGTGAAACAACGCAGTGCAGCCACATTGATCTGTCAGCCTGGTGCTGCTAGAGTTGAAAACTCCTCTCCCTTCCCACTGAGCTTCATCCTTCTGCCTTCTGCTGTCTCTAGTCTGATCAGACCTTTCTTGAGTTGTGTCAGCTCACTCTCTGGTTGGGACCTAACCTAACCATGGAAAAGTAAATGAAGTGGTTTTATGTTGGTTAATGAGTCGATTTACTGAGTAATGAAGCAATCCATGAGTGGAATCACCTGGATAACTGCAGGGACAAGATGAGGGACCCACAGAAGAATTCAGGGGCAGAGGAAGATGTTTTGGTGTGCTGAGCTGTTAGATTGGCTTAGCTGTAACATGTGAGTTCACACCGAGATCTGCCTAGTGCTGCGGGCTGCTGCAGAGACCCAAGCCTGGCTCTTGTGAGGGTCTTTGGCAGGAGGAGGGATGCTGTCCTGTCAGGGGCTCTCCTGGCTGAGGGAGGATGCAGGTGTGCAGCACTGTTGGGGCTGCAGGCTGGGCAAGAACCACCTTTGCTGGTGGTACCAGCCTGGGATCAGATAAGGACGCATTTCCTCTGACTCATGCTGGGACACGACTCTGGTTTAGGTATTAACCAATTTGTCAGCATTCAGTGCCACGAATCCATGGTGTACAGTTTGAGCCTGGCCTTCCCAGCGCT
Organism: Pachyramphus minor; assembly: GCA_013397135.1. Taxonomy (NCBI): domain Eukaryota; kingdom Metazoa; phylum Chordata; class Aves; order Passeriformes; family Tyrannidae; genus Pachyramphus; species Pachyramphus minor. The sequence continues at coordinate 266,733 of VYXB01004923.1, forward strand.
TCCCACACACAAGCATATCTTGGTTGGATGAGCTGTGTGAGTGCTTAAACATTTTGACTCTTTATTTCCCTTCAGGATGAGGACCTAGACTATCGGAAGCACACTGACAACTTTGGGAAGGTAATGTGAGTTTTGGTTGTGGACGTCTGGTTGTTGTCCTGCCTGAGAAGGATTTCCAATGTGCTTTCTGGCCTATTGCAGGCTTGTTTGTTCCTCCACATGAAGCAATAATGTCTTGGTGAATGTCTGCTGCTCCCATAAGGCAGCGCCTGCCGTGGATGCAATGGGCAGGTGTGGCACAGGGCAGCACCTGAGCTGTCCTTCAGCAGGATCCGCTGAGCCTGTGCTGGGTTCTTTCCTTGCCTGTAAATTCCTTTCTGCTGTTCCCCCTGGGACCCATGTGCCTGTGGTTCCAGCCCAGGGACAGCCTCTTTGGATGCTTCTTCCAGTGGTTGTGTTGTTTTGGAGGTGTTGCCTTGGGTTAGCCACGCTGTGCTGCAGAGCTCCAGGGTGCAGTTCCCAGCTCACACTGCCTCTAAAGAGCCATCAGCCCTGTTTGTTTCCCTGGGAGCTGGATTATCCCTGGTTAACGAGCTGCACTTGCAGCTTGTGCCAGTCTTTTTTACTCACAGGGTGTTTGCTGGCCTGGCTGAATCATCCTTAGTTCCCCACCACATTTGGTTCTTTGAGCAGGTAGTACGGGGCATGTTGCTCCAGCATGGCCATTTGCTGGGGCTTGGACTTGGGGAAAATGGATCAGGGCACTGGATACCCTGAATGACCCCGTGAACTGAGCTGTCTGCATGCTGCCCTTTGCACGGCCTGCCCTGGCATTGGCTGCAATGTCTGTGTCCTGCCAAATCCTGTGGAGTAGCTTTGGGGAGCAGAGAAGGTGACTTCAGCGGTTGTTTGCACAAGTGCCATGTGGTGGGGATTGGGCTCCATCCTCGGAGCTGAGGTGATCCCCTCCCAGCCTGGCCAGACAGGTGCCCTGAGACGTGGCAGAGTGTAGGTAGGTCGTGTGTTTGTTTCCTGAGCATGCCTCACCTCTCCTGAAAATTTGAGCCTGCCCTGTTGCCTTCCTCCTTCCTGAGCTCTCTTCTCAGCACCTCCTTTAGCTGGCTGCTGAGGGGACGATTTAGTCAGAGCATAAAGGGCTTTTGTGAGATTGCCTAAATATTTGATGCCAGGAATGTAGATAAGTCCAAGCCACTGGGAGTTGTGACAGTTGCCAGAAAATTTAGGCAAGCAGATTGCCCGGCGCTGTGCTCTCAGTTGTCCAAGCCCCCTCATGGAGCCCAAAAAGAAGCCATGTCTGGTGTGTGTTTCCACAGGGGCCCAAAGGTCACAGTCCTTGGACTGGCGTCTCACAGTTTCTCCAGACGTCCCAGAAGATCATCCAGTTTGCGTCAGGGAAGGAGCCACAGCCAGGAGACACCATCATCTATGTGGCTGGAGCCTTCGACCTGTTCCGTATCCTTGACTTTGTTTTGTTGCAGCAGTGGTCTGTCTTTGATGTTTTCATGTTAGGAGGCACCTGACTGGATATCTTTTTTTTTTTTTTTCCTTTTCTGTAGCTGTATGTGAAGGGGAGGATGCAGGAGTGAATACTTTCTGGCAATTTCTTAGTCACAGGACTGAGAAAGGAGCTATAGCTCTTCTCTGGGGAGGTCTGTGGCTATTGGAGGATTTCAGGATGGCAGTTGGGTACTCTCTGTGCTCTAGTGATGGTGGTGAGGACTGGCTGCCATAGACCAAGGCACTGCAACAGGGCACATGGAGCTGACACTCCATCCCTGGGACAGGCTTTGAGGCTTTGTGCCAGAACATCTGGAACAGGTAGAAATTTTAGACAGAGGCAAAGCTGAATCCATGTAAGGTGAAGCTGAAAAGATCTCTGGCTTTTGCCCAGAATCTATGGAGCCTGCAGAGAGAGGTGGCAGCTGTTCTTAGGACATAGGCAATGAGTAGTGCAAGAGTTAAATCCTTGGGATTCCTGTCTCCCACTGTTATTTTGCAGTAACTGTTTCTGTCTTCCTCTTGTTATTTTCCATGTGAGCTTCAATTCCTTAAACAGATCTGCAGATGTTGGGCATGTAGATTTCCTGGAGAAGGTTCACCAGCTGGCAGAGAAACCCTACATCATTGCTGGGCTGCACTTCGATCAGGTTGGTGTAGAGCCTGCCCAAAGGCAGAGCATCTTGGCCTTGTTCTCTGAACCAGGCAGACTGTGTTCCGGGAGACAGGACAGGGATGTATTGGCCAATACAGGAATTTAATCTGGGGAGACAGCGAGAGGGAAGGGTGTTGTCTCTCTCTTCTGACTGTTCCTGGTGCTTTGCCGTAGGAGGTGAATCGCTACAAAGGGAAGAACTATCCCATCATGAACATCCATGAGCGAACCCTCAGTGTCCTGGCCTGCAGGGTGAGTGGGTGCCTCTGTGCTGTTCCAGAAATTCCCTGGAGCTCAGTGGTGTTCACCTGTGCCCAGTGATCTTGCATGAGTTCGTTGGTGTGCGCTGAGAAGGCACGTCTGTCATGGATCACTTGAGGCTGCCAGAGGTGCTGATGAGCTCTTGGGAGGCTCTGCTGAGCTCCTGTGCTGTCCTGGCTGACCTGAGTTTGTGACCTGTCTGGCTGCTCTACCAGGGCAGCAGAGGCTGCATGGCTCCTTGCAGACAGACATGCTGGTAGAAAACTCTCTGCTCCCTGTAGCAGGGGAGAAAATTCCTAAGACAGAAACATGGGGAGCCCCAGAAACATGTGCTCTGAGCAACTAGCCTTTTGGATTTGCTCTATAGGCATGGAAAGGATGTTTTTTAGGGGAACATAGCTGCTTGTGATTATTAAGCAGTGCCCACTGAGCCTAATTCCCTGTTCCCTTATTTGAGTTCCTGACTGTGTAGCAGATGACCTGCTCAGGTGTCTTTAGGAAGCAGGTGGCCTCTGGCTTGTGGTTGTTTTTTTGTTTGATTGGGTTTTTTTTAAATCTGGACTCTACCTGGTTCCTTTTCTAGTACGTCTCAGAGGTGGTGATTGGAGCTCCCTATGCTGTCACTGCTGATCTGTTGGATCACTTCAGGGTGAGTCCTTGCATACGGATGGACATGAAGATGCTGGGGGTGTGCTTGGGGAAGTAAAGTGATGCAGGACAACACAGAGGTGTAAGAGTTACAGGGAGCTCCAGAGGCACTGCCAGGCTGGTGCAGGAGAGTGGCTTTGCTGGTCTCCAGGCTGTATTTAGTAGGAGCAGTGGTAGGGAATGTCCCTGTCATCTTTTGGATCTTGTCAGCAACTTTGTGTCCTTCTCCAGGTAACACTTGTGTGTCATGGGATGACTGAGGTGGTGCCAGACAAGGATGGTTCTGATCCGTACGAGGTAAGGTACCAGCTGCATTGTCAGCATTTGGTAGACACAGCCTGGCTCTGGTTGAGTTCCTGGGCTGAGAAGGTGTATTGCAGAGGATGCTGCCTGGGCAGGGCTGTGGCAGATGATGCCGGTTTCTATCTACCCTTGAGGGCAGCTACTTGGAGCAGAGTCTGTAAATCACTCCCAACATCTCAACTCTCACAGGCACTGTTTTGCTCTGCCTGTTTCTGATGCCTTCATGGCAGGGTGAGAAAATCTGTGTGCTTTGCTCTGTGCCAGACCTGAGCAGCTTCCATGTACATATTCTGCCTCTGAGGAGATCATTGTGCATCCAGCCTGGCTGGGCACTGCAGGACCTGCTACAGCTCGGCTCAGCTGTCACTGCTGAGCTTCACACCCGTGTCCCACGTTTTCACAGCCCAGTGCTATGTCTGTTCACAGGAACCGAAGCGACGTGGAATTTTCCAGCTGGTGGACAGTGGCAGCAATCTCACCACAGATCTAATTGTGCAAAGAATCATAAAGAACAGGTTGGATGTCTTTGTCTCCCAGTTCTGTCACATCCTGTTCTGTCCAGAGTGTCTGGGGATTGATTAATGGGATCAAACTGGGAGAGAAGGGGTTATCTAAAGGCACAGAGTCAGCGCACTGGTCCCTCCTCTTCCATGGCTCGGGCAGGCTTTAAGTGTGGATATACCAGTCTTTACAGGGAAAGGAACAGCTGAACTCTGCTGTGTCAGAATGTGCTGAATGGCACATTTTTTGTTTTTTCTTCTTTATTAATGATAAATTTCCTTGCTGTATCCTGCGGAAAAGAGCATGTTACTTCTTTCAGAGCTTTGCTCTTTTAGGCCTGAGCCCTTCACTTTCAGTGACCTTGGCTCAGTTCAGTGGTAAATTTGATTTTGGTGTCACAGTACTATTTGAGATGTCCCAGGACAGACCAAGAACAGAATAGCAGCTTTCTCCACAGAGGAAGAAGTAGTGTGGGAGCCCAGGACTGCAGTCATGTCAACAGCCATGGGGAGCTCTGGTACAGGCTGTGGAAGACTCTGGGGGCATCAGGAGGGTTTCTGAAGTGCTGTCAGAACAGAGCAGCATAGGAAAATGCAGTGCTCTCCTGCTCCAGGTGCTTTTGTCTACAAGAGATGTGGATGGATGAGAATCTCATGGCATTGTGTGATTGATGCAGGCTGGAGTTTGAAGCTCGGAACCAGAAGAAGGAAGCAAAAGAGCTGGCTGTACTGGAGGCCATGAGGAGGCTGGAGGAGGAGAAGCACTAGGCTGCAGAGCATGGATGTGTGGGCCACAGAGCGCTGCAGCCTCACCCTCTGCAGGAGCAACAGCTCTTTGGGAAGGGACCTCTGAAGGGGGGCAGTGCTGCCAGCACGCAGGATGTGCTGTCCTACCCTCTGCTGTCCTAGCTCCTCCTGCACTAATTATGCAGACATAATGAGTTGGGATCCCGCTGCCTAGTTTTATCTCTGTTAATCAGCCCCCATTCCCTTTCCCAGGAGGAGATTTGACAAAAAAAATGGTTTTAATTATAACTAATGTTTTAACATGATGTGCTTTTACCTTCTGCCATTTCTGCCTCTCAGTAGGTGGGCAGTGGAGCAGCTGCCCAGGCCCCCTGCCTTGCCACACTTGGCTGTCCTGACTGGGGTCTGCATTCCAGAGCAGCCCCTTGGGCAGTGGTGGGGCGGCTTGACAGACAGTGAGAGTGGCCTCAGGTTGGGGGATGTGGCCCCCACAGATCCTCCTGCAGCTTTTACTTAAGAGCCATGGAGCCATCAGTGCTGGCTGCTGGAGGTGCTTCTGGACTCTGGGGTCCACTGTGCTGCCTCTCCTCAGCTCCTGCCTCTGTGCAGACCCAGAGCTACTCCGTGTTGAGCTGGATAAAGGCAGATCACTTGCCGCTTCAGTGATGGGCAGTGGATGGTAGCTGCTGAGGGGGCAGGTGGTGCAGGGACCCCCTCCATTGAGGCATTTCTCCATGTGAAGCATGGGAATCCTGGGAGCTTCTCACAAAGGCTCGTCCATTTGCAAGGCAGCAGGACCTGGTGCCTTGTGTGGACTGTGCTCAGAGCCCCCCTTGTTGCTGCTGCCAGAGTCCAACTTGTGCCAGAGGGATTACATGAGGGTGGGACCTGGCCAGGTGAAGTTTTGGGGTTGTTTTCTGAGGGCTGATGTGCAGCATGTGTGCCCCTGTGGGGAGATGCAGGGCTTGAGGAGGACAGGTGCTGGGCTGAGCCCCTTCTGCCTCTTACATTCCAGGGTGCTGTGGTGGGTGTCCTGAGCTGCTTCCTGCACTGTGCCAGACAGTCCTGCCAGGCTGGGTCTGGTGTCCTCACTGTTGTAAACTTTTGTTGCTGATGATTAATAAAATCTTGAAGAGTTGTGCACTGGTCTCTTTAGGGCTCAAGCCCAGGTAGCAGAAAGGGAGTACAGGGGCTGTGTGCTGGGACCCCACTGTGCTGGGACTCTCAGCCTTGGATGACAGCTCCCAGTCCTGGAGCTGGCACAGCAACTCCTGACCCCTGCAGCAGCTCTGATGCTGAGCTGTCAGCCCCTTCCTCTGGTCTGCCAGCTGCAGAATGCACAAATTTGCCTCTGCGGGGGTGGCAAGGCGGGACCCCCATGAAGGTGGCAGCCCTCTGGCATGTCCTTAAGGACAAACAGTTCAGCCCCAGGGACACATCTGCCCTGAGCCACCCCTGGGACAAGGCAGGTACTGCTGGTATTAAAAAATGAAAAAAGAAGAATTTCATTGCTGCTATTGCCAGGTGGATGCTGTGGGATGTCAGACCTGCTGGCTCAGCTGGAGCTGCTGCTGAGTTCACTTGGAAATTTTTGACACATGATGTTCTTCCTCCAGGTGTCTCTGGGCTCTTCCGCTGTTTGCTGACAGCCCCTGAGTCCCAGGGGCACAACTGAATATGGAGTTAAAATGGGAAGGGGTGCAGGGAAGTAGCCTGAATTCCAAGTTTGTGACTTTGTTTTCTGTAGTTTGTTGGTTATGAGGTTTTTTTGTTTTGATTTTGTGGGGTTCCCCAAGGAACCCCACAAATTACAAGGACTCCCTGAAACAATATCTCAGCCTTGGCCACATTGATCATCATCATTGGTCTACCCTGGCCTCCACTTAGGAGGCCTGGAGACAAACTATTTATAACGCTGCTGCTTCCTTTGAGAACACACACAGGATCATTCTCAAGGAGAAAAGACAATGCGAAAGAATCGTGTCCAGTCGGTACCACCTGGGGAATCTTTCTGCTGTGCCTTTTGCAACTGGACTTGTCTATCCCACATTGGCCTTTTCAGCCATCAGCGCCTGCAGCAAGCGTGGGTAGAGCCCTTCGAAAATTTCGTTCGCAAAGCCAAGCCATGATGATGATGTGGGGTTCCTCCCACACCCCCCAGGTGCAGATCAAGACTCTAGTTCCTGCAGCCCCCCTTGGATGCAGATTGCATTGAGCATTCCCTGTAGCCAGTACCTGTAAGCACAGCCCTGACCCTGCTGAGGGGAGTGGCACCTTTGGCCCAGAACCCCCCAAGCTGGGCTGCAGATCACCCCAGGGTCTGCACCTGGGGTGCTCCAGGCAGGAGCTCAGCACTGGGACTGGAGTTGAGTCAGTGTGTTATCGTTGAGCTGGGTGCTCTGTTCCTGGCCTCACTCCTGGGGAGGAGGTGCCCAGCCTGGGTACCTGTCCAGGGGTGCCCTTGCCAGGGAATAGCTGCTGGGGGGCTGCTGCCACCCTGCTCTTATCACTGAGTCCATGTCCTGTTGCTGGAGCTGCCCCAGGGTCTCCTGCAGCAGAGGGTCAGCACAGCCTTCCTGTCCCTGGGGTGAAAGGACAGGAGCACTGTGCCAGTGGTCACTCCCTGTCCAGCCCAGCCCCCCTGTCCCCACACTGTGCTCTGAAGCCCCCAAGGCCTCAGGCTGCCCTTAGGGCTCAGGGGTTTTGTTCTGCCGGGTGACTGAGCAGCCTTGACACCACCGGAGGGAGCGGGGGGGCTCAGTAACCCAGAGCTCCCCAGATCCGCGTGGGCTCCCCCCACCCCACAGCACCTCCCTGCCCTGCAGGACGGACACGATGGAGCCAGCCCAAGCATGTTTATTGTTTCCCCAGAGCCACCAGTGCCGGCTCAGGCCACCTCACGCTCCACGGGGTCCCAGGACACGCTCGTATCCGCCCTGCACGGGAGAGCTTGGGGGCAGAGCGCATGGTGCCGGCGGGGCCACAGCACTCGGGACCGCCGCCGCCTTTATGGCGAGGCGGGGGTCCCGCCTTGCCGCCCCCGCAGCCCCGGGACGGCGCACACGGACACGCGAGTGGCGGCAGCGCGGTTGCCGGGCGGGCGCGGGGGCGGGGGGCCGGGGCCCCCGCGTTCCCCTCCTGCCCGGTGCCGCCGTCACTCGCGGAACTTCCACTCCTGGCGACACATGGGGCAGTGCTGCTGCACCTGCTGCGAGTTCAGCCACTTCAGGATGCAGTGCATGTGGAAGCAGTGTGAGCACTGCCCCCACACCAGCGGGCAGTCGTCGCCGGGCACTTTACCTGTAGCAGGGACACACCGTCAGCTCCGCCCGGTGCGCGGTGCCCGGTGCCCGGTGCCGGTGCCACACTCACAGTCGGGGCAGCAGCCGTTGAAGGCCATCCGGCAGATGCCGCAGTTCTCGTCGTTCGCCACCCAGAGCCAGGACGCGACCCCATGCCAGCTCCGCACGCGCACCCGCATGGCCGCCCCCGCTCCGCCCAGCCCGGCCCCGCCGGAAGTGCCGCCCCCCGACAGC
>VYXB01004923.1:288611-300653 GCA_013397135.1 Pachyramphus minor
CGGGGGGGGGGCCGGGTGCCCGGCTCCCCGGAGCGGGGGGGGGCCGGGCCATGGGTTCTGCGGGGCTCCGGGAGTGGGGCAGGGGGGCCCGGCTGGCGCTGACGCCCTGTCCCGCAGACGCCCCGTGGTGTGGGCACTGCAAAGCGCTAGCTCCCGAGTATGCGAAGGCGGCGGCGAAGCTGAAGGCGGAGGGCTCGGAGATCCGGCTGGCCAAGGTGGACGCCACGGAGGAGTCGGAGCTGGCGCAGCAATTTGGCGTGCGCGGGTACCCCACCATCAAGTTCTTCAAGAACGGCGACAAGGCCGCGCCCAAGGAGTACACGGGTGAGCGGAGGGGGGGGTCAGGCTGGGGCGGAGGGCAGGGCCCGGTGAGCCGCACACCGCCCGTGCCACAGGGGTGCAGAGGGCAGCGACGTGGCGCTGGGTCCCCGCACCTGGCCCCGTGCTCGGCCTGTGCTGCTGTGGCTGGACAAGGTCCACTGTGACAGCAACCCGGGAGCGGCGCTGGGCTGGCAAGGAACTGGCCAGCCGTTCATGGGCTCCCTCACCTGAACCTGGGGAGATCCCTAATGTGAGCTAGAGCAGATGGAATTGCTTTTGCATGGGAAACCGAAGTGACCTGAGCTTATTCTATTCTGTGGCTTGACTTGATTCAAGCAATGCGAAGCCCAGAACTGGAAGCATGCCTGGGCTGTTGGGCGAGGGGGCAAAACTGATGTGTGAGAGAGCTGCAAGGAAGGCCACAACAGAATTTAGCTAAGCCTGGCCGGTGCTGGGCACTGAGGGTAACATCCGGAATAGTAATCAGGGAAGGTAAAGGTGATGTATTTGCATGAGTAATACTAAAGTCTTGGAGAAGTGCTGTGCTGCTGGTCAAAGTTTAAGGACTTGGACTAGAGGTGAGAGAAGAATGAATTCCTGGAAGCCCCTTGTACCTTGACTTATCAATTATGGATTAGCTTAATTACACCAGGAGCGAAAGGGAAAGGTTGCGTAAACGATATCTCAATTCTTGCCGACCTCTCGACCAGCTGCTGAAAGGTCTCTGAAAACTTGAGAGTTTTGTGGTCTTGAACTCAGTCATCAGGGGAAAGTGACTCGCTGTTATCTCCTGGTGTAGCTGGCAGGGAAGCAGAGGACATTGTCAGCTGGCTGAAGAAACGCACGGGCCCAGCTGCCGCCACCCTGAGCGACGCAGCTGCAGCGGCAGAGTTGGTGGACTCCAGTGAAGTGGTGGTGATTGGCTTCTTCAAGGTAGAGTTTGTGCTTCCCTTGGAGATACTGTTGCATGTGTCAGGGGCCTTCCTGCTAGCTGAGGAAGGCCCTGTGCTATGTGCAACACTCACTGTCCTGCCTTACTTGATCTTCCAGTTCTCTGGGCTGAGACCTGAGATGTGAATGCTTCAGGTGATGTGGCCTCTATGAGACACCTTTCTTTACTCTCCAGGATTTGACATCAGAGGCTGCAAAGGAGTTCCTGTTGGCAGCAGAAGCTGTGGATGATATTCCTTTTGGGATTTCCTCTAGTGCTGATGTCTTCTCTAAGTACCAGCTTAGCAAGGATGGCGTTGTCCTCTTCAAGAAGGTAGGTCCTAGCTGGTGCCAAGCCCGAGCACCACTCTGGGGTCTGCTGCCTCTTCCCTTCTCTCTAATCAGTCAGACTTAGACAAGAGCAGCCCTGGACAAAACAGCAAAGGACCTGTACTGTCAGTGTGGCTGTGTTCCCAAGCCTCAGAGCCTTGGCCCTTTCATAGGATGGGAGAATGACAGGGACCTGAAGAGTGCAGCCTTGTCGATCTCCCAGCCCTGTGCTGCCGTCCCAGAGCTGCTGGGCTTTGGGTCTAGGCTGTTCCCTCGCTCACTTCCCTGTTCCTCAACTCCCTGTATTGCAGCAATAGTCACACAGTGTTTAAAGCACTGTGGCTGTAACTGAGGAGGCCCCTGTGCCCCCTGGGACTTGGACAGGCCCAAGAGAACAGCAGCTGAGCCCTCTGGCTGCTGTGGTGCTGTTTGGTTGTGGCTCAGAGTTGCTTTTCCCTGCTCACTGTTGGCCTCTGCCGTCAGTCCCCGCTGTGTCTGGGAGCTGCTCGGTCTCAGTGCTGTGGGTTCTGCAGCGCAGGGACTCCAGAGAAACTCTTCAGGTGATCTGCAATGCCAGCTGACTGGACTGGGGCAGTGAATTGTGTGCAGAGGGATGCTGACTACCTATAGAATCACAAATAAATGTACTTATGAAGGCATGGAGATCCAGTCACTGAGATGAAATTGCAGGTTTGAGTAGAGAAGAAGAAGCTCCTTAGACTTGGTGGCTCTGCACCCTTGGGTGCTGTGAGGCAGGGCAAACTGCTTTGGGTTCAGACTTATTTAAACCTGTAATCTCATCAGTCATCACTCTGCCCTGCATGACCTAAGACAGTCTCAAGACTTTCATTCTTTATGCTGTTGAAACAGTGTTTTATTCTACTACATCCCTTGCATTGTAGTTATTTTTATGGTGCTGGAGGCTTGTAGGCTTAAATTCTGAATCTGAGGCCCCTTGGGTCACTGTGGCTGAGGATGCAGGTAATTCATCTGACTAATGAGCTCAAAATGCGCAGCAAAGCCAGGAGGGAAGGGAGCAGTGTATTGTTCTTGGCTGACTTGGTACCTGTGCCTCGCTCCTGTCATTTGACGAGCTTTATGTGCCCCACTCTGGGTAGTGCTGGGCTGGGCAGAGTTTTGGGCCTAGCACCCCTTCAGGCCTGTTGAGAGTGGAAGTGACTGTGCTGTGCCAGGTTGGGAAGGGGGCAGGAGTGCTGGGCTCTGTGGAAGGAGCAGCTGAGGTCTGTCCAGCCTGTGGCAGTTCCTTCCTGTTCCAGTGCAATGGCAGGGCAGTGCCGTGGGAGCTCTTGGACATGTCCACTCCAAACCAAGGAGAAGAGGAGCACACACAGTAACCAAACACTGGGGCAGAAGAACCTGATGGCTCATTTTGTCAACTATGTTGCTCCTGGGCTTTGCCTCAGCTCCGTACAGTCAGTTGGGTCTGAACTGAGAGGGTTTGGCTCGTTGTTACTCCATGTGAGTTGTCCAGACTCACACAGGCCCTCATGCAGGTGTCCTGAAGGCAATGAGGTGACCTGCAATGCTCCTGCAAAGTGTTTGCAAAGTTATTTTCCAATGCTAAGAGTTGTCCTCAGCTTTTCTGCTGAGGCTGGTGTGCTTCCCCTAACAGAAAGTTATCTGAGTCCACTCTCCTGCCAGCAACCCGAGCGTGGCCCTGCCAGTGCCCTCCTGCACATCCTCTCTCTAACCTTGATAGGCCTCTACAGCTGCTCCTGTTCCAGGCTGCCAGAGGGTTCTGAGAATCCTGGTCAGGGATATGGGTGATGGCCCTGTATAAAACAGGACTTGGCACCTCTGGTACGATGTGCAATGTGTGCTGTTGTCTCTAACAACAGAGACTGGAATGACCTCTCAGAGCTGAGGAAATCGCTGTTTGCTGCAGGCTTTGCTGGCAGATGTTCCCAGCATTGTCTGGCTGCAGTGTCTGCTCTGACACCACTGATTCCTGTACAGCAGAAGCTGCCTGTGCTGCAGGGCTGGAGGTGGCTGCTCAGGGTCCTTTTTGGTGACCTGCTCCATCAGTGGTTTCACAGCGGTGCAGAGCAAGGCTGAGATTGGAGCTGGCTGTTGTTGCTGCTCACCTGCTGCTTGGGGATGATTTAAGGCTTTGCTTGCCAGGAAGGTAAACACCTTAATCCAGACTTTATGTGGACATGTGGTGACCTTGTTGAGATGGAAGTCTGCTCTGAATGAGAGCAGCTGATATCCCTTCGGGCAGTGACTGGTATGAAGGCTTTGAGAGATTTCTGTAGGAAGTGTTCTAATAAAGAATGTCTGTTCTTGTAGTTTGATGAAGGCCGCAACAACTTTGAAGGGGATCTCACAAAAGATAATCTGCTGAACTTCATCAAGTCTAATTCATTGCCTCTGGTCATAGAGTTCACTGAGCAGGTGGGTCTTTAGATACCTGGTAAGGCCCTTCCCATGGCTGCTGCAAGAATATAGCAAAGCTCCAGTTGTAGGTTCCATGGACATGTTTTATTGTGGAGCTGACACTAGTTTGGGGGTATGGAGAAGCGGGAATGACAAGACACAGGATAAAGGAGGTGTGAGCTTGCTGTGCAGAGCTTTCTGCAGTTTTAGAGGCTCCTGGGGGTTGCTCAGAATAGCAGAGTCAAACTGGTCTGGACACTGGTTTGCCTCTCTTCCAAAAATAAATTTTATTTTCTATTCCTCAGACTGCTCCTAAAATCTTTGGAGGAGAAATCAAGACTCATATTCTGCTGTTCCTACCAAAAAGTGTGTCTGACTATCAAGGGAAGCTGGACAACTTCAAGAGTGCAGCTGGGAACTTCAAAGGGAAGGTGAGATGGATTTCTTAGATCATGAGCTGACTGCTTTCTGCAGAGGAGTGTAGCTCTGTCTGTACTGGGAGCAGCTGTGGAGGGGACTTGCAGCCAGTTCTCTCTGCTGGGACGGGAGGAAGAGAGCCCCGTTCAACTACACTTGTGTGACTGCATGTGTGAAGTGTGGTAGCCACGAGGTACTTGTGTTCACCTCCTGCCTTTCACTTTTTCCTCCCAAGATCCTGTTCATCTTCATAGACAGTGATCACAGTGACAACCAGAGGATTTTGGAGTTCTTTGGCCTAAAGAAGGAAGAGTGCCCAGCTGTACGTCTGATTACCTTGGAGGAAGAGATGACCAAATACAAACCTGAATCTGATGAGCTGACAGCAGACAAGATCAAAGAATTCTGTAACAAGTTCCTGGAGGGCAAGATCAAGGTATGTGGATAAATGGTGCCACTGGTGAATGGGCTGTCTGAGAAGGAACAGAAACACTCCCTGTGAGGGGTTGTGCGAGTCTGAGAAACTCCTCTGTCTCCTGCATGAAATATCCCATGGGCTTTGTGCTGAGGAACAAAGGGCCAAGCTGCTGGGGCTTGGAGGCTGTAGGAGAGCGAACCAGGTACTGGCACTTTGGCACAGCTGAGCCCTTGTGCTCTGCCCATGAGGACTGTGCTATTTCTCCAGCTGATCTTTCTGCCAAGAGCCCATGGAAGGTGTGAGTTGTGTGGCACAGTGTAAAGAGCTGTCTGTGGCTGTCCACTGGAGGTGCAGCAAAGCCCAGTCTCCCATGAATGGGGCTGTCAGCAGTGCTGCTTCCTTCCTGCAGAGCTTTGTTGGCTTTCTCTCTGCACAACAGCACCTGGTATTCCCACTGGGTCAGGGTGTGAAGGAGACTTTCTGTGGGAGAAGAGGAAGTGACCGAATCATCTGGTTGCTCACACCCTGTAACAGAGGCGCCATGGCAGTGGTTAAACCTGGGTTTTCCAGAATATGTGATCACATACTCAGTCCAAGCAGCCAGCAATCTGAATTTCACTTCTTATTCTAGCCCCACCTGATGAGTCAGGATCTTCCTGAAGACTGGGATAAGCAGCCTGTCAAAGTTCTGGTTGGGAAGAACTTTGAAGAAGTAGCTTTTGATGAGAATAAGAATGTCTTTGTAGAGTTCTGTGAGTATCTTCCTACAGCTGATTCTGAGTAACTGGTGTGTGAAAGGATTGCCAAAATACTGTGTGACCTTGATTAGGGAGAAAGCCTTTTGCAGAGTCTAAGCCCCAAAGGCAATGCCTTGGTTGCAAAGATGTGTGTGAACTGTCTGGCTGGGAAGAGGTGGTACCTCATTAGTTTGTTGGTACAGCTCTGTCTCTGTAATTAACAGATGCCCCATGGTGTGGTCACTGCAAGCAGCTGGCTCCAATCTGGGACAAGCTGGGAGAGACCTACAGGGACCATGAGAACATTATCATTGCCAAGATGGACTCAACAGCTAATGAAGTGGAGGCGGTGAAAATCCACAGCTTCCCCACACTCAAGTTCTTCCCTGCAGGCTCTGGCAGAAATGTAAGCAGGAGCTGAGCTCGTGTGGTCACATAGCCAGGGAGCATGGGAATGCTCAACTGCCTGCTTGAGTTGTGTCTTGGACAAGGCCTTTGGGAGGGCTCTGCATTATGTTGGGATAAAACACATCAAGTCTACAGGACACTTGAGACCCTTTGGGTGGGGCTGTACTGTAGGAAAGATTTTGGCGGCGGGGGTTGGGAAGTGGGTATGGGGAGAAGAGGGAGCATAGAAGGACAGTGTGCTCATCTGCAGGCTATTCTTTCCTCGCAGTGATCTCTGAAGTCTAGTGGCTGAGCTGTTTTCCTTCGTCTCATATGGGTGAAGGTGAATTTTTAAATTCCCTTTTGCTTGGCATGTTCACTGTTGCTCAGAAAGAGAATTCTCCTCTCCAGGGGTGTGGGTCAGTAGTGCCCATAACCAGTATCCTCATGTTTTCCCTCTGTAGGTCATTGACTATAATGGGGAGAGGACATTAGAAGGCTTCAAAAAATTCCTGGAGAGCGGAGGTCAGGATGGAGCAGCAGCTGATGATGTGAGTAATGTGAATGGAGCACTCTGGGCCTTGGGAACACTGAGCACAGGTCAGATCTGGTGCTGTGCCTGAATCCTCAGTCCTAAGTAAGATCCTGGGTTACGTGGCAGGAGAGGATATTGCTGGTAAACAAAAGTGTCCACAGTGTGACCTGTTCAGGTGCTGCTGACTGGCTGTGAACCTGCAATGGGCTCCTTTTCCAGAGAACATCCAGTGGGTGTGTGAAGCAGCAGCTCTGTGGTTGTGCACTGCTGGGGCACTGAGGGCTTGTTCCCTAGGGAACCCCTGCTCAGCACCTGGAACTGGGCTGTGGGATTAGTGTATCTAGTTGGAAGCTCCTTACTGGATGTTTTGTTAAAATAGCAGCAGAGACCAGATCAGAACTGCAGCTCTGTGCTTGGTCCTGCATCTGCCTCACGTGCTGGAAACCAGGAGCTGTCTGTAACCTCCACAGGATCTGGAGGACCTGGAGACAGATGAAGAGACAGACCTTGAGGAAGGTGATGAGGATGAGCAGAAACTCCAAAAGGATGAATTGTAAAGAGAAGACTGATCTACATCACCCAAAAAATCAGACACTAAATTGGCTGCTGTCATGCAGCCAGGGAGTCAGAAACCCATTAAGATTTAAAGCAGAAGGTGAATGACTGGAAATCCAGGGATTGGCTTTTAAAGTAACACTTTACCCTCACTTGTTTGTACTTGACTTTTCTTTCTTTTGGCTTTTGAGAAGGGAGCTGTCACTAGGGAGCCAGCCCAGCCAGCTGGGCTCTTTTCTTATTGTGATGTACTTTTTTTGTACCCAGCTTTTGTCTGTAGTATTCTGTTCTTCTGGCAGCAGGAGGTTGTGAGGTGTTACCAGGAGTTCAGTGGCCTGACAGTCTGGAGCCTTGCCACTAACATCTTCCAAGAAAGCTTTTTTTCTTTTTTAAAACTAAAGCCCATAATTGATATCCGCAGCTGGCAGGGTCCTTAATGCCCTCAGCTGTTCTTTCATGGGGTGGGCCTTCAGTGTATGTAGGGGCAGAGGCAGAGGGCTGGGGAAAGGTGTATGTGAAGGTGCTGCTCTTCATGGTGGCCAGATATTCTTTTCCCCTCTGCTTTAAGACACTTGGAGATGACAATTCCAAATACCTGGAAGGGTGGAATACTGTGTGCACTGGCTGTGGCAGGCTCTGAGGGTGGAGGTGGCCACTGGCTCACCAACAGTGTCTCCATCCGTTTGATCAAAGGCAAGACTTTCAATCCCTTTCCATGAATTATTTTGAGTGGGTTGACCTGGCAGCTGGGTGGTGGGGGAGGGCCTGGATAAACAGATCAAACAGGATATTTGCAATTATTGGGGTTTGGGAACATGACTGGGGGAGTGCCTCAAAGGCCTGAGCTGCATCAGCCTGGTTCTTAGCATTCTGCTACAATAACATTGGTACTGAATTTGACGGCCAAATAAAGTTGAGATTTTAATACTATTACGTCTCTTGGTCTTTATCAAAGTGTAGAATATTTGAACCTGTCCTCCAAAAGGGATCAGAGTTGTAGGCTGAGTCTTGAGGGACTCTGCTACAGTGGGGTGTGGGTCAGCTTTCTCCATATAATTGATAAAGGAAAAAAAAATTTGCCCAAGCCCTGTCCAGATTCCATGGGCTTGTGCAGGTGCTCTGTTAGGGGTGAGTTGGCTCTGGGAGTGTGTGGCCCCTGGGCCAGCTGGCTGGCATGAGGGGATCTTGCTCTGGACCAGTGACCAGGGCATGCTGGGGCTGCCGTGGCTCTGCCAGCTGGGCTCACATGACCCTGTGAGCCACACTGCTATTTCCAAACATGCTGCTTGCTGCTGAAGGTATTTTGGTTTGAAAATATTCTATAAATGTTACAGGGGAGGGCACAGTAAGGCTAGAAGGCAACTGGGGGAGCTATTGGTACCTGTCACTGAGGAGGGGTGTGCTGAGGCAGTGGCACAAACAGGGGTGTAGGACAGCACTTGTCTCTCTGTCTCCAGCTCTAGCCTCCTCCTGTGGCTCCCCAGGAGCTGAGGCCTGGCAGAGTCCTGTGTGGTGTCCCCAAGCCTTGGGCACAGCAGCACCAGGGCTGGGGCTGAGCAGGTACCTGCTGACTGAGGGATGAGGAAGGGTGGTCTCAGAGAACAGCAGCCAGAGGGGGGTGTGTGTGTGTGTGTGTGACCTGTACCTGTGGTTATGGCCAGGAGGAACTCTGAAGACACCTTCCTCCAGGTCTGTGACCCTGCATGACTGAATCTGGGCAGGGGCCCAGCTGCCAGTGCTGCACCCCAACAGAGCAGGTAGGGCTGGTGGCCTGGGCTGGTTGGTGACAGCTGCCTTGTGTTTTGGGGTGTGGAGGAAAGGAGCCCCACTAGCAAGAAGTTCCACTGGAAGGTACTGTCTAGGACTCAGCTCAAAAAGGTCCATTTTGTGGAGCCAGTTGAAGTGTAACCAAGGCTGAGCTCTACAGTCATTCTCACCTGTTCCTGTGCTCAGCTAAGAGGAGGGGACTCTTTTCCTAGTGCAAAGCTCCTTGTGGTAGAGCAGGACTTCAGCAGCCATCTCATGTATGTGGCTAATTGCTGTTCCAAGAAATTGTGCTGGAAGTGTTCTGTCCCCAGTGCTGTGTTCTGGCTGATGTAACCCCTGGCTGATGAACAGACACTTGGCCAAGAGATCGATGTGTTTGCCAGCAGATAAACAAGGGCAGGAGTTCTCAGGTGCGTGGCTTACCACACAGCCGGGGTTGAGGCAAGGGTCTGCTACAGGAGGGGCAGAGTGAAATCCCTGACTCCTAAAGCAGCACAGGGATTTTTTCTGACACATCTGCCTGGACCTAAGTGATTCGTCTGCAGCAGATGGTCTGTTTTGGGCCTGTGACAATGTAGCAGGAGAGTACTGGAGGCAGGAATTGTCTGGTGGTGGTGCTGTTCTTCCACTCTTCCTCTGAGGCTGCTTGAAGCAGCCTATCCTCACCAGCAGCTGCTTCCCAGACTGAAGTAGGACATGGAGCAGCAGGGACCAGCGGTGCAGGCTTCTGGTTCTGCACTTGCCTTGGGAGCATCAGCAGTACCTCTGTTCTCACTAGAGCACAAGGGACACCTGATTCACTGATCACGTTCTCCATGCTGGGCTGTGCTCTGTGGTAATTGTGCTGGGCAGCACTGTTCCTCCTGCTTCTTTCAAGTTGTCCCATGCAGCTACAGAAGGGGGAACAGCTCTGGATGCATTTGGCACCACAGCCCTGGCACATACACACTGTGCTGGTCAGTCAGGACACGAGCGGCTGGTTCCCTGTGTTGGCGATCGTGCCTGTGCCCCTTCTCCCAGGAGGGCTTGTTGCTGGGAAGTTGCTTCCAGGCTCCCCTGAAGGGCTATCCATGCAAGAGTAGATTTGACCCCTTGGATGGGCACATCAACAGGTGGGTGTAAGATGAGACACCAACTTCTTCCCAAAAGTGGGAGGCTGTGGGCCTGGGCGGCTCAATTACGAAGCATCATGGCAAATAGCATGAGCTGCATGTCCCCAAAATAGCCCAGGGGGAGCCTTTATAACACAGTGCTCCCAGAGAACCATCAGTCCTGGGCCAAGGGCCTGTGGGTGAGTTGCGAGTGCCAGGTGCCACCTCCTGCATGCGGCTTGGGAGTGTAGGGGCGCACGGTGGCTGCCACTTCCCTGTGGTGAGGGGACACGTGCCTGCTGGGGACACGGACACGGCAGGAGCACAGCAGTGCGGGGAACAGCAGAGCTCTGAAGCAAGGAGAGCCCTGAGAGGCAGCAGAGGAGAGAGCAGGGCAGCAAGGGGCTGGGCCGAGCGCTAAGCAACCCCAATGCCACTGTGCCTGAAGGCTGCTGTCAGCATGAGGGACTACTGCCCCGTGTCGGTGCCCCGGTATGGCCGGTACACTCCACGCCTGAGGGCCTCACGCACTGTGCACTTCCCCAACGACGTCGTCTTTCAGGACCACATCAAGCAGGGGGACCTGGAACAGGTGGGCAGGTTCATACGAGCCAGGAAGGTGACGCTGGACACCATCTACCCCTCTGGTGAGTGCTGCCGGGATCAGCAGAGCTGGGGTAGAGTGGTGGCACAGCTTGGCGGGGCCCCAAGGGACATGGGATCCAAGCCATGGGCCACCTTTGGCAGAGCTGGAGTGAGCTGGGTCCCTCCCTAGTGAGCAGTGCCCTCAGCATGGCCCATCAGGGCCCAAGAGCCAGGACCCCAACATCTCCCCTCAACAGCATGGTCAGTGCACGCTGTGGGAAGTGGGGAGCTTGGCCCCAAGGTCCCTCCAAGGCCCAACAGAGCACCTGCAGTGTGGTGAGACTTCGAAGAGCAGCAGCGACCACAGGCTGGTCTGTGAGCTCTGGGCAGGACCTTGGCTCCTGCCTTCACCCCAGCTTGAGGATGAGCAGGGAAAGGCTCTACGTTTGTTCCTGGCTCTGCCCATTTCTCACAAACACTGCTCCCTCTCGTATGTCTGGCTCCAGGGACTCATGGGGAGGGCTTTGTGTTCTCTTTGCACCCAATCTCAACAGCAACTGTTTATGGAATGCCTTGATCCATATGGGTTTGTGCAGAGCCCAGATTTGTCCTCTGCTTGTGCTTGGTTTCAGCTTCTGCTGTCACATGGTCACAGAGACGGGGGCTCAAATGACCCCAGGCTTCCTCCTGTCCATACTGATTCTTAATTAGTAAGGACCTTCTGAAACTCAGGCAAAGCAGGACCCCAGAGACTCTTCTTGTGTCTGTGTGTCTCAGCTGCCAGGATACACACAGGGCAGCTGCTCTCAGTACAGGGCAACTCCTCCCTCCCTCTGTTCTGCCTGGCTGGGGCAGTGGGTGCTGCACCATCCCACCCAGAGTATTTATATTGCAGAAGGGGAACAGGAATCCATGGCAGCTCCTCTGGCTCCCTCAGTCTTTTTTAATTTCCCTACAGTCTTTTCCCTAAGCAGGAGGGTTCCTGGCACCCCTTTCCTGGCTGTGCACAACCTGCACTTGTGAGCTCAACATGAAGAACCCTTCCCCAGGCCAGGGCTAACACCTCCTGTCCCTCCAGGCATGGCAGCTCTCCACGCGGCTGTGCTGACAGGAAACCTGGACTGTGTCAAGCTCCTGGTGAAATACGGCGCCGACATCCACCAGAGAGATGAGAACGGCTGGACGCCCCTGCACATGGCCTGCAGTGATGGCTATGCTGACATAGCCAGGTGACCGACCGCGCCGGGATGGAGCGCGGTCTGGGCGGCTCCTCCGGGGTGTGCCCGGTCCCTGCGCTGCCCCCAGGACTGGTCGGGCCATGCTGTTCTCGGCGCCGGGGCTGCGGGCCCGGGGATGCCTGGCCCGGCGGCTCAGTTCCGTGTCCTGCAGGTACCTCCTGTCCCTCGGGGCCAGCCTGGAGGCCACCACCGACGATGGGGAGAAGCCCTCGGACCTCATCGACCCCGAGTACGAGGACCTGGTGCAGCTCTTCGGAGCCACCGCGCTGCGCTGATGCGGGCGCGGTGAGGAGCGGCCCCGAGGGCCGGGGCGGCGGGGCTGCGCCCGCCCGAG
>VYXB01004923.1:301294-316695 GCA_013397135.1 Pachyramphus minor
GGGCGCGGGGGGCGCGGCGCGGCCGAGGTGAGCCGCCCCTGTCCCTGTCCCCTTAGCCTGGCAGTGCGTGGAGCGCGACCTGCGCAGCCAGATGGGCTCCGAGCGCGGCCTGGTCGAGGAGTACGTGGAGAAGATGCCGAACCCCAGCCTGAAAGGTGCGGGAGCCGGGGGCACCACCCCGGCTGTGACGGCCCGGGGGCTGCACGGGCTGGGCGGGGCCTACACTGCCTCTGCCGCCAAACTCTCTTCCTGTCTCCCTTGCAGCGTTTAAACCCGTGGACCTGGGTGATCTGAAGAGGAGGAACACACAGGATGCAAAGAAGTCCTAAGGCGGGTCCTCCCTGTGGATCGGCTGCTCTCCTAAGGTCCTCAAGCAGATTTAAGTTGAAATTTTGTGTTGATTTCTTCCTCTGGTCTGTGCTCCCAAAAGCCCACGGGAGAGCCACTCAGCTTTGGGGCTGGCTCTGAAGCTGCCTGAGGTCGAGGATGCTCAGCAGCTTACCAAGGCTGCCCAGAGCCTGTTGCAAAGGATTCCAGCCCCCCACTTGTAGCTTTCTCTGGCCTCAAACTGTCCTTCCTCCCTTCACACTGAGCTCCCTGATCTTTTGTTCCCCTCCTGCCACTGCCCCGGGCCCTGGGCGGGGCTGGGTCGAGCAGATGGGCAGCGCCAGGTCTGTGCGCCAAGGCCCCACAGCTGCTGAGGCAGGATGTGGGCAGAAGGGACAGTTGGGTCTGTCCCTGTGCCTCATCCAGCCTGCCTGTGCAGCTGAGGGCTGGGCAGGCTGCAGCCAGGCTGCTCCTAGCTCCACTGTGGCAACAAGTTCCTGCCTGGGCTGCCGGAGCATGTGGGCGGCATTTAAGGTTGGATTTTCCATGTGCTTAGAGCAGGCCAAGATCCCTGTGGTGCTTGAGCGGGAGGTGTTCCCCTCCCTGCAGATGGAAAGAGGTGGGGTGTCCCGCCTCAGGTGCCTGAGAGGTGCTCAGAGATGCCTGAGCCATCTGCAGCCCCCTGGTCTCGGTGCCTTGGCAGCCTCCCCACGGGAGGCAGCAGCCATGGGGCTGCGTGGAGCGAGGCTCGGGGGCTCTTCACCCCAGCAGCATCACGGTTTTGTACCAACACCATTTTCCAGATACACACCCTTGGAAGAGACCTGGCCCCACAGCTCACCCTGGGGGCCGTAGGTGGTGGAACCCTGCTGGGGGGCCTTCCTTGGGCTCCTCGCTCCTGGCAGGGCTTAGGTGGTTCCTGCACCATTGCCTGAGCCAGGGAGAGCGACTGTGCCACCCTTGCCTGCCTGAGCTGTGGGGCCACTCCCTGGGGAGGTGGCAGCCCCCTGCCTGCCTGTGCTCCAGGCCAGTGGGAATGGGGCTGCCAGGCCTGCCCAGTGCCAATGGCTGTGGGAGGGCTGTGGGGACTAGGGGCTGCCAGTACATTTCCTTTGTTGAGTCTTTGATCTGTGCTGTTCCCTTTTCTTTCTCTCTGTGGTCTGTCACTTGAGGAGTGTTGTAAATAAATGCTGGTGTCCTTTTGGGGCTGCCTCGGTGTGGTGCTGCAGCCTGGCCCTGCTCCCTGGGCTGGGGATGGCGTGCAGAGAGCAAGAGCTGCCTCTGTTCTGTGTTTATTTTCCACAAAGGGGCCCTGGCCTCGCACTTGCTGGGGCTGTTGATTTCCCCGTGGGCAGGTGCAGCGGGCACTGCGTGCTGGCAGCACAATGCCCTTGGGCTTGGGCAGTGCTCCAGGCACCTAGTATCCCAGGAGCTGTTGCTGCACCCAGGATTTAAATGTTGAGACTATTAATACCCTTGTATCCTCTTCCCTCTCCTGCTTTAATGGCATTTAAGCTATACTTAGCATTGCTAGAATTTCTGCTCGCGTGCATCTTGACACTTGCCATGACCCTGTTTACCTCCCATCACCAAAACATTCCCGGGGCATGCTGCCTGATTCCAGCACGGTAGGTTGAGAACTTAGCCCCTGGTGCCACTGGAGCTGCCCCAGGCACTGTGTCCCTGCAGCCACAGACAGTGGGGTTGGGAGGTGACAGTTGTTACTGTCATGGCCCCTGTTTGCCTGTTCTGGGGATGTACCCTGTGTCTGGGGAGCCTGACAGGCAATCAGAGCTGGCGTATAGCTCTGCGTGTGTCCAGAGCCATGTCCATATGTCCTGAGGGGAGCCTGACAGGCAATCAGAGCTGGCGTATAGCTCTGCGTGTGTCCAGAGCCATGTCCATATGTCCTGAGGGGAGCCTGACAGGCAATCAGAGCTGGCGTATAGCTCTGCGTGTGTCCAGAGCCATGTCCATATGTCCTGAGGGGAGCCTGACAGGCAATCAGAGCTGGCGTATAGCTCTGCGTGTGTCCAGAGCCATGTCCATATGTCCTGAGGGGATGGGAAGGGGGACCCATCCCAGCTGAGTGTGGTGCTCACCTCTGGGCCAGGCAGGCTACTGTTCATCTGCCACATAGCCCAGCACTGCCCCCCTGTCTGGGCACTCACCCAAGGCTGTCCTGGGGGCTGCAGTGGGGCCCCAGGGGCAAGGTGGTGGCCTGCAGCTTCACCAGCCTCTGCCTTGTTTTCCTCTCAGCTCAGGCACAGTAAAGCCGGAGGCAAAGCAGTTGCTTGAGCTCTAATGAAATGTACAAAACTCATTCTATAAACAGGAGATTTTTATAAAGACTGATACCAAAACACAGAGTGAGGGCAGTGACACAGTTGGGGAGGTGGTGGGGGTGTCCCTGCAAGGGGTGAGGCCGCAGGCCAGAGAAATCAGGCTGTTTACCTATAAAAATCGACCTCGGCAGGGTTTATTTCCCTGTGCCTCAGACACGGTGCTCTTCATTAGATTAAAGGGTGGGAGGAGGAGAGGAACGTGTTTGTCATTGAATTAGGCAGAGGGAAGAGGCCCGGCAGCAGGCAGAATCGACTTTGGAGACCAATTTGTGGTGCTCAATTTCCTTGATAAAGTGGGAGTTTTTCTGTGAGGCACCATGCCCTGGGGTGCCCGGCTGTGCCGGGGTAGGGGGCACTGCCTGGGGTGCCTGGCTGTGCCAGGGAGGCAATGGCTGGGGTGGCAGTGCCTGGGCCACTGGCTCAGGGGTGAGGAACTCCTCTGGCTGTTTGTTGCCCTGGGCTGAGCCCCACAGGCAGGGACTGGCACCGTGGCCATGCAGTCTCTGTGGAGAAGTCTCTGCACTGAGGGTGGTGAGGCAGTGGCATAGGCTGCCTGGAGAGACAGTGGATGCCCCATCCCTGGAAACAGCACTGGGCTGGACAGGGCTCTGAGCAACCTGGTCTGGTGCAGGTGTTCGTGCTCACTGTGGGTGCTGGATCAGAGGACCTTCAAAGGTGCATGTGTGAGTGTGCCTGGGCTGTACCCTGGGTGGGGATGCCCCTGGGTGCTGTCAGGGTGGATGTGGGTGACACTGCTGTGGGCACTGCCAGGCCATGGCAGGGAGGGGTCCTGTTGCAGCAGTGATGAGAGAAGACACTGCCACAGTCCTGTGGGAGCTGGGTCTTTGGGCTGAGGCTGGCCCCACTCCCAGGGGGATCCCAGGGGTGGGGTTGCCTCCCAAGCCAGCTGTCATGAGGGGGGTCTATGGATACTGGGAAGCTGCTGGTTGGGTCACGTAGCTCTGTGGGCTGTGGGAGTGACCAGGGCACAGGGCTGCAGGCTCAGCCCTGCGGCACAGGCAGTGCCCAGGTTTGGGGCACACCTAGCTGGTGCAGGTGCTCTGGGCACTTGCACAGGGCTCCCAGCCACCAGCAGACACTGTCCCTGCTCGGGGCTGATGGGCAGCAGGCACTGTGGGACATGGGGCTGTCCCTCAGCACCAGGGGACACAGGACGTTGCCACAAGATACCCCATAGGCTGGGGCTGGCTTGGAGTCACTGGAGGGTCCTGTCATTGTGTAGCACACATGTAACCGCCGTTCCTGGGCAGGGTCTGGATGTCCCCCTGGGGGACGAGCCTGGTCCCAGTGGGGCATTGGGGGTCGACAGCAGGGTGTTGCCACAGCAACGCTGGAGCAGGGCCTGGCGCACCATGACCATATTTACCTTCCCAGAAACCACTTCGTGCTCCAGCAATTTGCCTCAATTATGGTCATTACCATGTCAGGAGGCCGCAGTGATGGGCAGAGGCCATTGGGGCCAGTGGCTCCACAGGAGCTGTTCTGGCCACTCCAGCACTGTGGCTCTGAGCAGGGTGGTCCCTGTCCCCCTCTCTATCTCCGTCCTCATCCCTGCACGTGGGGGCCTGGACAGACCCCAGTCCCCATATTCCCCTCACCTTGCCCACTCCTCCACGGCCGCTGTGTCCTCACGGCCCCACAGTGCTGCTGCCACAGTCCTCCAGCCCCAAGGCCCAGCCCCTCTGCCCCCATCCCTTCTGCGCACATTCCCACTGCCAATGGGGCAACGGCCCCCGGGCGCTGTGTCCCGTTCAGCTGGGACACACAGTGAGTTGTCGAGTAAACAGAGGAAAATTACTGTGTGCTGGGCCGGGTGCTGCTGCCGGAGCCAAGTGCTGCATGGCCGGGGCCACGGCTGCCCTCCTCGTGCCCCGACAGCCCCGCTGACGCCTCGCCGTGGTCTGGAACCCCCACCACCCCCCGCAGACAGCGTGGCTCCTGCTGTTCCTTGTGCTGGTCGGCGTGGGCGGCACTGCCGTGACCATGGGGTGCGGGGGATGCTGGGACAGGGTGGGACTTAGCGAGAGCGTGGCCGCCCACCCAGAGCTGGTGTTTACTGTGTGGGCCTGATGCGGCACAGACCAGCTCTCAACCGCCAGACAGCACATCACTTGCTCCGGGCTGCGTGTGGGGCCTGGAAGCATGACACGCTTGGGTCTAGGTATAGCAGTGTCAGGGCTAATGGCCAGAGCCCGTGCCCAGAGCCGTGGGCAGCAAGGGTCACAGCAGGGCAGTTGTCCATCCCACGGCCACCCTCAGGCACGGTGACCCCAGCAAGGGAACAGCACCTGCCTAATCCCCACACACCAGGCAATTGTGGTGCCCAAAGCTGTGGCATCCGGGCTTAGTGCTCATGTGCACAGCACAAGCCTCTTAGGGCACCGCTATGCCCCCATCCTTGCCCCAGCCAGCCCGGCCCACTGGCACAGGGGTCCCTCGGCCCCACACCCTGCTGCTGCTCACAGCGCTCAGTGCTGCTGGTGGCTGCTGCCTGGCCGTGGGCTGGGCCGGCTCCCAGGAGAGCGGGGGTGCCATGGGCAGAGCCAAATGATTTAATTAAGTTCTCCTAGCAGCGAGAGGACAGAGCCGATTAGCAGGCAGAGGAGAGCGCGTGCTGGGGGAGCTGGAGCCCCGACCGGCAGCACTGCAGTCGCTGCTGATCCATGTCTGCCCCGCTCACCTGTGCAGGGCCGTGGGGCAGGCAGCAGGGCTGGAGGGCAGGCAGTGGGGAAGGCAGTGGGTCTGTCTTCTGGTGCAGCTCATCCCTGCCAGGTGGCCCAGCTCCCTGTCCATGGCTGTGGCCATGCATGGGTGCTAGGGGGAGCACAGTCTCAATGTGTCTGATGTCCCTGGAGCCCCCAGTCCCAACACCCCACAGAGAGGCACACGCAGAGCTGGCCCTGCGGCCCGGCATGGGCCTGCACCTATTTACAGATAGGACAGATAAATTACAGCACTGTGCACAGGGACTCAAAGGCGCACAAGGGCAGCACCACAGGACAAACTCCCACACCCAGGCCCCCCCCAGCCCCACAGATCCCACCCCAGAGGTCCAGGTGCCACTTGCCTGCCTCATTGTGTGCATTGTCCACACGCTCAGCGCAGCACCCTCGCTGGGGCGGCAGGTCCCAGTGCCTGCCAGCACCTGGGGAGGACAGGGCAAGGGACGGTGGCACCCCGGTGGCTCAGCACAGCTCTCCTGCCTGGCCGTGGGCTCAGAAGTGGCTCTCGGCCGTGGTCTCAGGAAACTCATAGCAGTGGTGGCGGTCTCCCAGGGCGAGGTGAGCAGCGGTGCTGCGCCCACTTCTCTCGGGGCAGTGGGAGCCAGAGTGGGGGGTGGGGCTGTGCCCCAGCCCGTTGGTGCAGCTGCTCACCAGCTGGTGCTTCTCACAGGTGCTGCCAGTGCCATTGCGGGCACTGGGTGCATGGCTGTAGGTGTGCCTGTACTCCTCAGCCAGGTCCCTCCCCAGCTTCCAGCGCTGCCACCGCTTCAACAGCTCTGCCTGCACCTGTGGGTAGAGGCCATCAGCGTAACCCAGCACCCCTGCTGCCCCTGCCCCTGCTGTCCCACTCACCTCCTTGTTGACAAAGCAGTAGAGAATGGCCACCAGCATCCCCTGGGTGGAGGAAGGAGAGGTGTGAGTCACACAGCCAGACCCCAATCTGGTCCCTGCCAAGGCTGAGAGTCCCCACAGAGGGCTGGTTCTGCAAGGGCTGGGCTCACCTGGAAGGAGCTCAGGAAGAGGTCAAAGAAGAGCTTGACATAGCGCAGCGTGCCCTGGGCGTGCTCATCTGTGACGAAGGCGAAGACCACCTCGTGGATGCCCAGCAGTGGGATCAGCGTCAGCGTGGACTTGGCCAGCCTGTGGGACAGGGGTCACGAGGTGGACGCCAGGCGCATGTGCCACAGGCACGCAGGGCAGGCCGTGCCCAGCACCCACCTGAACTTGTAGTCAGTGTAGCGCATCTGGTGCGCACGGAGCTTGGAGACAAGGATCTGGATGATGCGGATGAAGATGAAGAAATTGATCTGCAATGGAATGGAATGGAATAGAGTGGGCCATGAGGGGCAGGGGCAGGCAGGACAGCTCTGTCCCCCTGCTCTGGGCAGCCCCTCTCACAGCTGCCTCAGGGCTTGTAAAAGAGATGCTGGGACGCCAAGTGAGGGCCTGCAGTGGGCTCACCAGGATAGCCAGGAACACAGGGAAGCGAAGGATCCACCAGAAGCCCATGTTGTTGTTAGTGGACCAGCACCTGCAGAGGGGAGGGATGGGGACTGCCAGGAAGTCCCTTGACAAGGTGGCTGCTGGAGTCTGGTGTGGCATTGGCAGCCCTGCTGAGCAAGCGCCATGGGCAGGCACCCTGCCCTTTGCATGGGCAGTGGTGTGGAGCCTCTCTGGGGCCATCACAACACCCCCACAGTCCCACACACACCCACTGTGCCCTGTGTACCCTCAGCCAGTGGCAGGGGCTAATACTCACTGGATGTTTTCGTAGAGGAACTTCACAACGACCCAGGGGATGAGGAACAGCATGGGTGCTCCTGAGGGGAGGTGGGCAGGTGGCAGGTGAGGCATGGCAGGGGACAGGGTCAGGGGGGCCGGGCCACACAAACTCACCCCAGCCAATGCACAGGTAGAGGGTGAAGTAGCTCCTCTCGGAGAAGACAGCCACCACCAGCAGATTGTGCAGGTAGATGCCCTCCACCAGTAGCCAGCAGTAGTTGGCCACAATGCCGTACTGCATGAAAACTGTGGCTGCCCGGCAGCCTGCGGCTGCCTGTGGACAGAGGTCAGGGCTGCAGCACTGCCTGTGTGTGTTCCTGTGCCCCCAGCCTCCCCAGTGCCCCCGGTTCCCAGCCCCACCAGCCCCACCAGCCCCCACCCCTGCCCCATCAGTACTGACCTCATCACTCAGCCAAACTTGCACACTGTAGCCATCAATCTTGTCGCTGTAGTGGGTCTTGAGCAGGGCGTCAATGACCAGCACAGAGACACCCTTCAGGATGAAGGAGGCGAAGAGGTTCATGTGGATGTAGTTCCTCATGCAGTGCAGCTTGCTGTAGATGCAGGAGCTGCTGTCAGTGCCCGTGCACAGACTCCCAGTCTCCACCTGCCCACTCTGCAGGCAGCTGTGCCCATGTCCCCACCTGAAGCCCAGCAGCAGGACCAGGGCGAGTAGCAGAGCGCACAGGGACATGGAGTAGCCCACGGTGTACATCACCTTGAAGCTGCCATAGGTCTTGGCAAATTTTTCCTGGAAGAGTAGGGAGCAAGTAAGGGCAGGGGCAGGCAGGGGGGCAGGCAGGGACACCTGCATCCCTGTTGCCCAGCTCTGCCCACCTGAGCATTTATCTCCTCATCATCCTGCTGGCACTGTGTGGCATCGCGTAGGGACTGTCCTCGTGGCCCTGTCACCCACTGCCCATCCGGCCCACAGGTCTTGAAGACGTGTCTGTGCTTCACTGAGAGGGCAGGGAGTGGTGGGGTGTGCTGGGCCCAGAGCCCCCACGGGCGTCATGCACCAGCACATGCATGAGCACCTGCAGCAGCATGTGCACACACGTGTGCACACACGTGTGCACACACCACACAGGAGCACATGCCTGCCAGCTCTTACCTTTGTGGTACCAGGGCAGGAACCAGGGGCAGGGCACGCTGGCCGTGCTGTTGGGCGCAGTGTCAGGCCAGCATGAGAACTTGTCGAAGGTGCGGTTACAGACCAGCTCTGCAGCAGGACAGGAGGTGGTGGTGCCTTGGCCTCACCCTCTCTGGGCACCAGGATCCCCCACTGGCCCCCTGCTCTGTCCCTGTCCTGCTGGGACCCTGTGCCGACTCTTCTGCCCCATCCCAATCTCAGTGGGACCCTCCACCAGCCCCTGTCCCCATCCCATCCTACCAGAACCCTGCTGGACCCCCGTGGGCACTGACCTGTGGGTGCAGGCAGGCGACTCATGTTGTGCTGGCACTCCTCTCTGTACTCCGTCCATTTCTCAAAAAGGATATCCGTGATCTGGGCAGAGGGGCCCTGGGGGCACCAGGAGGTGTCACTTGTCACCCATATCCTGCCCATAGGGGCTGCCTTGCTGTGACAGGCAGTGACTGAGCTTCGGGACAACTACGCTTGAGTACAGGCAAACACTCTGTGCCATGCCACACTATGTCGTGGGGATGGCAGGGCAGGAAAGGGCATCAGCTGCTGCAGTGTATGGCATGGCCAGGGGATGTGGTGGGCAGGGATGGATCAGTGGTGGCCTGGGATGGGCAGCAAGCTGGGCATGGGGCAGAGCACTGTTGTGTGGGACAGCCCATCCTTACCTGGCAGCAGAGCAGCAGCAGTGGGAGGGTAAGGAGATGTGGCTGGGACATCTCTCCTCTGGGCCACGTGCATGGGGGGCAGTGCGGGTGCCCGGCTTCCTACCAGCCCTCAGCAGCTTCTCCACCCTGGCGGTGACAGCCCTGGCACGTGGGTGATCCTGTGTGAGACACCTGGTCACAGGGACTCTCAGGGCAGAGCTGGGGGACATGGGTCTGGGGGCAGACGGGGTGGGAGGGGGCCACACCAGCACAGAGCTGGCCCAGTCATGGCCCCATGCACCTTTCCCAGTCCTCGCCCGACCCTGTCTGGCATTCACATTCAGCTGCTTGTTCCTGCATTTTCCCACCAAATACCTGCTTTTTCCTCCCCAGGATGGCACTGGAACTGTGACCATGTGGACTCTATTCATCAAGCCAACCTCAACTCCTGTGCAGCCAAAGTGCAGCCACATGCAGGACATCACAACCTCTGAGCAGGGCAGATCCTCGTGCCCCATGGCAGCACTGCCTCCAGACCCCTAAGGGTGACCCAGGCTGGTGCCACCCCACACTGGTGCTGGTGCCCGGCTGTACATCGGTGCTAAGCCCTGAGAGTGCAGGACCCCAATGGCAGAAGGACCCCTCCTCACACCTGAGCATGCTCTCAGGTGGGGGCGAGCACCTGGGCTCCCCCCTTCCAATCGACTCTCGTGGCGCAGGGCAGCCCTCGGGGCACTCAGCCATGGCCTTGCAGCAGCACCTATCCAGGACAGAGGTGGGCAGGGAGCCACCAACAGCATTGGGCCAGGCAAGGATGGGGACAGAGGCTGGCTGTTAACCCACAGGGATCCCGGCTGTGGGGCTGCCTTGGCTCTGGGACCAGCTCAGCTGGGCTGTACCGCTGTGCCTTCATTGCCCCCAGCTCCTGCCAGCGATGTGGGGCCCTGTCTGACACGGTGCCCAAGTGCTCTGCACAGACCCCGGCTCACGAGGTGCTGTAATTCCCTCCATCCCCCTAAGCCGGTTATGGGGCTCCTGAGCGTTATTTCAGCTCTTCCCACAAGGGGCCATTCTGGCAGCAGCCCCATGGCATGTCACAGCTTTGTGGGGTGAGGGCAGCTGAGCTGTGGGGGACAGGAGGGACAGCAGTGCCGGTGCCACCACGGACAATCCTGCATCGCTCCTGGCCCCCGTACTCCCCCCGGGTACCAGCCAGAGCACCGCGCTCCCCGACCAGCCCCACTCCCAGGGCTTGCCACTCTGCCTGTGCCTATTTTTATCCCTGGGAAAGTCGTGTTTCCTCCATCAGGGCAGACCCACTTGCCATGTCGCAAGTGGTTGCTGGAGCAGCTCATTAATCAGCACATGGAGCTCCAGATACAGCTTGGGGAGCAGGACCTGCAATGGCCTTATTTAGCCAGTCCCAGGACAGAGGGAACTGTCTCCTGGGACAGTCCTCACTGGGTGGCCTCTGGGAACAGTGACCTTTGGTGGGTGTCCACTGGCCACCTGACCATGTCAGCATGCCTGTCCTTGTGTCATCCACCCCAGCAAACCTGTCCCCACCC
Source organism: Pachyramphus minor (assembly GCA_013397135.1). Classification (NCBI taxonomy): domain Eukaryota; kingdom Metazoa; phylum Chordata; class Aves; order Passeriformes; family Tyrannidae; genus Pachyramphus; species Pachyramphus minor. The sequence goes on from VYXB01004923.1 coordinate 311,852, forward strand.
CAGCATCCCTGTCCCAGTCCTCCTCCCACCCCTACGCTAGGATCCCTGTCCCTTTCCCCCATACCAGCATCCCTGTCTTTGTCCCACCCCCAGCCCCACAACATCAACCTCACCTATGCCATCCCACCACGGCTCATGTCCCAACTCCATGGGAAGGTCCTGGTGCCCATCCCCAGCCAAGCATCCATCCCTGTCCCAGTTGGGAACGCTTCTCCAGGCACATGGGTTACAGAGACTCACTGCCAGCCCCTCTGTGTGGCCAGGGAGCAGCTTTGGGACAGAGGTGTCGCTATTTTTAGCTGCTGCAGTGGGATTTAGCAGCGGGGAGGCCTCTGCCCTGGACTCCCCCAGCTGGCAGCCACTCCCCAGCCCCTGGCCCTGCTGTGGCCAAGCTGGGCAGACTGCACTGGGTGAGGGGTCCTGGCACGAGGGCCGGTCACGCTCCTCGCTGCAGCATGGGGCTCCCCCTCACCCTGCCCAGGCCCTTTGCCCCAGCTGCCCACAGCACTGTGCAGCCACGGCACTCTGCTGGACCCCCACTCCCCATAGGGTGGGGAGCCCCCACAGCTCCACTGCCTTGCGGGGAGCACAAACAGGGGCTGTTTCCAGCAGAGACATGGGTATGCAGGAGTAGCCACGGACCAGCTGTCCCTGGTGCTGTGCAGTGGGCAGTGGCAGGGAGGGAGCAGTGGCTCTGCCAACCGGACATGCCATTTCTGCCAGTGCCAGAGGCTCCTCTCACCCACATCCTGGATGCCAGAGGCAGCATCACAGGAGGGACCTGCCCCACATCACCCACCACTTTCCCTCACCCTGCCATGCCCAACTGGCTCTCAGTGCCACATTCCCTGCCCTGGCACCTCGTTCCCAGCCAGGGCCAGGCTTTGGGGAACCCCCCACGAGACAGGGCCATGGGTGCTGGGTGGAGGGTGCCTGACATGTAAGTGGGTGCCTCTGAGGGGCTACAGTGCATGACAGAGAGTGTGCAAGAGACTTTCACCCCACACTGGTGTTGGACAATGTGGTGTGTTCCCATGTCACAGCTCTGTGGCTGCTGACCCCCGTGGAGCCTGGGCTGCAGACACCCAGCACAGCTCCACTGCCTCAGCCTTGAAGGAGAGATCTCACGCTTGCGACGGCAAAGCAGGAACAAGGAGCCAACCCCAGGACAGCTGAGCACAGGCAGGGAAGGGGCTGTGCTGGCAGCCCCAATGCTGGGGGCCAGAGAGATCAAACATAGTCATCATCATCTGCCCTCAGGGTAGGGGGAGTAGGGCTGTCAGTGGTGTGTGTATTTGTGCACTGAGCCCTTCCCCAGCCAGTGGTGCCAATCTCTGCAGCTGCAGGGACAAAGCAAGGACCCCTTTCCCTTTAACTGGTGTCCCTGTGACCCCTGGCTGACCTGTGGCTCATAGTGGCCACCACTGGCCCTAGGGTGCTCAGGAGGCAGGGGCTAGGGTATGCAGCCTGGGCAGGGTATGGGGCAAGTTGAGGACCTGGTGCACTACTGCCATGGCATTGCACCAAGACAGGGAATGGATTGGAAAAGGCTTGTCTTGGGATTTTGCTCCCCACTGGTGGATGCAAAGCCCCCGTGCTGCCTTGCAGCAGCTCAGTAGCACCATGGACCCCCCCAGCCAGCTGAGTGCCCAGGCCTGCCTGGGGAGAGACTCTCTCCTCATCCTACCCTGGTCAGCTTCCCCTGGGATTTTGCCCCCCAGCCCCTCCAGCGCTTCTGTGTGAGGGAACGACCTCCACATCTGGGATCATTGTGGTCTATTGCCACATGGATCAGGGGCTCGGTGAACCCCCATGGGACACTCATGGGCATTTGCAACGTGACCTGGGAACACCTTGGCACAGCCATGGCCCTGCACAAGCACTCTGAGTCTGGCGCAGCCCCACAAAGCCTGGTCCCCCCACAAGACTCTTGGCTCCCCAGTGGAATGGGTGCCCAACCTCTTCACGAGTGCAGCCCTGCAGCTGGCACAGCCCCCTGGCTCGAAGGCAGGGGGTGGGGGTGGCTGTGTGTCCTCTGAACACAGGGATTAGCCCCCCATGCGCTAATGCAGCGCTTTCCACGGCTGGCTTGGCTTTGAGCTTGGAGCTATATGCCAGCACGGCAGGGGCTTCGGCACTTGGCAGGGGAGGGGACAGTGCTGGGCCAGAGCTGATGCAATGCCAGCACCAGCCTGGCCCTGCAGATGCTGCTCCACTTTCCACCCAAGACGATGGCAAGCGGGGCAAGGGTGGGGGGAGGCAGTCAGGGCAGGGAGGCATGGGAGGTCTGGTCTGCACTGTCCCTGCCTGTGTCCCTGCCCCAGGCTAGGCGATGTCTCCCAATCCCCTGCTCCAGTCCTTCTCTGAGAACTCTGTACCAGGAACTTTGGTCATAGAGGAAGAGCTGAGCTGCCCAGAGCAGCCTTCGTGCTGCAAGACCATGGCTTGTTTGCACAGAACTACATGATTGTGGAAGCCCTGAGCAGTGGCACATGGAGAGCCAACGTCACCAGCCACCAGCGATGTCGGATTCTGTGTCATCTTGGACCAAGAAAACCTAAACCAGCCCTGACAGTATTTTCGTCAACAGCAGTACAGAATGCAAACAGGGCAAATGCTTTTTGCATCACCTCCATGAGCCCCCGGCTGCCTCCAGGCTTGGTCTGGGGAACCTGCACAGCTGCCCAGTACCAAAGAGGGACTGTGGTCTTCAGGCACAGAAGGACAGTGGCCAAATGACCTTGCTGCACAGCTGGCTCTGGCAAGGGGATGCTAAGCCACACAGCAGCTTGTCCCTGGCTCAGGGAAAGGGGTGGTTTTGTTTATCACGTTGCATGAAAACCCATGAAACACAAAAGAAAAGCATGAGAGGCATGGTGTGACACGTGTGCTTAGCATGTCACAGGGGAGGCACAGGACTGGGAAAAGCCTAGGAAAAGGTCAGTGCAGATAGGGAGATGCACACGCTCCCCTGCACTGGGAGATCTGCATCTGCCTTCCCAGACCAGCTCGTGGCATGAATGAACATTGTCGCTGCTGTGGATGTGGGGACAACCTCCCAGCATCTCTCTGAAGAGTGAGCTCAAACCCTGTGCTGCTGAGGTACAAGAGACACTGCAGCCCATCTGGGAAGGAATCCCAGCAGAACCTGTCCCTATCCTGAGACACACGAAGCCCTGGGCACAGTCACCGACCAGCCCCAGTGAGCCAAGGGTGTGGCAGGGGGCACACGTGCCCAGCCATCCGCTGGTGTCTGTTGTGCACAGCCATGTGCCCCAGGCCCTAGGGGGCCATGGGGGACACAGGACAGAGCAGCATGCAGTGGAGGAGCACAGGGAGATGGAGCTGAGCTGCCATCCCATCCTGCCCCTGCCTGGCACAGCGAGGTGCATGGAGAGGCTGTGCTCGGTGACTGATATCAGCCCTGTGCTGTGGATCAAGGCTTGCGGTCACATTTTTTCATTAACTATTTTTAATCCACATTTTGCCTATTCTCTGTTCAGCCTTTTCTCTTCTCCCCTCTCCAGGCAACAGAACACAAAAAAGTCTGCACCGCAGTGTGCGGAAAGAAGCGGGATTGATGGGGAGCGCAGTAGCTGGCAGCTGGGGTGGCACTAACATGCCGAGGAGGGGTCCTGCGGGCCCTAAATTTTCCTGCTGATGCACAGGCAAAATCATAGCAGCAACCACTGAATTTGGCGTGGGTCAGGACACACGGGGCAGGCGCTGCATGGGGCACGGCGCTGCGCTGCGGGGTGCACGGCGAGGGCTGGGCAGAGGGGATGCTCTGTCCTCTGCCTGTCCAGCGTGATGGGAGCTGGGCTGAGCCCCGCGGTCTCTGCTCCCCCAACCGCCCTGAGGGAAGTGCAGCGCCGGGCAGACGGGACTTGCAGCAGTTTTGGAGATGCACTTGCAACCAGGAGGACGGCAAGGTCACATACCCGACATGTCCTGGTTAAACAAAGCCATTTACCAACACCGTGTTGACACAGCAGAGCTCGGGACAGAGTCACAAAGGGCACTCACACCGGGCCCCTGCAACACCCGGAGAGCTTGGGGAGAGCTGGGAAGGGTCAAAAGTGTCCCCTGCTTCTGCCCCTCGACGTGAGACCCACGGACAGTCTTGTGCCCACGGCGGTGACACCCCGCGGGTCCCACCACGGCGAGGGGCTGCCCTGGGAGATACTCCCAGCGCGTCGGAGCCTAGCCGGTATGGTTGACCGGCGGCTCACCACAGACAGGGCAGCGCCCATGGGTGCCGTGAGCCCGATAGCAGCGCCTCTGCACAGGGACGCCAGCGGCAGCGGCTCGGGCGGGGAGCGGGAGCAGCCCCGCTGAGACCCCCGGCCCAAGATACCCCTCGCCGAGGGACTCAACACCCCCAGGGCCGGCGCCTAGCACCGGGGCGGCTCTGGGAGCCGCTGCTCTGGTCTCCCGAGGCTCAATTCGCGGTCCCGGGGATGCGCAGCCGTCACCCGAGTCCGCATCCACGCGACGGGGCGTGCGGCATCCCGAGCCCCGAGCCCGCAGGGATGGGCGCTCCCCGCCCTCCTCCCCCCTTCCCCGTACCTCTCGGGGCTGCGCTCGTGGCGACTCCCGGACGCATCTCGGAGCCGGTGGGGACCGAGACCGCCTTGCCCGACCGCTCCGGCGAAAACTTTTGCCGGAGCCGCGGCGGCGGCGGCTGTGGCGGCACGGGGGGGAGNGAGTGCTCGGCGTTGCCCGCCGCATCACCGACGGCCGCTCCCGGCAGCTGCGGGGGCGCTGCCGCTTGTCTCCGCCGCCGGTCCCCCGCCGCCGGCTACTCCGCCCAGCCCCGCTCCCAGGCACCGGCTCGGCTCGGG
>VYXB01004923.1:316709-329661 GCA_013397135.1 Pachyramphus minor
GGCAGCTGGAGCGTTCCGGCCCTGGGGGAGAGCGCCGGGGAATCCGTCTCTCGGGACGTTTCCCCAGTCCCAGCGCGCCCCCGGTCCTGCCGTGCCCCGAGCTGGTGGCCTCCCGAGCGCGGGCTGCTCGGCTCCTGGATGGATCTCGGCCGTGCCGCCGGGAGCCGCCTCGACACCCGCGCTCCGGCCGCCGCCGGCGGTGACGGGTCGGTCGCCGCCGCTGTCCCGCTGCAGGTAAACAGAGCCCAGGCAGAGCAACGCGCCCGGGACCTCCTGGCTAGGTCTGGAGAGGGCCCCAGGGGAGCCCCCGGCCCGGGGGTGCCAGTGACCTACACTGCCCTGGCCCCCCAGCACAAACACATTTGGGACCATGCAGGACGCGGAGACCATGCCGGCTGTGGAAGCACAGGTACATGAAATGTGTCCCCCCACAGCCCGCCCAGTCCAACCCCGGCTCCCCAAAGTCCCCCAGGCTGCCTCAGCCAGGGTCCCGCTCTGTGGGCTGGAAGGCCCCGTTGCTGTGGGCAGAGCAGTCCAAGCCCATGCTCGGTCCTGTAGGTGCTTTGACAGTGCCAGGGGGTCAGACCCATGGCTGTCCCCCTGGAGATGGCCCTGGCACCCATCCAGGCCAGGAGGGGACTATGAGGGGAGGACCAGCAGCCCCCAACCCTGACCAGGGTCGGGGCAGAGAAATGCCCTGGGGGAACCCCTGCAGGCAGCTGCAGGCTGGGCCCTGGCACAGGGCAGGCTGGGACCAGGAGGTGGCCAGTGTGGACACGGTGGCCACAGGCTGCTGCCAGCCCTGCGCTCTCTGATGCTCAGAGTTAAGCAGTGCCAGCGTGCTGCAGCTGTGGGCACTGTGCTTCAGGCTGTGTCTGGCACACACTGTCCTGCCAGTGTGGCTGCAGCACAGCTTGGCTGCCGTAAGTAATGTGGGGACAGGATTTGCGTGTGCTGGGAGCACGGGGCGGGCGCAGCTGGTGGGACTGCAGCCCAGCTGCAACATCCCTGCCACTGGCTGGCATGGGCCAGAGAAGGGGACCATGGGGGCTCTATTGCTCCCCTGCTCCACGTTGGCCCCTTGAGTGGCACACAGCAGTGCCCGCTGGCCGTGGGAGCAGTGCTGGGCTGGCTGGGGTATGAGGCACCGCAGCCTGTCCGGGCAGCCCCCAGCCCCTCAGCAGGAGAGAGCCCAGCTCCCCCTGCGCTCACCTGCCCATGGCCTCTGCCGGGACTGGGCATAGGCCCAGAGTGGCAATGCCAGCCAGCATCATTAAGCCTCGTTAAGGTGATGAGCTTTCACTTCTCTGCTGTGTCAGGCTGCCTCTGTTCCACCCGCCAGAGCCCAATTAGTGTCACATCCAGGAAGCAGCTCCAGTGGAGGCGACAGGCACCCTTGGCACGGCCCTGTCCCAGAGCTGCTGCACAGCTGAGACCAGGCACAGCTCGGCACAGGACTGGCGAGAGAGCCTGCCCGCAGCTCCCCTTGCACAGGTTCAGGGGTGCTGGGCAGAGCAAGGTGAAGATCTGCTGCTTGGCACGGTGCCAGGGGCCATGCCTTGCTCCCCTCCCTCCACTCTGGGAGGCTCAGTTTGCAGCCCAAGCCCTCAGCAGCAGAAAGGGGGTGCAACAACCCCCCCTGCAAAGGCAGGACAGCAGGCCCTGTGCCCTATGCACGTTCACCTTTATTACACATTAAGGTCACAGATATTCCAGTTCTTTGATCCCTCAGGGCCAGCACACACAGGGGTGCACATGGCAGAGGGGCTGGTGCCCGTAGCCCCTGCACACAGGGCGGTGCAGGGCCAGAGGGCCGTGAGGGGCAGGTGGCTGCTTGGGGGGGACACCCCCACAGAGGCTGGGTCTGACGAGGGCACAGTGTGAGTGAGCAAGTACTGGGTCCCCAAGCAGGTGTTGCCGGGCCCTGCCGGAGCTGGGGCTGGCTGGGGCACATTCCCCGCCCTCATTGGTACGAGGCACAATCCCTGAAGAGCCCAGCGGCAGGCAGCGCTGGGGAGTTTTGGCCAAGCAGAAGCAGGGTGTGGGAGGCCAGGAGCAGGGTGGGGGGTCCAGGCTGAGTTGGCATTGGTGGGGAGCATGGGGGCCAGAGGCACTGAGGGAGAACAGGGCCTCACACCCACTGCCCGAGCCCAAGCGCCACAGCTGCAGGGACACCAGCCCCCTCAGCCCCATGGGTTCTGCAATGAGGTATAGAGCCAGGCAGCCAATCTCACTCCTCCCCGAGACATCACAGTCCTGTTCCTGGTGCATGTGAGGGACAGGGCTGAGGAGGCTGAGGACAGAACTCAAGGCCAGAAGTAGGGCAATAGGAAGACAGCAAAAAACCCCTGCAAGAACCCAAAAACAGTAGTGCAGAGGTAATGGAGATACTAAGAATGGGAGTGAGAGGAGAGGGGAGTTTGGGGGGTTGGCCACAGGTGCTGGCAAGGCACAGGAATGGGGCCAAAAGGAGGGAGAACGGTGGTGGCCCCAGAGAGCAGAGAGAGGTTCTGGGATCTTGGGGGTGACCCACACGCTCATCCCCTGGGGTGAGGCAGGGTCCCATCCCTCTGACTCAGGTGGTCACTTTGATCCCAAAATATTTGCGCAGCTGCTCCAGGAAGAGAAAGGTGAGAACAGTCTGAGGAACGAGCCGGACAGCAGCAGGAACAAAGCCCTGGAAGGGGACAGCAAGAAGGGGGAGAGTCAGTGCATGCCTGGCCCTGGTGCTCTCGGCAGCAACACGAGTGGGCAGGCACAGGGCAGCGCTGGCTGGGCATGACACGCAGGCTGCAGAGCAGGGACTGCTGCACTGTGGCCACCGCAGGGCACACAGGTCTCAGCATCACACACCAACGTCTCTGCTCTACACATGGGTGCTGGCACCTGCCCTCCCATTTGGGAGCCTGATGGGTGCAACTGGGCCATGGCTGCAGTGCCTGAGCCCAGGCTGAATCCAGGGGAGGCCAGGGCTTGTGTTACCCTGGGGCCAAGCCCGGGCCAGGTAGATGAAGGCCTGGTGCAGGAAGCAGCCAAGCCACCACAGCAGAGCCTGGAAGGCCCCTGTCCCAGGACTGTTCTGGTTGGCAACCTCTACTCCTTGCCCAGCCCAGCCTGCTCCACCCCACACATCCCCAGCTACATACCTTGTAGAAGGCGAGGGGTCCGAGCTTGGCAGTTTCCATGGCACAGTGGACAACACCCTGGGGTGAGAGGGTGAGAGATTAGGTGGGAGGGGCTGGGAGGCAGAGGCCCAGCGTGTAGAGAGGGGAGGATGGGCAGGGTGGGTGACTCACCTGGTACTCCCCGTGGGAGTTCATGAGGCGGGTTTTGAGCACATCCAGGGGCTGGCACAGGAATGTGGCACACCCACCCTGCAGAGAGTCAGTGGGGAATCAGGAGACCCCAGTGCCACTGACTGCTGCGGTCACTGGAGAGACCCAGAGCCATGCCTGGGTCCAAGCCCAGGCCAGGAGCCTCCCAGAGCCACTGTGCCCAGCCCTGATCAATCCAAGTCCAGAGTGGGGGCTCTGGCATCCCCAGCCTGGCACCCTGAGCCTGGCTGCAGGCAAACCAAGCCCCGGCCCTGCCCTCCCAGCCCCAGCTCTGCTCACGGCAATGACGCTGGACAGGAAATGAGTGACAATGTTGTCTGACAGCAACCCAGTGGCGAGAACCAGCTGTTTGGCCTGGTCATAACAGGAGAGCTGCAAAGACACTGTGAATCAGTGACATGTTCCACTTCCTTACCACACCATGGACCACCCCAGTCCCTACACCAGGCACCTACTGCCCAGAAGAGCTGTCCTACCTGCCCAATGGTGACGAGGGCCCCACGGAAGGATGCCACAGTAGCTCCTGAGAAGAGTTTCTTCAAGCCCTCTGTGGACAGGCACATGGGGATCAGCACAGTCCTGGGCCATCACTCACACCCCATTCCACCTGGAGCCTTCTTCCCTGCCCAGGCTATGTCCCAAACTCCTTGCACAGCCCTCCTTAAAACACACCACAGCAAACAGGCTGCAGGATAGGGGAGTCCTTCAAAATGGTTCAACCTCCTCCCTGCCTCTGCTCATCCCCTGTCCCACCTGTTCCACCCTCCTGCTATTTTCCATCACATCTCCTGGCAGGTTTATCTTTCCCACTGAGTACAGGCAGGCTGCCAGGCCCTGCCAGACTCGGCCTGGCCCCTGCCCCAGCCAGACAGTGTGGTGGTGCCAGGCCCTGCATGCCCCTAGGCTCTCCAGCCCCAAGGGCATCCCCCAGCCCCTCTCCCTCCCCTGGCTGAGTGAACTCCCCAGGTCAGCCTTGCTCCGGCTCCCCGGTGCCTGTGAGGACACCGGAGCGGGCTCATCCACCCGGCTGGCACGGCCTCACCTTCCCGGAGGACACGGTACATGCCGTCCAGGGCATGGGAATAGCTGGAAGGAGCGAGAGGGGAAGGGGTCAGGACCCGAGGCTCCCCAGCACGGCGGCAGCCCCGCTGCTCTCCGCGGGCACCGGTGGCTCCCGGAGCGGCGGCCCCGGCCCAGACCCCGCCGCCCCCGGTGCCGGTGCCCGGGCCGCGCCGCCGGTGCGGTGCTGCCACCCCGCGGCCACACGGACCCCCGGCCCCGGGAGTGCCGGTCCCCTCCAACCACCTCCCTACTGTCCCAGCCCTCACGGCCCCACAACTCCCCAATCCTCTGCCTCAGCTCCTCCGGGAGCCACGGCCCCCCTGTCTCAGTCCCCCACTCACTTGCGCCGCTGATCCGGCGGCTGTTTCATGTCGTTCTGCATCCTGGAAGGCAGAGCACCGCAGGTGAGGGGGGGCCGGTGTCCCACTGTCCCCCCAGCACCAGGGACTCCTGCCCAGGGCAAACGGACAAGAACTCTGCCTCCAGCCCCACTCCCCCCAAGGGGCTGTCATCAAACAGCAGAACAGCTCCAGTCATCCTGAGCACAGAGCTCCTGGGCCACTGACCGCTGGGCAGGCTGGCCAGGAGAGATGTCGGGAGCACCCAGCACCTCCCACCATCCCAACTGCTGTCTTGCACTGGCCACAACCCCTGTCACACAGACAGAACCGACCTGACGTTCACCATATCAGCCGGGGTCCCCACAAACCCACCAGTGAAACCTGTGGCAAAAGAAGAGCTGGGTGAGGGGAGTGTCCAGCCTGAGCGAGCTGCGGCTGAGAGCCTGGCTCACCTCCTGCTGCAGCCATCAGCACTTTCTGGTAGAAGGGGGGAGGCCCCTGGCTGCCCTGGCCCAGGTGTTTCTTTGCGGTCTCATAAATGCCAAAGCGAGTCAAGGAATATGTCATCTGGAGGAGAGGGAAATGAGCGGCTGTGCCCCTGGCCTGGCTCCATGGACTCTGCAGCACGGCAGGGGTTCTGCACTGGCCCCAGGGCCCAGGGGCCAGCAGGGCACAGTGGCACTCACCTGCCGGCACAGCGAGGCGCTGAGCCCGTTGTAGAGAGCAAAGAAGCCGTCGGTGCGGATGACATGCATCGCCATCCCCGTCATCCGCATCTTCACCTCCTGCTGTGTCTGCAGGTGCACCTGGGGCAGAACACAGCAGCGTCAGCGCCGGGCTGGGCAGGGATGGGAGCGCACTGGGCAGCAGAGTGGGCACGAACGTGAGCACATGTCAGGCTAACACGTCAGCATCACCCAGGAGCCAACAGCAACAGCTCCAGGCTCCCCACACCTGAAGAGGACCTGGAGAATGGCCCAGCCTGACACCAGAGGGCTGGAGGCAGTGAGGGAAGTGGAGTGCCCAGGCACCTGCCCACAGCCCTTCCCAGGCCCTGCCCTCAACATTAGGCTCCAAGGTGAGGGGTGGTGCCTGCTCCTCCCAGAAGAACCCTGGAGTGGTCCCTGGGGTGGTCCTGGAGTGGACCCTGGGGTGGTCCAGCAGCACCTGAGCAAGTGAGTGCCCAGTATGGGTTTGCTCAGAGGGGTGCAGCCGGGTCAGTGAAGTCACAGCCATGCAGGGCAGCAGGCCTCCAGAGCCACATCCCCTCCTCCCCAGTGCAGGAATCCTAGAGGCAGGAAGAGAACCCCACAGCCAGTCAGATGCTCTCCTTCCCTCCTGCAGCAGCCCAACGCTTCCCACCATCACCAGGGGCAATGCATGGCAGCGGGAATTGGGGGGGGCTGCCTGGGACATACGGGAGCTGTGTCAGCTGGTGCTGGAGCATGCTCTGAGTGCTGCAAAGACCACGTGTAGGTCAAAGGCCCCAGGAGATAAGGAGAGCAAAGGGCTGCTGTTGGGGGACCAGGCCTGGCTCCTGCTACAGAAGCCCCAGTACAGCTGGGCTGTGGGACACACCACAGGATGCTGGGAACAGCTGCTGTCTCCCACGCAGGGCATCAGCAGGGGTCTGCCTTCAACACTGGCAGGTGGATTTTGGATGTCAGGGACCAGAGCTTGTAGCATGTTGGGCAGCCAGCTGCAGGCAGCCTGGGGCAGAGGAAACAGGCAGGCAGGTCAGGCAGAACCATGCTGGGATGCGCTCCGCTGCCTGCTGTCCCAGGGCGGCAGGAAGGGCAGGCAGAAGGGCAGGGGAGGGGCTGGCCAGGCTGTGGTCACTGTCGCACAGCCAGCAGCCCATGGGTGGCTGGTGGCTGCAGAGAGGCGGCCTAAGAGCACAAGCACTGTGTCCAGGCTGGCTGGCTGGGGCCTCCTGCTGGGGCTAAGGTCCAGAGCAGTAGTGAAGTGCCCTTCGTACCCTACCCTGCCGGACGTGAGGCCTCCTGTGCTTCACCAGGCCTGGTGCCAGCTCCTGCTGCAGAGGAGCTCTGGGCCAAGGCAGGTCCATGATCAATATTCAGATGTGAACCCTCTGGCAAACCCTAGCAGTGGGCTGGACTGCTCGCAGGCCTGTACACTCAGGTGCTGCACATCTGTAGGGAACAGCATGGGGACATGGCCCAAATGTCACACCCGTCATGCTGGCTCAGAGACAGACTAAGAGGCATGTATCAGACTAATTCCCTTCCTTAGCGCCTTGCCAGGGCATCCCACACGAGCTCCCATGGGCTGGCAGCCACCTCCGCTGGGCAGACAGGGCCAACCAGGCACAGCAACAGGCTGAACACTGGGGAGGCGGCATCCCCTTGTCAGGGCTGGCTGCTCTTCTGTGCCTATGCCCAGTACATCTTTCCCTCCCTCCATGCCGTGGAGTGGGAAGGGGCTGTCTGTCCCAGCCTCACCCATGGGGCACAGCCCTGGGCAGGACAGGCCCTGGCCTGGGCTGGCTCCCCCTCTGCAGCCTGCCCGGCTGCCAGGCTCGTTGCTGCTTGGCTGGTGCACAAGGCACCAGGCAGTGCTGGCACTCGCCCCGTCCGTGGGTGCTGGCAGCGCAGGGCTGCGCGCGGCGCCCTTTGTGCGGCAGTGGGGATGCCAGGTCATCTGCGGCGCCTAGGTGACATCTTGGCCGGAGGGCTCAGAGCCCAGTGGGACAGTGTCCAACACCGCCAGCCCTGGAGTCACTGCCATGCCTGGGCAGGGCAAGCCAAGGCGTCCTCCAGAGTCCCCAGGGCAGATACCCCGAGCCCTCCAGACCACTCAGCCCCACACATCTACCCCTGCCCCTGGGCTGAGTCTGTGACCCCTCAGCTGTGGCCCTGGGCCCCAGCACCAGCTCCCTCCTCCCTGAGCCCAGGGCCATATACCCGCACGGCCTCAAATCACGAATCAGCCCCTCAGAACCAACCCCCGGCAGCTTTTTCCCTGGTGCTCTGCAGCTGTTCTCCGGCCTCGCAGTCACTCTGGGACCCTCACAACTGTCCTCCCTCACTCCTGCCCACCTTCCAGGTCCCTCACAGCCGGTCCTGCTGCTGCTCCAGGACCCTCAGACCTGCTCCCCGTCCCCTCACAGCCTCTCCAGGACTTTCACAGCCACTCAGTCCACCTTCCCTCCCCTGGTAGCCGTCTCCTGGTCCCTCACCCACTCCGGGACCCTCAGACTAGCTCCCCACATCCCCAGAATGGCTCCCCAGCCCTTTGCAATCTCTCATGGACCCTCACAGCCACTTCCACCCACCCAGAGCCATCCTCTGACTCCTCACAGCCGCCCTGGGGCCCCCAGATCCGCTCTCCATCTCCTCACAGCTGCCCCCCGCCTCGCAGCCCAGTCCCTCAGAGCCGCTCCGGGACCCTCAGACCTGCTCCCCGTCCCCTCACAGCCTCTCCAGGACTTTCACAGCCACTCAGTCCACCTTCCCTCCCCTGGTAGCCGTCTCCTGGTCCCTCACCCACTCCGGGACCCTCAGACCTGCTCCCCGTCCCCTCACAGCCTCTCCAGGACTTTCACAGCCACTCAGTCCACCTTCCCTCCCCTGGTAGCCGTCTCCTGGTCCCTCACCCACTCCGGGACCCTCAGACTAGCTCCCCACATCCCCAGAATGGCTCCCCAGCCCTTTGCAATCTCTCATGGACCCTCACAGCCACTTCCACCCACCCAGAGCCATCCTCTGACTCCTCACAGCCGCCCTGGGGCCCCCAGANGTCCCCCCTCACCTTCAGCAGGTCCAAGGGGTGGGTGCAGCAGGCGGCCCCGGACGACGCGAGGCCGCCGAAGTACCAGCGCGAAACGCGCTGCTCCGCCATGGGCGCCGCTTCTGCCACAAGCCCCGCCCTCTTCCGTTAAGCCCCGCCCCTCCCGTTAAGCCCCGCCCTCTCCCGGTACCGGAGCGGGGGGGGCGGCCCCGGCCGTCGCATCCCCAGGCCCGGCAGCGGCGCGCACCCCCCCCAGCCTCACGGACGGGAGCTGCCGCTGCGACCCCAGGCTCCAGAATCCTCCTTCCCCTGCCACACGCATCTCCACAGCCCGTTCAAGTGGCTTCTTCCCGTTAATAATTAACGGGGATTTACTAACGGGGAGGTGAAGGCATCTGCAAAAAAAGCGGAGTGAAGAGGTGGGTGAGGCGCAGGTACAAACAGCAGCGTTACCAGTGCGCACACGCAGAGCGCAGGGATAATCAGCAGCTCCAGAATACTCATTCCCCCTCTGCACACATCTCCACAGCGTGTGGAAGTGGGTTCTTCCTGTTAAGAACCAACCGGGAGGTGAGACCATCAGCAAAAGGCAGTGTTACGAGCGGGGTGAATATCATGAGGAGGGGGGTGATGCGCTGGTACAAACTTCAGTACCTGAAGGGAGCCTACAAGAAAGATGGAGAGAGACTATTTAGGAGAGCCTTGAGTGACAGGGCAACAGGGAACAGCTTCACACTGAGAAACGAGGTTTAGGTTAGATAATAGGAGTAAATTATTTCCTGTGAGGGTGGTGAGGCCCTGGCACAGGTTGCCCAGAGAAACTGTGGCTGCCCCATTCCTGGAACTGGCCAAGACCAGGTTGGACGGGGCTTGGAGCAACCTGGTCTAGCAAAAGGTGTCCCTGCTCATGGCAGGGGTTGTAATGAGATGATCTTTAAGGTCCCTTCCAACTCAAACCATTCCATGATTCTATGAAATGGTGATGCTACCAGTGTGCACACATGCAGCATGGGGATAATCAGAGTTGATTTGACAGAGATGAACCATTTTACATGTTTTTTTTTTGTATTTATAAGGTAGAGTTCATGGTGATAGTGGAAGGAGGCAGCAGCTCTGCCACACCACAGTGTTTTTCGGGAAAGCACTCCACCATGCCACGTGCTTGGAAAGGTCCAGGCCCGGCTTGGGCAGCGGCCGTTGTACCAGTCTCTCTGGGGTGAGACTACTCCAGAACAACAGTCCCTCCTGCTGCCTCCAGCGCTGCTTTGATCTTCTCTGCTTCCTCCTTGGAGGCGTTTGCCTTGATCTCCTGCGGAAGGGACTCCACCAGCTTCTTCGCCTGTGGGAGGGACAAAGTACGAGGCTCATAAAGTGCCTTTCACTAACCGGATTATCGGATTTAGAGCCATGAGCCTGACCTCTGTTTAAGATGACCAGGGAAACTCACGGACCAGTACAAACCCCAAGACTTTCACTTGAACTACTGCACATCCCACTGGAAGGTGGCTAAACCTGGCAGTGAGCAGCAGTACATCCACTGGGAAACCTTTTCCTGCGATTCGCTGCTCTTAAATTCGTTCCAGCATGTGAGTGGTGCTCCCGGGTGTGCACCCCTGGCATGTGCAGGACTGGGTGCAAGCAGAGGCCCATGCAGTGACCTACTAAGGCAGTGGCTGCCCGGCACTGGGCTGGTCCAGCTTAGTGTCAGTGTTTTGGTTCACATACTTGTGCCAGCAGGAGGGGAGGCCGGTGCAGGGTTTGGACACAGCAGGGTTTGGACACAGCTGCACTGGGTAAAACAGAGCTTCAGCACAGACTAAACTTGGTAACACATTATTTTGACATTTTAGGGACTTTTTAAGCAAAACTACTGGTACTAAGCAGCAGTACAATACTTAAGGCAAGCTGAAAAGCTGCTGATTTAAGGGACTTAAGACAGTGCTGCTGTAGAGAGGGAAGGGAGCCTGGGGGAACAAGCCCCTGCCGTGGTCAGACCCTCCTGCTTACACCCAGCACCAGTGAAGCTATTTGGCTCCTTGAAACAAACCCTGGCTGGTTCCCAGGTGAGAAGCCACAGCTCTCTGCTGTGGCTCAGTGGGTCTTTAGTACCCACTGGACTCGCTGCTGCTGGCAAAAAGGCTTCGTCCTTTTGATTCCTGCTGGGCACAGTGACAACATATCTGTGGTGGCAGAAAATGTTTTTTTTTGCTGGGGTGAGCAGGCATGGCCAGTGCTCAGCAGGGCAGGAATGCCTTCACTTACCAGGACAGGGTTCAGACAGGAACCTGTTCTGGCTCGCTGCGATAAGAACAGGCAACACAACCCAGGTTATTCATTTCAGAACCCTGCTCACCAAGGCATGACTCCATTCTAAAGCAGCCCTGGTTGAGGGAAGCAGCTGTTCCTGGCACTTGGCAGGAGGAAGAGCAGGGCCCCAGCCAAGCGGGATCCACACAGCAGCAGTCACGGGGCAGAGGCAGCACATTCCCAACCCAGTCAGACCCAGGACTGGCAGTGACACAGGGTGTCTGCTGAGATGCTCTCAGTGAGCTTCCTGAACCAAGGATGGCCTCAGTCTGGTGTGTGCTGACCACACACACCTGTCTCATCACACAGTTACTGTCACAGCACTGACCTGTTTGGGTCCCACCAGCACCCAAAGTCCTCACTAGCCATGCTCTCCTCCAAACCATCAGGCCACAAGCAGATCCCCTGCAAACCTCATTAAAACACCTCAACTGGATGGCCATAAAATTTACAAAAAAAGTGCATCAGCTCTACTGTGCCTCTGCAGGCAAAACCCTTTTAAGTTGCCAATTGTTTTGCGTACATGTTTTAACCAAAGTGCCAGGCCAGGTACTTCACACTGGAGTTTGCCTGCAATAGCTGGCACCTACAAACAGCTTGTCCAATAGGTGCCACATGCTAAGCCAAGCTCATTTAGCATCAGCTCTCCAGTTAATTATCTGCTGATTGCATCCATTACAGGGCTTAGTATTTTCATGTTTGCTTTGGACCAATAATGTGCAAACAATTTCCAGAGGAACCAGGTTGACAGTCAGATAATTATCCCTGTGGGGCAGCCAAACTTGTACCTGTGCCACTGAGTTTCTCTGTTGGCTTTGCAACAGAAACAGGTCAGAAGATTATTTGCAAACCTTACTGCTATTCCAGACTACAACAGGAGCAGACTCTGCAATGCTCAACACTGCAGTTGGATAAATGCAAAGTGCTACTTGTAACCCCAAGATATGGTATCACCCAGTGGAGAACTGCAGCGTGTTAAATACTTTGCCTAGTAGCAGCTTCATCACCCAACCTGCTGAGCCCACACCCCGGCTCAAGGGCATGAGCTCAGGTGCTGCCCAGGGCTGTGAGAGGCTCGGTCTCTTCCCAGGAAAGAGGAAGAAGCATCACCTACAAAAAGAAGAGCCCTGAAAAGACCTGAAAGCATGGACTGAAAGATGTGTGAATTAGAGAAACTCGCCTGAATTCAGAAATACATGGGTTTTGGGAAAGACAAGCCAAACTGAGCAGTACTGAGGAACTCTTGAGTGCTGCAGGAAAGCTCACAGCAGCTCTTGGGTTTGGAGAAGCTGACATTGGCACAATGGACTCTGAAATCTCTGCTCTGGGTCTCTTCTTTCATCTTCCCACTTCTGCCAGAGGAAAATACCAAAGACAGAAACAAATCTTGCTCCCCACTTGGTCCACGCTCCTGCACTGAGGCACACACAGGCAGACTGTGCTCCTGCACATGCAAATCCAGGCTCCCTTTGGACAGGGAGCCGAGGCTGCTGGGGCCATCTGGGCCTCGGGGCAACACGCTGGAACCTGGGGCAGCCCCTGCTCACCTGCACGAGGTTCACTCCTGGCACGAAGTTCTTCACCTCCTTGATCAGCTTCACCTTGTCAGCGGGTTTCAGCTCCGTCAGCCGGACGGTGAAATGTGTTTTTTCTTTCTTGAGCGGGACCTCCTCCTCCTCCTGGAAGCAGCAGAAGCGCGGTGAAGCCCCGCGGCCAAGCCCACCAGTCCCGCCCGCCGTCCGCGCGTGGGGCCCCAGGCGCCGACACGGAGGCCCCGGGGCCTCACTCCCGCCCCTCTCGGTACCTGTGGAGCCGCCTGGGAGGGCAGGGCGGAGACGGCGGTCGCCGCGGGCATCACCCCCACGTCAGGGATCTTCAGCGTCTCCTGCGGGAACAGCAGCGGCACCGGCGGCCAGTCAGGAGGCGCACGCGGCCGGGCCGGGATGAGCCGGGTCGAGCCGGGCCGCCCCCACACCCACCTTGAGCAGCGCGTTGAGATCGGCGACCTCCAGCAGCGTGAGCCCCGCGATGTCCCGCACCAGCTGCCGCACCTTGGGCGAGTACTCCTTGGCGGCCGTGTCCAGCGGCGCCCCGGCCAGCGCCTCCGAGCACCGCGCGGGGCCGGTGCCGAGCGCCCGCAGCCCGGCGGGGGCGGGC